>CM023481.1:112250574-112633013 GCA_013339685.2 Hyalomma asiaticum | reverse complement strand
GTAGGCGCGTGCTGACGCGTGCCTGTGGTTGGGCCTTTACATTCAAACACCAATCTATTTGTCATAGAAATAAATGCTGCTTTTGTGGCGTCAGACGCCTCTTTGTTTGTCGGGTCAATTGGTTCGCGTGTGTCCTCTCGCTCCACTATTTTCCTTAACGCGGTTATATATATATATATATATATATATATATATATATATATATATATATATATATATATCAAAATTTGACAGGCCCATTACAGGGCATTGGGGCAAGTAGCGAAATTCAAAACAGCAACAAGAATTCAAGCGAACAGCAAGAGGAAAAAAAAACAAAGCAAAGATTACACATCGTTATACATTGTTAACAAGCAGAAAAGTGGGTTATCGTGGAATGATTCATGATTAATGATGGATGCAATGTGATCCGGAAGACTGTCCCAATCTACAAAAGATCTAAGAAGTGGCGTTGAGTTTGAGGTGTTAGATTGCGTTTGACCATAAGTTCGCATGAAACTAAGTGCGTTGCGGATGCGTCGCGATATGTACGAAGTAACATGAAATGGCGAGCAGTGAACTTAATTACTGTAAATGTACCTGTGAAACAGACATAAAAGAGCAATGACGCGGCGATCTTTTAATGATGGAAGTGCAAGGTCCTGTTTTATTCGGGCAATACTACAATGATAGTCGTAGTTGCCAGAGGTAAATCTGGCTGCCCTAATATGTACTGCTTCCAACAAACGGTTTAAATAATCTCGATATCATGACTACATGCATGAAGCATATTCGAGTTGCAGTGGGCGAACATGGGTATGATATGTGCTCGTCTTCGTACGTTGAAAGGAGCGTTGCGCTAGTTTCTACGCAGACAGCCGATACATTGAGAAGCTTTCGAAGAGACAGCTGCTATACGCGTTGTCCGGGATAAATCTGATGAGAAAGGTGAAGACCGAGATGTTTGTTCGATGAAGTATATAGAAACTGCGGTACTATATTAATGCAATAGTGAAAGACTGAGTTAGTGCGCTTTGGACTAAATGATATTGACTAGCATTTTGGGGCTTTAAGGGACATATTCCAAGTTACACACCATCCTACGTTAAGTCAACATCCTTTTTGAGGGTGGAATGATCACCGAAACGGTTAATATTGCGATAGATAACGCAGTCGTCAGCAAATAGCCTAACTGAGGATGAAAGGTTAGTGTTTAAATCGTTGATATATATACTGAAAAGAATAATGGAGCTAACACAGTTGCTTGGGGGACACCGGACGTGACATCGCAAAAGTTAGAAGAAATGTTGTTGGCAACCGTAAATTGCTGACGCTAAGACAAGAAGTTGCGCAGTCATGTCAGAGTCAACGAGTGTATAAGACGGGCAGACAACTTGGAAATCAAACCGCAATGAAGTAAAGTATCGAACGCCTCATGGGGAACGCCGCCAGGACGACCCCGAGAAGAAAAGACGAAGTGCGCACGTGCTCTGCGTGACTCGCGTTTGCTTGCTAGCCGGAGACCGTTTACTGGCTGGCCGGAACTCATTGTCATGCTTGTTGTGCGCTAATACTTCAACAGTTTGAAAATAGAAGTTCAACGACCAGTTTAATAAGGCACGAGATTAAAAAAAAACGAAAACCCCGCAACCTGCGCGATAAGATTTCAGGCCTGACTCAAAGAGCCGTCATCCGATCCATCGCTGCTATGTTTGTATGTGCCACACACGCAGCGTGCAGAGTGCATGTAGTGCTGCACCGTGTCGATTATTGCACAGTAGTATTTGTTGCTTGCCGCAAAGGATCGCGTACGCCAGCCACTACATCAGCCAAGGAAAGCCAACATATGTAGAGGCATGTGTGCGTGTCTGAGTCTGTAGGAATGCCCGTTATATGCGCGCTGTGGAAAATTTTCCGCTCACCTTCACATGTCCGCTGAAATGAGCTGAAGTGAACCATTACATAGCAATAAATCAACAAATAATCAACACAATATTTAATACGTACTTTTTGTTGAAAAGAAACTACGGTATCTCTGCTGGATATTTGCTCAGGGAAATCAGTGACCTTTGAAATATGGATGAATGAAATTCATCGATTCAAACAATTTCCAATAGTTTTCCAACAGTAGCTCCATAATCATTTTTTTTAAAAGGATGTGTTCATTCATTTATTTTATTTGAAGTGCAGGCGCTAAAGTATGCATTATTCTGCGAACATGTACTATAAATTAAGTACTTTATCATCAACATGTGGCAATGTTTGCCATACGAATATGTACGTCTCCCAGCAATAATAATAATAATGACATGCATTCGCGGAGTAAACAGCATATTGAAGAATCTCTTCTAATGCACATATACCCTTATTTTCCCTGTGTAATGAGCCCGTAAAAGATGGCAACCGCACACATCACGCTATTTCGGGCGACTTCCACGTTATGAGTGGCACTCTAGCTCAGTTATTTTTTTTTTGCCGAGTTTTTTGGGTGCTCAAGGCATATGAAAGCCGTGGTTGCATTAATCGGCCTTATAAATATAGCTGCGGTGTCACACGGTAGAGCGTTAACTGCTGGGAGTGTATAGTGCAGCCTCTAGAGAGTTGGTTAAGCAAACTTCTTGCAGCTTCTCCTCGGCCGCTCCTTGTTGCGTTCGAGGTGCCCGTGATATATCACACGCCCACGCTTTCCCATCAAGGTGTATACACGCAAGTGCATCATGCACGATGAAAGTCGCCTGTCGTGGGTTCTTTACTTGAGCTCTCGCTTGCGTTGGTGGAAATGCAAGCACCCTCGCTGGTCGCGATTTATCATTCTAAACGGGGCAACTTTTAATAGGAATGCCCATTTTCCAAACCCTATGAACATATAAAAAAATGCTCCATTCCTAAGAGGAGTGCCCTTAAAAGAACGTGCACTTCCGGCAATTGAGGCTATAAAATATGAAAATTAATTTGAACACGGTACCTCATAACAGTGCTGCATGCGTTCACAGTCATGAAGGTTAAGCTACTTTCTAAAGAACACGCTGCATGCTTACTTGACGTGCGCAGTTCACTGAGGATATTGCTTCCTAGAAGTAACATTGCAGTTCCGGCAACGTAACCTTTTGTATGCGTGCATATTACGCCGCAAGTTAAACGCAGCAACGCAAGCCTAACTTGTATTGCGCCACAGCAGCTCGTAGCCCTCTCCCCCCCCCCCCCCCTTTCGCCCCTTCCCTCTTCCCGCTTGTCAACCCAGCGTTCATTAAGCCGGCGCTCTTCGGGCAATTGCCGCCCTCCACAGTCGATGTCTGGGCGCTGCTCATTGCAGATTCTCTCGCCTCAGAGCGTTCCTCTGTGCAGGCATCGTACATCAAATGTCAGAACGATACTGTCGCCCCCCTCTAATTTTCGTTAGGAGTGTCCCTCAGATATTGGTTGCGCAATAAACTGTCTTTTTTTTTTCCTGTTGTGTCCAAAGCAATATGCTTGCTTACATTCTTCTTAACTCGAAGGATTATTCATCCCATCTTTGCAAGTTGGCTACCCATAAAGAGACATTCAGCAGCAAACACGATATTCTACCACCCCAACCCCCCCCCCCCCCTCAAAAAAAAAAAGTACCCGATTAAAACACCCGAAGATAAATTCAACTGTGGTAAAATTCACCATCGGGCTAGATGCTTCTTCAGGGCAGGAAATAATGCCAGCCCGTAGAATTTCTTTCACAATTGAAATAATACACTACAAAATAATGTATTATTCAGCATGACGGAGAGCACCAAGAAGACAAAATATTATACAACCATATTTTACCCCACCCTTCGCACTAAGTTCAAGGTGAATTTATTCGTCCACGAAAGCTTGGATTTATCAATCCTGCGTAGCCTACATTGTAAACCCACTATAGCGTTTGGAGCACGTTTGGCAGAGTTTAGGTTAAGTTTACATGTATAGGGTCATGCCCACATAACCAACGCAGGTATGAGCCGCATAAGATTGCTTTCTTTCTTTCTTTCTTTCTTTCTTTCTTTCTTTCTTTCTTTCTTTCTTTCTTTCTTTCTTTCTTTCTTTCTTTCTTTCTTTCTTTCTCTTTCTTTCTTTCTTTCTTTCCTTCTTTCTTTCTTCCTTTCTTTCTTTCTTTCTTTCTTCCTTCCTCGCCTTCCTTCCTTCCTCGCCTTCTTTCTCGCTTTCTTTCATTCGTTCTTTCATTCCTACGTGTGGCTCAAACCACAATCTCAGGCTCATACCCGGATATCCAATAGGGTGCTCATCCACCTCCATTGAATCTGCTTTCGTTAGTTACACCAGGGTCATTCAAGCACCTTGGTTACACCAATGGTAAAAATGACTATTCTCTGTACTAAACTTATGCTCTGATATGCCACCTACCTCATACAACTTGATGTTCTTATATGATTTTACTTTAGAAAATTTTTGTTTTTGTTTTTTCGTAACAATTACCATGCGGAGGTGAATGGCAACGGCTGAGAAATAAACGTAGGGTCGCTAAGTGCCATAGCCACGAGAATTGCCGACATTCGAGGAATGTACGCCTTTTAGCAGCATAGTGTGAGCCACAGTAAATGTACATTAGAGCGAATTCTCTTGGCCAGACATTCAGTAAAACAAACAGCGAAAGTAAAATGCCAACACATTAAGACATTCCAAGCGTACAAAACACTGCACAAGGAATTTTTTGGTTGCTGCGACATTTGCTTAGTAGGAACACTAGGACTGTTCACTCTTTCACGTACCGACAGCCAAGTGTATAATTTAAGCATTGTTCTAGTATTTCATTGGTTACTGTGATGTTGTAACTTAGCAATTCCATAACAAGTGCGAATTTGACAGAAGTATACGACGTCTGGTGCTGAATCCAATGTCATCATAGGGCGAAGGCTCCGGAAATTGTGTAGCCGTTCCGCTGCCTTTCCTTGAAGATAATGAGAAGAAAAAAGTAGTTTCCTCTCCGCACTGCTGAATCTGAAGTGGGTGCGAGAGACTACAGGCGATTTTTTTTTCTTTTTTTTTCTAAAAGGGCGAATTCCACATAAAAACGAACTTGTTCGCCACTGGCAATATGGTCGATGCTGTTCTAACAATGTTTTGCCAGTGCGCTCATGTCACGAAAATAGATATGTAACACTGTAATTGGCTCATTTTAGATAGAACCTTTTTGCTCAAGCTTGGATTTGGCACCCAAAAAAAGGCCTGCATATCAGCGCATGAGCAATATCACACTACTTAGCGACAAAATTTACATCACGTATTTGTTTTCGTTGGCTACATCCTCTTCTGCATGGGCTTAATGGCCCTGCGTCTTTCGGCGTCTTTGAGACGCAGGGCTGGTCCTTTGGGAGCGCTTGGAATTTCTCCCTGAAGCTTCTTGTTGAGTTTTCCGGCACGAGTGCACATTCTAAATTTTCTTTCCGTGCACGCACCTCGCAAGTTGCTTCTTCTTTGCCGGCTCTAAGGCGCGCCGTTTGGGATCACATCTTCTAGGAATAGACCGGCCCCCAATCTCTTTATTCCCGTCGTTTTCTTTGACAAGGAGGAACCAGAAGCACGATAACAAAGCAACTAGCAGACGTGGAACAGCTTGGATGGGGCTATATTTGCTTTTTGGGTCACGAATGCACGCAGAGCTGGTCGAGTGGATCTGGCTCACTTTTATTCGAACAGATTGGGCACTTGGCTTATTTTCCATTCGAAAGTGCTTTTGAGCCCATGTTACAATCGAGAATTCACCTGTTTTGATTAGAGTTATTATTGAACTAAAAGGAACCTATGTTTACTTTAAGTTCCCGTCAAATTTATCCCAGTTTTGGTTTCTGAATTTGGCTCTTTTTTTTAAAGAAATTCTCACTTGCTTATTTAGCCTTCTATAGAAATCAATGTAACATCCTGTATTTATCACTATTTGTCAAGCTTCGCTGAAGACAAGTTTTCCGCGAGCGGCTATGTTAGTACAATGATGCGGCACACAGCAAGAGTGACGGTGAATGAGTTAGCACCAACTACCGCGCGTCATCTTACAATACACTGCGCTGCAATTGCAAGAATATAAGGCGTGCACCCGCGTTAGACAAACACCATTGACCATTTGAAATTCAGCGACAAAATACTGGGGCTAGAATGAGGCTCTAAAGTGCCTAGGCGATGACGCACAATTGCAAGGACTGGTGCAGCATTCGTGACGTCGAAGCAGGGCTCACGAGAATAAGTTGATGAGATCGGGTACCCTGCCTAGAACACTCGTACAATGGTTGCAACATTCTTAAACGATAAGCTGGTCCTCTCCGTCACCACGCTTCTCAGGGCACCAGCTGTGTGCGTAGGTGAAAGTAAGAGTTGCATTTTTAAGCACGACTGCGAACCGAGTTGTACGTTGCATATACATAGCTTTGACGCTGGCATGCATGTGTATACGAACGACATTGCACAAAATGTCAATGTAGTGAAAGCGTAAAGTGGAAACATCGCACGATGGAATCACTACAGAGTCTGCAACGTTCATGTCTTCCCGGCAAGTGCTCAGAGCTCAGTCGATGTATGTGTATAAATTACGTCGCTCATTGCAGACTTCCGCTACTTTTCCTTTTTTAAATCATGTTGTTGTTGCTGTTGTTATGTGGGGTTTAACGTCCCAAAACCAGCTCTGGTTATGAAAGACGCCGTAATGGAGGGCTCCAGAAATTTCGACCGCCTGGGGTTCTTTAACGTGCACTAGACATCGCACAGCACACACTCCTCAACATTTCGCCTTCATCGAAATGCAGCCGCCGCAGCCGGGATTCGATCCCGCGACTCTCGGATCAGCAGTCCTGTACCATAGCCACTAGACCACCGTGGCTGGGCTTTTTTAAATCATGGGCAGTGCTCTGTATGCTAAATGTAACACGAAGCTGCTATACTATTGGGAACACCGCATGCATACATATCGTGCATGGCGTAACTGAGTTTGCGAGTTTGTGAGGCCTGTGTTTTAAAGTACAGCGGGTAATGGTTGTACGTGCAAGTTAAAGATTTAACGCAAACGTCCCCATCACGGGCAAGCCCTCTAAACGTCAAATAATCAGCGTTGCTCTTACCAAGAGAATTCGCGTCGCATCCCAACCGCGGTCATGCAGCGGTTACGGTGCTTGAGTGCTCACCCGAACGACGGGTGTTCGATCCCGGCCACGGCGGTCGCATTTTTTATAGAGCCTAAAATTATAGAGGCCCGTGTACTCTGCGTTTTCAGTGCAGGTTAAAGAATTCCAGGAGGTCGAAATTTTCGGAAACCCCCACTACAGCGTGCCTCATAACTATGTCGTGGTTTTTACACGTAAAAAACCCCAGCAATCATTTAGAATTTGCGTCGCATATGGGCTATGAGGCACGTAGCTTGGCAGCAGGCACGAACGGTCGCAGCTCTGAAAGTTCGACAGGGTATTAAAGCTACATGTAGTGCAGACTGTGTGGTACCTTTCACGCGTGCAAATATTGTAAACACGGGCAAAGGCAGGTACGATGGTGGTGTTTATGTCCATAGCGCCTCAAAGTCGACCCCAATACACCCAGCCCATCAGCAAGCCGTGACTGCGCGTTAATTTGAGTAACTCGGCTTCGAAAGTAATGCTGCGCGTGTTGTCTACGACCACCCACCCAACACCGCCTACCTCTCAGGCTTGATGTATGATGAACTCAAGAACAACTCTAAGGTTATTGCCATCGAATAGAGTGCACTTCGAATTTTTCAGACTTCTCAGATACGGGGAATTCGTCTCGAAAATCAGGTAGCCCGAAACATAACAGAAAAAGAACGAATGCGTGCTTTCTCACTTCTCCTTTATGCGAATAAAAGTGAAAGCGTTACGCATTAACAGGTAGCCATACGTCCGACAAGCCTTTGCGGCGCATTCAGAGAGAGGAGAAAGAGAGAACTCATTAATGGTGATCCCAGAGACAGCCTCGCTTAAAGGGCAACTCCGGCGATTTTTTCACCATATCCTGATATCGCAGTTTTCCAATGGCACTGATATTCCTGTAGCAAGCAGGGTGGTTCAATTTACTCAGAAACTCACCAATAATTTTAAATCACCGAATTAACGATGTATTGAAACCGAAACCGAAACAGGTAGATTCTTCTTGCAGCGCATGCTGTGGCGTCACAAGTGTTCCCGTCACAAAAAATGTGTAGCTGGTGCCAGAAAAATAAAGGCGGCAATGCCATCCGACGATACATTGAGTTATGTCAGTGCTTCTGAACGTGACAGCGACGATTTGAGCGCTGAAGTATCATGGTATCCTTCTTGACAGCCCGCCTGCTCGGGTAGGCAGCGTCGGAGGCAACGACGTCAAAAACACAAGGTGGCCCGCATGGGAATCCGCTAAAGAGTATTAAAATTCGTTTTCAGGAAAACTAAATGACTTGCAGCTGCTTGGCTTGGCATATATTGTTATAGTGACGATGAGAACACATATTGAAAATTTCATGAAGATCCGTGGACACTGAAAAATCGCCGGAGTTGCCCTTTAACACTTGGATTGTTACTCCATGTGGCTAGCGACAATTATGATTCGTAGAAGGATCACATATTAAAATAAATAACACCGGTACACACACACACACACACACACACACACACACACACACACGCACGCACACACAAACACACGCCCCGCCACGGTGGTCTAGTGGCTATGGTACTCGGCTGCTGATCAGAGGATCGCGGGATCGAATCCCGGCTGCGGCGGCTGCATTTCGATGGAGGCGAAATGTTGAGGCCCGAGTGCTGTGCGATGTCAGTGCACGTTAAAGAACCCCAGGTGGTCGAAATTTCCGGAGCCCTCCACTACGGCGTCTCTCATAATCAGAGCTGGTTTCGGGACGTTAAACTCCACAAAACAACACGCACGCATGCACGCACAGCGCAGTAGCTGTGTCAAAGGTACGGTGCCTCAAGGTAGCCATCAGAGATGCTTGTGTTCGCCCACAGGACCCGCACATACACACGAGCGGGTAGTATTTTGACGCAGGCAGAGCAGGTACCGCAGCTTCAGCATCGACCCGTGCTGCAGTGCTGCCTTCAAAGACTTCCACTCCGGGTCGTAGAGCAGACACTCTTACACAGGACGTGTTCAAGGTCCTCCTGTATGTTTCGCTCGGAGATCTAGAAGAGTCAGACCGTTGAATTGTGTGCTTACAGTATCCAGTACCTAATTCGGAGAAGAGATGATGCATCATTTTTGCACTTTGATACTTAGTTCAAAAGGGATCCACACCAACTCGCCCAGCTCTCAGTTCTGATATAAACGACAGGCAAGATCTCGCCTTAATCTTGCCTGCCAAAACAGTGCGGGATAAGAAAAACGCTGCAGGATAGGTCTATTAGACTGTAGTGGCCCGTACTGACTGCTTGTGTCACACCAAGAAGGTCACTGCAAGGCGCCCGCTAACACACACACCATAGCTGCCACATCTGTTTTTGAAAAAAGGTATGGCTGTTGTCTGTGCTGTAGTGCCGTGTTGCTCTGGGGGCACACGGCGCCTATAGATTCGCGTATGCCGTCTCTAGATAGTGTCCAATGGGCAAGTCTCTCGGATCTATGGAACTTTCCTCAGGGCCTCTTGTATTCAATTTCAAAGTCAGCCTTTGTGTGATTTCTAGGTGGCTTTAAATATTCGGTGCTGCTGTACTTTGCTTGACTTCGCATGTTCAAGATTCGCTAACATGTCATGTGTGAAGGATGCAAATCTTCCAGTGTAGCGTTGTCACCGAATACATTAATCTCTATGTCGCCCGCTGAGCTGCTCCTGCCTAGAAACGGGGAAGCGTAGGGCGGAGTGAGTCCATCCGTCCATCCATCCATCCATCCATCCGTCCGTCCGTCCATCCATCCATCCATCCATCCATCCATCCATCCATCCATCCATCCATCCATCCATCCATCCATCTATCTATCTATCTATCTATCTATCTATCTATCTATCTATCTATCTATCTATCTATCTATCTATCTATCTATCTATCTATCTATCTTGCTTTGTGTATTCGTTCCAATTACGTTTTAGCTATTAGCCCCTTTAAAATGCGCACGTATTAATAGTGGTTTACAGACAAGACACCGCGGCTCCTTTGCACCGGAATAACAGAAAGGCACTCAGTCCAGTGAGAGCGTCCCCTACCAAGTCTTAATATGTTTCACTAAGTTGCACTCTTGCAGTGCTGCAAAACTTATTTTGGGAGACGCTGCGGCTACAAATGGATCGGTCCCCGAGAGCGCTGACTCAAGGCTGACAAAGCTGATAGACAACATGGGAACTTAACAAATGCGGTTTCATACCTGCAGCAATCAAAGTAAAATACCGAAAGCTCGGATGGCAAAAAGTTTCAGCTTCTGAAGATTTAGTCGTCCCCATACATTGTTTGTGCTTTTCTGCTTTTGTGGGAAATGTTGCAGAATGTTGCAGAAATGTTGTTGGAAATGCTGCAACCCTAGTGTCAAATTTACCACCACAGGCGCTAACTCTTCCACGTTATTTAGACTTTGTACTTTTTTTCAGTGTCACTTTGTAGCATGCGTGATCGTGCTCGGAAGTGTCCTACACTACCGTGATATATTTCACGCAGAAGAAAATCACTTCCCGAGTAAACAAGCATGACCACTTATACGTGGGTATCATCCATTTCAGTTATAGTGGGGTTACCAGACAGCGTATATATATTTATTACGCCGTGGCAACAGGCCCGAGTAGCACGGCGTCTATTTCATTCTTTTGCTGAGCACAAGATGACGGGCCTGATTCTTGACCGTGGGGAGTGCGTTTAGATGAGGGCTCCTGGCAAGAACTTTAGCACACCGCAAATTTATGTGCTATGACACACATCGGCTGGTCAAAATTCAGACAACACTCACTACAAAGGCGCCTCTCATACATGATGAGTTGCTTATCTGAACATATAAACCCTTTGTGTAATTTTTAAACAAAGCTCAGTTTGTCACCTGCAATACGAAGCCTTTTTATTTATTTTTTTAATGTTCAAGTTATTCATATCCCTGATGCGCAAGCACTGAAAGTTTGTCATTCTTGCAGCCTCCCCTTCACGGTGTACGAGTGGCTATGTCACTCGGCTGCTGATCCGAGGGTCGCGGGATGGCATCCCGGCCGCGGCGGCTGAATTCCGATCTAGGCGAAATGTTAAAAGCGCCTGTACTCTGCGATGTCAGTGCACGTTAAGGAACCTGGGGTGGTCGAAATTTTCAGAGCTCTCCACTACGGCGTCTCTCATAATGAAGGCGTGGTTTTGGGACGTAAAAACCCCAGGAATCAATCAATAAATCTTGCAGCTGCCGCAGAATTTATGCACTCGTGACAGCCGCTGTACATGTATAATTGATACGGCTTCGTATCTGAATAACACGTACATCCTTTCTCTTTGGTGTGAATGATCGGTGATGAAGACTTTGCGGTTGTCATTGTTGGCATATATATTCAATTACAGTCAAAATATGCATTAACTCCACATTTTCGTTGTGAGCTATTATACTGTCATTCTCCATCCAAGTGGAGTTTCGAAAATTACCCAACCTGCTTGCGCCATTTCACATGTTACGTCCCAGCATTTCGCCAATCTCGTCTCCATGTTTCTTCCCCTTCCGTAAAACGTTTTTTTCCTGTGTTCTAAAGTTATTTTTGTGTTTCTGAAACCGAACTCTATCGATTTTTGTTTTCAAGATATTATTTTACAAATGCGGCGAACGTGTCTAGCTATTCTTGAGTGCTGACTAGTTAATGCTTCTATGAATACCTGCGCTTCCCTACAAACTTTGCAGGGGGAAATACCCTGCATTTCATTACAATGGGCCGAGTATAGTTCCCAAACTTTCGTTGCGGCGTATACTTAGTTCAGCTTGTTGGGAATAACTAGACCACTGTGCTTTTATTCACATACACTGCGACAATCGACAATCGGCCGCTTTCGGTACAGATGCTGCTGGAGCACCGTCCCATCGCTCGTCGGCCCACAAGGCAATGAAAGCACTGCTTTGTTTCTTGAAGACGACGGGCTTATGTGAACGCCTTTGACGGAGTATACCATTACCATACCTTACGCGTGAACGCATTATCTGCCATCCCCGGGCCCACCTTTCTCTTTCGCTCTTCTCTCTTTCATCTTTCTATTGCTCTTTCCAAATCCCCCAGTGAAGGGCAGCCAACCCGACGCTTTCTGGTTAGCATCCCTGCCTTCTGTTCCCTTCCTTCCTCCTCCTCCTACACTGCCGACCAGGCCTTAAATACAAAAAGAAAATCGCAGCGCTCATGAACATTTCTTCTCCGAATTCCCTTCTTCGTGCATTCGTGAATCTTCATCGACTTGTCATTTTATCCTCTGTGCCGAATTGATACAATTACTGCTTTCAGGAGAAGATGGCTTTTTCTTCCATCTACTTTCTGATGAGTACGGTTTCTAGTTTGGTGCTTTCACATTCCCTGTACTAGGGTGCCACCTTTCCCGAACAGTTTTTCTATTTCGTGCTAATGTTCATTAGGTATACAGTAATTAATCATTGGAACGCGGCACATGGCGAGCATGATGGCCGGTGATTTTGACACCACCCGTGTGCGCTGGAGTGACACTGACGATGTATTACAGATGGCAGCGAGGACTTTTACAACGCCTTGTAAGTGTATGTCGTACAACATCCACCGTCCTGCAGTCCTCAGTGACCCGAAAAGCGCCGGCTGCCATGTGGGCCCTAGTATAACGTTTCAACTCTGAGAAATACACTGTTGCTCTTTACCCGAATAGTTCCTTTAGTATTTGTTTCTGAATCTGACTTTAGCACTAATCTCTGATATCCTAAGGGGCCCGAACCATGTGACCTCGCGCGGCCGAATTTAGTTTTACCTTGGGCATCCCAAAGTATAGTCGAATTACCAAGTTTTGGTTGCCTTCGAATTTGTCTCTGACGCTGAGCAGCTTCAAGCCAACACTGGCACCATTACCCATTATAAGTTTTTTGCGATATTTAGAGCAGCGCAAAACATTCTTTTTAGTTAAATCTGCATTCCGCTTCCGTTCAACCTTTAGATCAGCTTGGCACGTCGTCCCTTCGTTCATGTATACAGCCACATCTTTATTTTACTTGAGTATATATGAATGACTTTGCTGATCAGTTAATGCCTCATCATTCATCGTTTCATAAATGTCTTAGACATACCGGCTTTCCTGTGCTGCAGTTGTCAGTTCACATCCATAGGTAAATTATTTATTCTTTATTTTCTTTATTCATACATATCCTCGGTTTTCCAGAGGCGTTACAGTAGGGGGATTAAAAAGTTTAAAAGAAAAAAAAAAACATCTTCGTTGACACAGTGCGCACTTCCTCCGACGTCAGACTATTCACGAGCCTCAATGAGTTATATACATTGTCCTTCATTTATAATCTTCTTTCCTTTCCGCTGTCCAGATCAGTCGAAATACTGCATATCACTCTTATACGCCCAGCTACGTTCCGTTGCGCGTTTCGTTCGTTACACATTGCGAAACACTACAGAATGTTTCAGGAGACTAAGTGTCAAGTGTACCCAGACAAGGGGAGAGGCGGCATTGAAACGAAGAGAAAAAGGTGTATACGAAAGTGAGTCTGGACTCTCGAGACAGTGTCAGCTTCAAGAAAGTGTGAGCATTATGTGCCGAAAAAAAAAAGGCTTTATTTCAATAAAGGCCATGGTTATAATGAATTTATAGATGCAAGGGCGATAGAAGAACTTAGAAGCGAAGAAAAAGAACCCGTATTTTTCATCGTTTTTGGTCGTTACGATATCCGGAAAAAGTAAGTTCAAATTTCCTTTTAAAATATATTTATGACGTACGCTATCTAAGCGGAGGCACAGTCAATTTGGACTGTCGTCCGTGGATATGATGCTGTAGGTTCGGAAGGGGTCGCATTTTGGTGATACCAGTGAGCTATACGCCATGCCACTAGCTTTGAGAGTGTGTATGCCATATCGCCGAGATGTTACTCTACATATATATTTATCGCCATTTCATAGACAGTAATATCATTCCGTTTGCCCGCATGAGTTTCCTCGAAGTCTCTGTCATGAATTAAGGCGGTTGTCATAGGGCAACTATAGCTTTTCCAAATGCCTATGTGTATGATTTGGTCAAAAAAAAAAAAAAAAGATGTTGCCGTTTAGCGTACATCGGGGTCGCTAACCCCGACAGGGGCTCTTCTTCTCTTGCAACGCTTGTTTTCATGAGTGCCAGGGAGGCACTTTGGCCTAATGCCTCGACCAGCTGCAACTGACTCTCGGGCTATCGAATTATATGACAAAACACCCCAGCTGTCGCAAGAATCGAAGAAACCGTTTTATCCAGCCAGAGATTAGCACCTTTCAGTAGCAGCTGCTGTTTGTTTTTCTCAAAGCCTTGTCTGAGACATGGAGAAAGTAGGCGCTATGTTACAAACACCTACAGCAGCAGTCTCACTTCAGCGCACCTCTGCGCTGCGACCTAGGCACCCGAGCGCTGAAGAACGAACACGCTGTCTACGCGTCCCCCCCTCCGGTGTTTACCTTTTTTTGTTTCTTTTTCTTTCTTTTGACGCACATGGCATGCCGGATATACCGGTGCGTCAGAGCTAGGCAGCGCAGTCTGCCGTCCAATGACATACTTCAGCGACTCGTCATTAAGTTGATTTTCTTTGGTCGTAAACAGACAGGGTGTTCGGAACTCAAAAGACGTGAAACATTGTAACATTTTATTTCTTGCTTGCTGCTACTCTTCAACCGAGTGCTGTCATTTCAGTGGATTCTCCGAGGGAGTTGATAAATAAACATGCCGCCGAATACGCAAAACTTTTGTTTCCTATGTGCTATCTGTGATTGGTCGACCGGCTTCTCTAATCATATGTCCACCCCCTTGATTCGCTGAAATATTCTCCGACGAGTATTTTTTAGAGTAATTAGTTTTTTTGAATAAGTGCCATCTGTCGGTATTCACAAAAGTGTCTTATGGTAAAAATGTTCGTAAGAGAATGTTTCAGCCAATCCAGATGGTGGACATGCCCCACCACGGTAGTCTAGTGGCCATGGTACTCGGCTGATGATACGAAGGTCGCGGGATCGAATCCGGGCCGCAGCGGCTGCACTTATATATAGGCGAAATGTTGAGGACCGTGTGCTGTGCGATGTCAGCGCACGTTAAAGAACCCCAGGTGGTCGAAGTTTCCTGAGCCGTTCGCTACGGCGTCTCTCATAATCTCATCGTAGTTCTGGGACGTCAGACCCCACAAGCCATCATCATCAGATGGTGGACATAAGATTATCGAGGCCGACCCGTCAATCCCATATAGCACTTTGATACAAAAGGTTTTCTGAATAGGTAGATTGCACTATCTCGGTTGTCGCAAGGAATTGTGGGTTACCTCTAGTCTGCTACAACTTACGGCTCGAGGCTTCGCGTCCGCTTCATGCCGCCGTCGTTTCGTGGTTGGTAGCCACGATTCTCCTTTCACGCTATACTTTTGACGTTTGATTCACGACGCATCTTTGGTGAAAAACCGTAAATCAAGCATAGCTCGACACTTCCGAAAGGTAGGTGTGAGCTGTCAATGCTTCGTGACCCTCCCGCACTGTGTCTGTGTGGTGGGCATGTCATGTCCCCAAGGAGTCACGGAGCGGAGACGTGCACAGGAGCGGAGACGGAGCGGAGACGTGCAGCAAGAACCGGCATACAAGGCCGAACGAAGGAACTGCGCAGCTAAGCCTCGAACCGCAAGTTGGATGCAGACGAAAACGTCATTTTGCTATCCACCTATTACGCGCATTTATCGCTACTACGGCAAGATGGACCTTGACATGCACAACTACAAATTTCGTTCCAGCGACGTAAATAGCGACATAGATGCTGAAACTTGGCACAATAATCTTTCTTACGCTCTGTTTTGATTTAGTAACACGTCATTCGTTGAAGTGATCATATTACTTGGTCGTTCCAGTAAAAATTGGCACTTAAATTGGTGGCTGCGTGCCAAATTGCCGCTCCACTGGGCCACGGTTTGCCTCAGTGCCGACACGTGGCAACAATAATTGAAAAAGGACTCAACGTGGACATGCACAACAAGCAGTTAAAAAGTGAAGTGACGATGGGATACGGCAGCGACGTGAAGAAATGATCATCAAAAAAAAAAAATTGGCAGATCCCACGTGCAGTAGGAATCAAGGAAATGCGGAGCAGGCATCAGGAACGTAAAATGGATCTGCATTGCCGTCTCGCTATGCGGATTTTGGTAAATATGAAGTTAACGGAACGGCCGCAAAAGCACCAAGACTGGCACGTAAACCATGTCGCTCATGACACGCACGTCACGATTCTAATGCTATGACCTGTAATTTACGTTTGTCATGCAGTCGTGTTGTGCGTACATCGGGGTCGCTACCCGACAGGGCTCTTCTGCTCCTTGCAACGCTTGTTTTCATGAGTGCCAGGGAGGCACTTTGGCCTAATGCCTCGACCAGCTGCAATGACTCTCGGGCTATCGAAATTCTACGACAAAACACCCCAGCTGTCGCAAGAATCCGAAGAAACCGTTTTATCCAGCCAGAGGATAGCACCTTTCCGTAGCAGCTGCTGTTTGTTTTCTCAAAGCCTTGTCTGAAGACATGGAGAAAGTAGGCACTATGTTACAAACACCTACAGCAGCAGTCTCACTTCAGCCCACCTTTGCGCTGCGACCTAGGAACCCGAGCGCTGAAGAACGAACACGCTGTCTACGCGTCCCCCCCTCCGGTGTGTACTTTTTTTTGTTTCTTGTTCTTTTCTTTGACGGCACATGGCTGCCGGATATACCGGTGCGTCAGAGCTAGGAAGCGCAGTCTGCCGTCCAATGACATACTTCAGCGACTCGTCATTAAGTTGATTTTCTTTGGTGGTAAACAGACAGGGTGTTCGGAACTCAAAAGACGTGAAACATTTTAACATTTTATTTCTTGCTTGCTGCTACTCTTCAACCGAGTGCTGTCATTTCAGTGGATTCTCCGAGGGAGTTGATAAAAAACATGCCGCCGAATACGCAAAACTTTTGTTTCCTATGTGCTATCTGTGATTGGTCGACCGGCTTCTCTAATCATATGTCCACCCCCTTGATTGGCTGAAATATTCTCTGACGAGTATTTTTTTAGAGTAATTAGTTTTTTTGAATAAGTGCCATCTGTCGGCATTCACAAAAGTGTCTTATGGTAAAAATGTTCGTAAGAGAATGTTTCAGCCAATCCAGATGGTGGACATGCCCCACCACGGTAGTCTAGTGGCCATGGTACTCGGCTGATGATACGAAGGCAGCGGGATCGAATCCGGGCCGCAGCGGCTGCATTTATATATAGGCGAAATGTTGAGGACCGTGTGCTGTGCGATGTCACCGCACGTTAAAGAACCCCAGGTGGTCGAAGTTTCCCAAGCCGTTCGCTACGGCGTCTCTCATAATCTCATCGTAGTTCTGGGACGTCAGACCCCACAAGCCATCATCACCAGATGGTGGACATATGATTATCGAGGCCGACCCGTCAATCCCATATAGCACTTTGATACAAAAGGTTTTCTGAATAGGTAGATAGCAATATCTCGGTTGTCGCAAGGAATTGTGGGTTGCCTACAGTCTGCTACAACTTACGGCTCGAGGCTTCGCGCCGCCGCCACATGCCGCCGTCGTTTCGTGGTTGGTAGCCACGATTCTCCTTTCACGTATACTTTTAATACGTGAGGTCGGCTCAGTATCAGCATCGTATATTTAATATACGATGCTGATACTGAGCCGACCTCTCAAATGCGACCGAGCCCGTTTGAGATGAAATGTATCAATAGTCATTAGCTTATTTGCGGAATCTGTACTGAGGAGCCAATCACGATTAAGATTGTTGCTGTCGGGCTCTACTGCACTCATAAGTACATATTGGACCAGACCGTAATTAACGCCCACGACAATCTTTCGAAAGGCCTATATAGACGCGTTCTCGGTCTTGCGTGCGTTTCATTTGACGTCGATAGCACAAGCTCTGCGCTGAATCCGCGGCGGTATTGTCCCTTTGTCTGACGCGCATATAGTTGTGTCGTAATCTACGTGGCACCGTAGCAATAGAAAAATCCGTGCCTGTTCTCGTGTGTGTGTTTGTCGATCTGTGTGTAGATGTCTTGTATGTCTGCTTGCGTTCTCTCTTTTTCAACTAACGAATTCTTCCTCATAATACGACATATGAAATTATAGTATCGTTATACATTGCCTCGTACTCAACCGCGATTCTAAATCCAGCAACCATGTCTACGTCACCCGACCGCGAGCTTTCTTGTTTCTTTTCTCTCTCTCTCTCCTTCTTTTCTTCCTTTTTTTTCTTTTTCCTACACCCGGACGTGGAACGAGCAATGACACGACGAACACTTGTCAAAATGAGACCGAAGTTCTTTACCCTAATTATAGCGCTAAAGGATGTTTGAGAAACGCATTTTACTCAGTCCGTCAGAACAAGCGATGACAGGACAAGCCACGCGCGCGGACCTAGCTTTTCGGCAAACACGCAAACCGTGACGTCCTGGATGTCGGAATCAGAAAAATGTACAATTCCGGACATTTTGAGACCTAATAGTGTAGAAAATAATAAAGCTGACAGCAATTAACTGGCCGGAAATGCTTAAAACGAATGTACGTTTAACGGTTTGAGCTAATCTGCAACCTAGAGAACTAGAGGTGATAGGTTCGACTCCACCATCCACCGTTTTTTTTTTGGTTTTTTTTTTACTAGCTCTTCCTCTAACCTTTATTTACTGTTTGAGAGTTACGTCGGTAGATAGCCCGCGACGGTCGGACACCTGAAAGGCTCTCAGTCCTGCTGCTGTCTACGACTTACTCCTACACCAGAGCAGGATTTGGCCTCCCTGGTGCAGTTCCTGACCACCACCTCCCACACGATGTCTGCGATTGAGCCCTGGCCCTCAGTGTCCAGTGGCTGCACAACATCTGACCACGGTGGCGGTCAGCCCTGTGAAGCAGCGGAGGGTACTAATAATCACTGGATCCGGACAAGGCGCCACTGTAAACTAAATCTTTGAACGTTCAACGCAAGATCCCTGTCGAGCGAAGCTAGGCTAGCGGAGCTACTCGAGGAGCTAGAAGGCGTTAGATGGGACATCATTGGCCTTAAAGAAGTTAGGAGAACAGGTGAAGCTTACACGCTATTGAATAACGGACATATGTCCTCTGCTATAGAGGGTTGCCCGAAAAGAGAGAATGTGGTGTTGGGTTTCTAATTCATAAAGATATAGTGGGCAACGTGGCCGAATTCTGCAGCATTGATGAAAGGATATCATGCGCCTTCATAAAACTAAATAAGCGATATAAGCTTAAGATAATCCAGGCATATGCGCCAACAACGAGCTACGACGACGAGCAGGTAGAACAGTTTTACGAGGATATCGAAATAGCAATGAAAAGAACAAGGGCACAATACAAAATAGTGATGGGAGATCTCCATGCAAAAGTAGGAACAAAACAACGCGCAGAACAAGCGATTGGCAACTACGGTGTCAGTCATAGGAGCAATCGCGCAGAGATGCTAGTACAGTTTGCAGGAAGAAACCGACTCTGAATAATGAATACTTTCTTTAAGAAGCGTAAGAATAGGAAGTGGACATGGAAAAGCCCTATAACGGGGATACAAAGAACGAAATTGACTTTCTAATGTGCGAGCAACCACGCATAATTCAAGACACAGGAGTAGTAGGCAAGATAAAATGTAGCGATCACAGACTGGTAAGGCAAAGATTGTACTTAACCTAAAGAAAGTAAGAACTAAATT
The DNA here is from genome assembly GCA_013339685.2 of Hyalomma asiaticum. NCBI lineage: Eukaryota > Metazoa > Arthropoda > Arachnida > Ixodida > Ixodidae > Hyalomma > Hyalomma asiaticum. The sequence goes on along the minus strand of CM023481.1, from coordinate 112,613,209 downwards.
AGTTGCTAGAAAAAGGGCAAACATAGAGGTAATCAAAGCAAAGAACGAGGAATTTAAAGTCGCACCAAAAAACAGATTTGACGCGTTAGATGAAAACAATCAAGATTTAGAAGTAGTAAACAAAACCATAACGGAAGTGGTCCTCCAAACATTAATTGAAGTCGGGGGTAAAAACAAAGCAAGATGTAAGCAAGTTGTCCCAATCCACTAAAGATTTAATAAAAAAACGCCAGCAGATGAAAGTGATTTCGTCAAAAGATAAAATAGAATTCACAGAATTATCAAAGCTGATCAGTAAAGCCAGGCAGTGAGATGTCAAGAACTTTAACGTAAAAGAAATAGAAAAGGCGGTAGAGAAAGGTGCCAACATTAACTCGGTCAGAAAGAAACTGCAATTAGCAGAACATAAAATGCATGCGCTTAAAGATAAACAAGGTAACGTAATCAACAACTTCAAAGAAATAGTGAAGGTAGCAGAAGATTTCTACTTTCAACTGTACAGCTTTCAGACAGACCATGTAACATTAGTGGAACTCAAATCAGAGGAGCACACTGAGATTCCATGTATAACAACTGACGAATTCAGAAAAGCCGTCAAAAGGATGTCCTGCGGTAAAGCAGCAGGTGAAGACGGCATAACAGCCGACTTGATCAAAGACGGAGGAGGCATTATATTTGAAAAGCTTGCGTCGCTCTTCACAAAATGTATCAAGGCATCTAGTGTACCGCTCAGCTGGAAAAACGCTAATATAATCCTAATACACAAGAAAGGTGACATAAAGGAGTTGAATAATTACAGACCAATTAGTCTACTACCAGTAATACACAAGCTACTTATGAAAGTAATTTCAGCAAGGATAAGAGAAACACTCGACTTCATCCAACGAAGAGAACAAGCTGGTTTTAGGAAAGGTTACTCAAGAATAGACCACAGCCATGCTATCAATCTAATAATTGAGAAGTTCGCTTAATCTAACAAACCTCTTTATATGGCTTTTATGGACTACGAGAAAGCGTTTGATTCCATATAAATACAAGCAGATCAAGAAGCTTTGCGTCGACAAGGTGTGCCTGACGTATACGTGCAAACCATAAGTAACATCTACAAAGATTGCGCAGCCACACTACTCGTACATGAAAAGAGCAGAAAAATTCCGATCAAGAAAAGACTCAGACAAGGAGATACAATATCTCCGATGTTATTCACTGCATGCCTAGAAGTGTTCAAACGTCTAGACTGGGAAGGTAAGGGCATTAGAACGGACGGAGAGTATCCTAGCAATTTAAGGTTTGCAGACGATATTGTGCTCTTTAGCAATGACGGTGACCACCTACAAAACATGATTGAGGAGCTAAACCGGGAAAGTCTTAAAATAGGACTAAAAATGGATAGGCAAAAGACTAAAATTATGCTCAACAGTCTAGCTAAGGAACAGGACTTTACAATTAACAATGATCCCTTAGAATGAGTGAATGAATACGTATATCTGGGGCAGTTGTTAACAGGGACGCCTAACCATGAAAAGGAAATCATCCGTAGAATAACAATGAGATGGAGCGAATTCGGGAGACGTTCCCAAATCATGACTGGAAACTTGCCACCGTCACTACAGCGAAAAGTAGTCATTGCATTCTCCCAGTACTAACGTATGGTGCAGAAACATGGAGGTTAACTAAATATCTAGAAATTAAATTAAGAAGCACGCAGCGTGCAATGAAGAGAAAAATGATAGGTGTAACGCTATGAAATAAAAAACCGAGCGGAGTGGATCAGAGAACAGACAGGAGTGGCCGATATTCTTATATAAATTAAAAGAAAAAAGTGGACCTGGGCAGGGCATGTCATGCGGAGGACAGATAACAGATGGACAGTAAGAACGACAGAATGGATACCAAGAGAAGGAAGACGTAACAGAGGCAGGCAAAAGGTCAGATGGAACGATGAAATTAAGAAGTTCGCGGGCATAAAGCGGAACCAACTCGCTCAGGATAGGGTGGATTGGAAATCGTTGGGAGAGGCCTTCGTCCTCAGTGGACTTCCCAATAGGCTGATGATATCGACGACGTCGACGACGACGATGATGATGATGAAATGTACGTGAGATTTTTCCACGTGTGCGAATCATTTATCGAGTCATTTGCATAAAACGAGACAAAACGGAGCGTGTTATGGTTTTGTGAGGAAGACGTATAGGTATTGCCTTCCTGCCGCACTGTCGAGAAAGAACGACAAACCAGCACACATGGTCACGCGGATTAGCCATCTGTCGATAGATCAAGCAGCTGTGAAAATGCAGACCACCGCACAAATAAGAGTTTTCTGTGTATGTTTGCGAAAGTCAGAAACAAAAAAAAATTCACTGGTCTCTTATCGCGCGCTAAACGACTTGATGGTGAATGCCATTCCGCATTGCCATCGAGATTCGTTGACGTGGGGTGCTTTAATGCATTTCTAAATTCATTTGACATCGCGTAGAGATAATTTGGCGAAGGCTGTAAAATCTAACATTCAATCCCCTGTTGTGCACTGTGACGTGTGTGACAGCATCCCATACTGAGGAATGCGGGTATGCGCCTCGCGTGATTTTGTTATCGTTAATCGTGAGGTGCCTGACGAGCATATCACCTTATTGCTGTCATAGCCTATTAGTCATGCTAGTAATAGATTAGCACACCCGTTTATGCCAAGACTGGTGCATAGCAAATCAACGAGAAGCGAGTTCTCGACGCAGACAGAGGCCGGACGTCACATTCCGCTCCTCATGTGGTATATATTGGGGAATTTAGTTACCAAAAGCGACAGTTTAATTATGCAGCATGTGTAGGCTACTAATTTTTTTACCGCCTAAGAGGAACCCAATAGGCAATACATGCTAGCATTTTTGCTTTACTAATGGCCGACAGTCCTGCGTGTGGTGTCTGCGGACGAGAAGATACCATTGACCACTTATTGTGCCGCTGTCCATAGTTTGAAGAACAGAGGCAGTCTATAACTGAGTCATTCAAGAAACTTGATGATGGTCCTCTTAGTGAACAGATAATCTAAAATACTGTCCTTGCCGATCAACGGCTCAAAAGGCGGTGAAAGCACTTTTGGGCTTTCTCAGAACTTCTGGCTTAAACGAGCACCTCGGACGCTTTAGGACTGCCCATGTTGATTTCACTGGACCCGGACAGGCCGCCACTGGAAACTAAACATTGGAACGTTCAATGCAAGATCCCTCTCCAGCGAAGCTAGATTAGCGGAACTACTCGAGGAACTAGAAGGAGTTAGTTGGGACGTCATTGGCCTTAGCGAAGTTAGGAGAGCAGGTGAAGCTTACATAGTCTTAAACAATGGACATGTCCTCTGCTATAGAGGATTACCCGAAAAGAGAGAATATGGCGTCGGGTTCCTAATTCACAAAGATATAGCGGGTAATGTAGATGAATTCTACAGCATTAACGAAAGGGTAGCATGCGTCGTAGTAAAGCTAAATAAGCGGTATAAACTTAAGATAATCCAGGGATATGCGCCAACAACGAGCTACGACGACGAACAAGTGGAGCAGTTCTACGAGGATATCGAATTAGCAATAACGAAAGTACGCACACAATACACAGTAGTCATGGGAGATTTCAACGCCAAAGTAGGGACAAAACAAAGTGGAGAGCAGGCGATTGGCAACTACGGAGTCGGCTGTAGAAATAACCGTGGGGATATGCTCGTACAATTTGCCGAAAGAAACCGACTCCGAATAATGAACACGTTTTTCAAGAAACACAAGAATAGGAAGTGGACGTGGAAAAGCCCTAACGGGGAAACAAAGAATGAAATCGACTTTATAATGTGCGAACAACCAGGTATAATTCAAGACACAGAAGTAGTGGGGAAGATAAAATGCAGCGATCACAGATTTGTAAGAGCAAAGATTGTACTCAATCTAGAGAAAACAAGGACTAAATTATTTACTAGAAAAAAATGTAATCCAGAGGTAATCAGATCAAAGAACGAAGAATTTAAAGTCGCCCTAAGCAACAAGTTCGAGGCCTTAGGCGAAAAAGGTGACGATGTAGAAGAAATAAACAAAACTCTAACGAAGACAATCCTTGAAACAGCGATAGAACTCGGGGGCAAAACAGCAACGCAAACAACAAATAAGTTGTCCCAATCTACCAAGGACTTAATAAAAAAAACGTCAACAAATGAAAGTAACTTCGCCCAAAGATAAGATTGAATTCGCAGGACTATCAAAGTTGATCAGTAAATCCAGGCAAAGAGATATAAGAAACTTTAACACGAGAGAAATAGAGGAAGCAGTAGAAAAAGGCACCAGCATTAAATCGGTCAAAAAGAAACTGCACTTAGGACAAAATAAAATGCATGCGCTAAAAGATAAACAAGGTAACGTCATCAATAATTTCAACGAAATAGTAAAGGTAGCAGAAGATTTCTACTCGGAACTGTACAGCTCTCAGACAGGCCATACAACCTTAAAAGAAATAGAATCAGAGGAAGATACTGAAATTCCATGTATAACCACTGACGAAGTCAAAAAAGCTGCCAAAGGCATGGCCCGCGGTAAAGCAGCCGGTGAAGATGGCATAACAGCCGACTTGATCAAAGACGGAGGAGATGTTGTACTTGAAAAACTTGCATCGCTCTTCACGCAATGTGTCAAGACATGTAGTGTACCGCGCAGTTGGAAAAATGCTAATATAATCCTTATCCACAAGAAAGGTGACATAAAGGAGTTAAAGAATTACAGACCAATTAGCCTACTCCCAGTAATATACAAGCTATTTACAGAAGTAATTTCTACAAGGATAAGAGAAACCCTCGACTTTAACCAACCGAGAGAACAAGCTGGTTTTAGGCAAGGTTACTCGACAATGGACCACAGCCACGCTATCAACCTAGTAATTGAGAAGTACGCCGAATATAACAAACCTCTTTACATGGCGTTTATCGACTACAAGAAAGCATTTGACTCCATAGAAATACAAGCAGTTCTAGAAGCTCTACGACGACAAGGGGTACCTGGCGTATACGTGAAAATCATAAACAACATATACAAAGATTGCACAGCCACACTACTCCTACATGAGAAAAGCAGAGAAATCCCGATCGAGAGAGGTGTGAGACAGGGAGATACGATATCCCCGATGCTATTCACTGCATGTTTAGAGGAAATCTTTAAACGTCTAGACTGGGAAGAAAAGGGCATTCGAATAGATGGAGAATATCTCAGCAATTTAAGATTTGCAGACGACATTGTACTCTTTAGCAATGATGGAGACGAACTACAAAACATGATTAATGACCTAAACAGGGAAAGTATTAAAATTGGGTTAAAAATGAATAGGCAAAAGACCAAAGTTATGCTCAATAGCCTAGCTAAGGAACAGGAATTTACAATCGACAATGAACCCTTACAATGTGTAAACGAATATGTATACCTGGGACAGTTGATAACAGGAACTCCTAACCACGAAAAAGAAATTCTCCGTAGAATAAGGATGGGCTGGAGCGCATTCGGAAGGAATTACGAAATCATGACTGGAAACTTACCGCTCTCACTAAAGCGAAAAGTATTCAATCACTGCATTCTCCCAGTACTAACGTACGGTGCAGAAACGTGGAGGATAACTAAAAGACTAGAGATGAAACTAAGGAGCGCGCAACGTGCAATGGAAAGAAAAATGATAGGGGTAACGCTAAGAGATAAAAAAACGAGCGGAATGGATCAGAGAACAGACAGGAGTAGCCGATATTATTATATCAATTAAAAGAAAGAAATGGACCTGGGCAGGACATGTCATGAGGAGAACAGATAACAGATGGACAGTAAGAGCGACGGAATGGATACCAAGAGAGGGAAAACGCAACAGAGGCAGGCAAAAGGTTAGGTGGAGCGATGAAATTAAAAAGTTTGCGGGCGTAAAGTGGAACCAACTCGCTCAGGATAGGGTGGAGTGGAAATCGATGGGAGAGGCCTTCGTCCTGCAGTGGACCTAAATAGGCTGATGATAATGATGATGTTGATTTTATATTCCCTCTCTCTCTTCGCCTTTTCCTTCTCTTTACGCTCAGCGTAGGGTAGCCAACCGGACTCCTCACCAGTTGACATCCCTGTCCTTTCCTCCTGATCTCTCTTTCTCGCCATCAGAATGCTTCCGCTGCGGCGGAGATTCAGCGCCAGTATGCTCCATGTGCTCCGTGCATACCGCGGCGAGTGTAAAAGTGAGAAATACAAGGTGGATGAAATTTTCGGAGCCCTCCCCTACTGTGTATCTTATAATCATGTCGGGGTTTTGGGACGTAATACTCACGGATCGCTCAATAGGAAACATTGACAAGAATCCTCAAATTATGCGCCGTTCAATGGAGCGTACGTGCCTTTGGTCTGCTTATAATGAAAACGAACGAGCCGGTCGCGATAATGCGGATAGAAGAAGTCGCAAGTCGAGAGTCGCTAAATTTAACACAAAAACATATTGTAACGATGTTCGTGCAATATTTATTTTTATTGAGTCGACGCCTTGCAGACAAACTACGCTAATTTCTCAGGAGGATATGAAGACTAAATGGCGAATGCTAAAAAATGAAACAAGGCCAAGTGAAGTAAACATTTTAATTATGCTTGCTAACTGCTTTCACGAAGATTTTTATTCGTATGTGCTGTTTCCATAGGCTGTTCACCTCCTGTGCTAACATTCTTGGTCGACATTTAATCTTACATTTTAATGCATATCGTTAGGTCAAAAAATCCCGTTTGAAGCCACAAAAGCTCTCTGTATTTTACTTCGACCCAGCACCCACAAGAGCAAACACTATCAAGACGCAACATAAGGTACACGCAACAATCAAAGAGAAGGTGATTCAATTATGGAATGTTAATGAGGCTATATGCGAGCATGTGTATTTGCGTGTATCGCTTCTACTCTTGGAGGCAAGAACGCGAAGACCACGCTTATCAACATAACGATGCAAAGTATATTGTAGAGGCCCAATTTTAAGAGGTCCTCCATTTTTCATGACGTGATGCGATATGGGTTCAGGATATGCACAAGAACTGCGCACAATCTTAGTTCCGAACAAGCAAAGACATTCCTGCGCGGAATATCCCATTCTGGGACTCATTCATCTACAGAAGGGGCTATATGTAGCTCCTTCGGTATAGCGTAGGGGGTGTAGTGCTGACCTTTGGGTATTCCGAAAGGTCTGCACTACACTCTCCTCCCACAGTGCGCGCTTCCTTCGCTCGATACATATCAGGTTAACGTTCTTGTTGAGATTACATTATAATAAATATAAGTGGGGTACTGTGCAGACCCTCTCCATCGACAGTGAACGTTGTGCAATAACATGCCTGCTAAACTCCGGACAAATGTAACAGTCTCCTTTACTTCATGAATTAACATTTCTGTTTTTTTTAATAAATGTCGCCTGTACGCTCATCAATGAAGACAGGCAAGCAATCGGAAAACCACCACTCCAGTTCTATATGCTTGAGCTCGAGCAGCTTCGGGAATTGTAGCATACAAAGCCGACTGATTCAACACCAGTCATGATGCCCCCATAAGAAAACCTTCAGCCTGATTTCAGCGAGGCATGGAATGCACAGAATGGACCTTTGCCGCGTACGAAAAGCGCCTCTGGTGGGAACTGCCGAAATCGAAACTGGTGGCCCGTAGCCTCCACAAACGTCTATCACGTAACGGTAGACGATCGCGGAGGCCTCGCCTCGCACTGGCTTTTTCTGGGGCATTTGCAACCGTGCGCCACCAGGTGTCACTTGCTTCGCCGCGCAGAAGCCACCAAAAAACATGGCGCGTGTTGCGTCATTGGCTCTGCGCATGCGCAGACTACCCACCCGGAAGAGGTCCATTCCGCCAGTCCCTGTGATGGTCCCTGTGCCAGTCCCTGTGATGGTATTTCTCTTGCAGAGAGAAACCACTATTTCGAGTTTTGTGTGGTCACAGTATTTCGCAAATTAAGTGCTCGCGGACAATTGTTTGTAGCATTAGTAGGTTATCAGGGCGCGCCTAATGTACTATAACGAAAAGCAAAGAAACGAGCTCTAATGCGTCGGTCCCTGCAGTGACAGCGCGGCAAGATACTTTCCCAACCTGACGCATAATGTGTGTCTCTGAGAAGTAGCGGGGCGAAAGGTAGGGCTTTCGGCGAAGCTCAGGCCCGATACTGCGACGAGTACTGATCGTAGATACACGCCACCTTTCGAACGGTCGCAGACGGTCGACAACCGCGACAAACAGGAACGTACGTTCACCTGGCAGGTGCGTGATAGGATACATAATGTTCGCTGTCGTCATCTCGAATGTGCACTCGTAACCAATAGGTACCCTCCAGTAAAACGAACTGCTTGACTCGAACACGGTGAAACAGCATGCTAACCAAGAATGCGCACAATGGGATTCCCGTTGAAGGGAGCGTTTTGCAGCAGTTGGCCAATTTGACCTAGCCGAGCGTCTTCGTGCAATAAACGTAAATATAGCGCAGAAATAATGTCGAACGGTGAACTTATAGTTTACCAACCTCGGCAATATATCAACTAAATGCCAAATGGGACAGGATAGATCAATGCCTTTCTAGTGACTACAGTGCCCGAAGGCACACAAAGCCAGCACAGTGGGATGGGGTTGTGTAGATTACATTCGGCTACAGCCGACTATGACCGCAGGTGGGATTTGCTTTCCATATACTAACAATTGCGCTGGTATACGATAAATGAGGAAGAACTATGATAATATTCCCGTAGCATGGAACATTGTCTAATTGTTGAATGTGGCATATTTGACAGGATTGTCTGAGCACTACTTAGCCGTATGTAAAGTACGTGTCGTGTATCTAATCTATCCCGCGCTCGTATACTTTAGTGCTGCTTTGTCGGGCCAAGCAGGACACACCTGACATGGTATAGCTGTAGCAAGGGAGAAACTAACGCAGCATTCGCTCTCTCCCAGGGTACTAAACATTATGCGATTAGGATATTCATTTGCCGTAACTGTTAATGCTGCGGTATTCTTTGATTGAGATAGGACGGGCAGAATGTAAGTGTGGTAAACAAACTTAGGAGGACACTGTATTTTCTCTTCAAATCCTTTCTTGCTGAATTAACCTGCGAACATTATTAGGATATGCTATACCTGCTCTAACCCATATCAAAAACACGAATAACATTATTGCTGCGATTACATCAGTGCTTTTATCCAGTTTTTAGAGAGGTAACCGATACGCGGTCTTCCCTGTGAAGGAGGCTGTAACGATCGGTTCTCTTTCCTTGATGGACTCCTAAACCTCCCACACAGGATGTTTGTTTTCAATTCTGACCCCAGTGAAATAAGACCAAGAGCCGTTTCCCACCTCCTGGGCTAAGATAAAAAATTTCGTTGACGGCGAGCTATCTAAACGTCAACAGAATAGAAGAAAAAAGAACGCGCGGATGATCGGCGCTGTAATGAAGCCACGGCGCTTCGAAGGTTCGTACATGTCACTCGTTTACCAATGTGGACAATGCTTATTCAGTATTCGTACGTTTATTCTATTTTGAGTGTGCTCCCTCCTGCGTTCAGTGTTCACTTCTATAGATTTTGTCAGGAAAATAACTAAAAATCTCCTCCGCGGACATGAGGTATGGTGGCACCGGATTTCCCAATGATTGTGGACATTCATCGGTCGCCTTTCAAACAGCCGACGGTGATTAAAAAGAGCCGGAATCGGCGACAGAGGCCGATATCCACGTGGCTTGAACTGCGGGATTGCGCTCAAAGAAAAGTGTGTTGTCCTCAAGATAAAGCAGGTAGAATCACTCTATGGAGAAAGCCAGATTAATCATTGCGCAGAGAAAGGAGAAAGAGGTAGAAAGCGAACAATCACTCCTATAGTTGATGCCCCTGCATTAGCTGTACTACAATGCACTCACTTCGTTAGTATTAATCATGGCGCCCATAGGCAACATACGCACGCACGCAACACCCTCCCCCCCCCCCCCCTTCCCCACCCGCACGCATAGACTTTTTAGCGCTGTTGAGCCTTTATTTCCGCGCACGACAACTCTCTTGAAAGCAACAATCATTGAATAGCCGCTTACGCCCTTATCTGGTCGACGTCTTACGTGTCGAATATAAAGCAAGAGGAATTTCAGAAACCGAAGGTGACAACGAAAATATGAATGAAGGGAAAAACTTTGATGGAAAAAACGTGGATAGGAGAAATATCTACCAGTCGTTTTCACTTAGTTTCCGAGGCGTTTTGATTCTGTACGATGGTGTACTCTCTGAGTGCGTTTAGTTAAGTTGATTAGGAAATCCACAGTATCATAATTACTTTGAAACAATACCGAAACAATAGAGCGTATATTTGGTTGGTCCTCACCATATACGTGTCTCACTTTTTTTTATGTGCTGACTGAATATTTCAATATTCGCTATGCGTCAAGTCAAACGCACCCTTCAACTCACAGTCGCTGTACGCATTCTTCCTAACCAATTGGTTCGGGCGCAGGCGTGCCCACTGAGCTCACAGTGCATGAGCGTTTGACCCTCTTAGTGCCACTTTCGTTTCGTCCTTGCTTCTTACGCTCAGGACGACTTCTGTTCTTGATTTCTTTTTTATCATGGCAACACACTTTTGGAATTGTACCACGCCAGCACGCTACCTTCAGCGCGTGGGCTACTGGTATCTATTCTCCTTTGATTGAACACTCACACACTGGAAAGCTCGAGGACGCTGGTTGGATTCTCGGCGACGGCGGACACATTCAGGCGGCGGACGCACGAAATAACGCCCGCGGGTACTTAAGTTTAAGGGCACGTCAAAGGACCTCAGGTGGCTAAAATTCATCCACTGCGGCGTGCTTCATAATCATGAGGCACGCTCTAGTGCCTCATGATTATGTAGTATTGTAGTGCAGTAATTACGGAATAAGTTGAAACAAGTTAATGAGCAAACAGACAATGAAGCCTAGGAAAGTATAGGGGAAGTTACTTGCGGTATAGTAATTGTGGAGAAAGTAGAAAGGAATTAAAGTGGACGAAAAGACAAACCTGCCTTCGGTGGTAACCGAACCCACGACCTTCGGATGTCGCGTCCGATGCTCTACCAACTGAGCTACGAAGGCGGTCGTCCCCCTGTCCACATTATTGCGTATTTATGTACGTATTATCCTGGCAGTGTTAGGCAGCGCCACTCGTGGCCAAGGCGGCGTGCGTAGAACACACTTTCTTGCCAGGGAGGCGTCACGTAGAACGTGAACTTAGATGAGATGGCTGCTGCCCAATAAGCCCTCGCATGCTACCTAAGGCACCAAGTCTGCCGCATCGAGGCCCAAGCTATGAATAAGTTGAAAGGAATTCAAGAAGACAAAAAACCCAAGGAATAAGTTGAAAGGAATTCAAGTAGACAAAAAAAAAAAACAGAACTGCCTTCGGTAGGGACCAAACCTACGATTTTTGAACAACGCGTGCGATGCTCTACCAACTAAACTACAAAGGCGATCGTTCTCCTGTCCCCTTTTTTGAGTATTTATGCAGTATAATCCTGGGAGTGTTAGGCTGCGCCACTCCTAGCCATGGCGGCGAGTGTGAAACACTCTTTTTATTAAAAGGAGTCACATCGAACGTGATATTAAGACGAGATGGCTGCTGCCCAATAAACTTTCGCACGCTACCTAAAGGCACCAAGTCTGCCGCAACGAGGACCAAGCAATAGGCCTCGTCGCCCATAGCTTGGGCCTTTCATAAATGTTGCTCCACCTTGCGAGTTTCCGCACAACTCATTGGCCATATTTATGCCCATGTGCTTCGAGCTGCCGACAAATTTGCCCTCGCGCTGTCAATTCGAAACCTCAAGGTTAGCTCAATTGGCAGAGCGACCGTCTCGGACAGGCGTTGGTCCCGGGTTAGAACTCCAGACCTGGATGGATACACGCCTAGTCTAGCGAGTTTCGGCGTGTATCTCCGCTTGGCCTTGAAGCGGCGGACAGATATCACGTGATTAACAAATATTATGAGCGGGAAAACGTGCACGGAACACACTAGGAATGAAGGACACAGGACAGGTGCTATACAACTGCTTTATTTTTCGCAGCATCGTCATGTATATATGATATAGAATGCGCATGCCCATTTTTATTTCGCACCACGTGCCTTCTGAGCTGACAAAAAAAAACAAAAAACAAAACAAGAAATGACTATTTGTAATGTGCTTCTAGGAATTGAAATTCTTTTGAATGCAGACTGATAGACGGTTGTCTAACGCAACTGGCATCGTCCCTCTTTTTTATATGGTATGCCTCCATAATTAAGCGGGCCAGTTCATTGCGACCTTTTCCTGGAATCCTTGCCTTCCGAAACAATGCCTCACACCCGCAGGAGCTTACATGATCAGCCAAATGCGCATTTGCATTCTATATCATATATCCACGACGATGTTGTGAAAAACTAAGCAGTTGTGAGTAGCGCCTGTCCCCTGTCCTTCCTTCCTACCGCGTTCCGTGTACGTTGTCGCGCTCATAATATTTGTTAATCATGCACCAACTAGGGCCTCAACATGTTCTTTTAAGATCCTTTTAAGATAGGTAACGCGTGACTGAACGCTCCGCCGCCGTGCTTATGCACCTGTGTGTGTGTTCTTCCTGTAGTAATATTAAAGAAACTTGGCAGTTTCGTGCACTGATGGCGATAACGAGGTTTAGCATCGCTCTTTAGCGCACCGAATATTGTTCTAACACAACGCGAGTACACGTTGAAGCAACGCAGCACGCATGACAATTTGTGTGTGGAAAGAAAAGCGTCCTGGCTGTATTTTCTAGTCTCTAGCCCTTAGGTTTAAGAATCATGCAGTGCCACTGCTCGTATCGATGTAAATGAAAGGACCAAACAAACCATTTATTTATCTGCAGTCCATGATCTTGGAGAAAATTGCGGCAACCGTAACCCTGATTCGCGGGAAGAAAATTCTAGATATGCGGTTCGTTGGCCATAGGAATATATAGCGGTGACAGGTCATAGCCCTCTTAATTTTCTATTGCGACCTGTTTGTATTATAAATTGGAGCTCTTGCTTGTGCAGCCCATGCATGCAGGATGTTGCTGTATGATTTTTCGAACTTCGATCGCATATAAGTTCGGAAGGGAGATAGACAGAAAGTCATGGTCTGCGGCGTAATATTCACACACACCTGAAGACATAGTAGCGTTCCAACTTAGTTCAATGAATGCGCTGTGTGTAGCACTCAGAACATCTAAGAATTATTTCAGTTCAATCAATCAATCAATCAATTGGAGTTTCGTCTATTTCGGGAGCAGGCAACACAATAGCGCATAAAAGCCGTCCTTCCACATATTGACGAGGCCGCTGTCCCATTACAAGGGCTCACGTCAGCACAGACCACAGACCCGATTATATAGCATATTACATACCACTCAATGAAATAACGAATAATAAAAAAGGAATACACCATCTCGAACACGTAAACGAAGTTAGCGTCGGTAAGTAACAAGATGAGGGTGGTGGGGGTGGAGATAGAACCACATTGCACAAAATATTAGTAAGCTATTATCTCGTGTTTACGAATGTGGAGCGTGATTGGCTTGACGCACAAGAAAACAAATCAAAATTAGTAGATTTTACGGAGGACATGCCGGGTCCACATGAGGCATAGCATGTTTTCCGAAATGTCTTGGAGTGCCGCGCCGATGCGAGCTCACAGTTCCTTTAAGTCCTGCACTGGGTACTGTGGAAGGCCTCATTCACGAAGCCGCAGAGACAAACGTCTAGTGGAGTAACGTCCGGACACCTTCTATAGGGCCTCAGAAGCCAGACAATGGGTCTTTATCGACAAATCAGGCGACATGAAAGCCCGTGAGTCGACCCCTTCCCTGTGGTTTGTGTCCTATTATTTTTGAAATATTGAGCCATGAGCTGTATCTTTAGGGACGCAAAACACTATTTCATTAAATATATAATGCTGAATGATAAATGATTTCCTTAATTTGCTCCAGGCAAAATCCACAGTGCAAGTCCTTCAGATGGAGTTTTTGTAGCCAGTTAAACAAGCTTTAAACATCGTAAATAAATCAACATTACACTTCATTTCGTAGCTCCATGCATGTGGTATATCTGTTATGAGAGCCTGAGTGTACATCAATCGGCTTATACTAACCGAAAGTCCCACCAGCCGCTTCCTGAGACTACGGCGTTGCCGCCGCCTAACTGTATATTGGAAGGCGCAGTATTTCGAGCATAGCTTATCGCGCCACAGTGCATGTTTGTAAAGGAAGAGGAAACCCAAGTTGTTTATGAATGCCCTGCACACCGCTAGCGACGTCAGTGGTGCCGTGCGAAAGCACCCAGACAATGCGTTCCGAGAGCAGCTGCCACGTTTGGCTTCTGTGATATACGCTGCATCGCTCCGACCCCCAGCAGCACCGGCTATATTTTGCCACGGAATCCATATTTTTTTTTTTTTGTAAAGTTGACTCGCTGCTCCTTTCGCTCTATACTGCTTTCTAACCTCCCACCCCCTCCACGCCGCATAATGTTCCTTTGTCATGTGCAATACGTTGCACAATGGCCCCTAGGTTTTCGTCTTCTTTTTTGTTAGCAGCCTAAGTTTTGCAAGAACCGTCGGCTTAGCAGCGATCGTCGATGCTCTAGGAAGGACGTATACCGGTAACTGTGCGAAGTAGTTAGCCTCTTTACTTTGCTGTGTAAATCTCCTTTTCGATATCTGCTCAGGCCATAACTTTCCAGCGTGAGACTTATAAGCTTAGGCTCCGCTAAGCTTCAGCTCAATGTTTAATCGATTTCGCTAAAAACGCGTCACAGAGTCGAAGGTTGCCTACCCCCGAGGCTTCGTATAGCGGATTATGCAAGAGGCGGAAAAAAATTGAGAACCGACTCCGTCATTTTTGTGTAGTTCTTCCGGGATTTTCTGCAGTGGGTTCTCGCAGCGAGTAAAGCACGAAGAAAGAAAAAGAGCTGGACAGCTTGTCGTATAAAAAATCTTATTACACTAATGCCCCTACGCAGTTTTCCATGAGGGAAGTTGACCGGTCGATGAGCTTTACTAGCACGCATTCAACCGGAGTGTTCGTTTAAAGTGTACGGCCTGAAACAGACAAAAGTGAAGATTGTAACAATGCATATATCCATTATTCAAGCGAAGCTTGTCTTGGCTGACTCGTGTCTCGCGTCCAACCTAGCGGACGCGTGTCGTGTCAGCTCCGGTTTCAATTAATGCTTTTGCAGCGGAAATCACTGGGCGCCCACGAGGACTTGGTATACGCAGAACCAGCTCGTCACCAGGAATCACCAGACATCAAGTTGAAGGTGGGGGCTCGGTTTTTGGCAGCATATTACGGCCGTTTTCAAGTCAGCCACATCGGCAGGAGAAGTAGTCCTAACATCTGCCCGGTCACCACCACTGCAGCTGCCGCAGAGGCTGCTGCATAGTTAGGCCCAGCTCGACGGCAACAAGGAACGGTAGTTGGCGGGCTTGTTACGCCAGACTTTTTAGCAAGAATGGAGGTCCGTGGACCAGGAACCCGTTTCCCGCGAAGAATTTTATGAAAGCGCAGGTTGTATAGAGCAGTATACGATCTAGGAAGTTAGACCGCAAGCAACTGCTGGTCCCCACATTCTAAAAACAAAGGGAGTGCTGGGCACTCACTTTGGGGGAGTACTTTCGTGTCCCAAATTTAACTCCTTTTTTCAGAGTAGATCAACCCCATTGCAGGGTACCGGTACTCTCGCCAAGAGAGAGTAGTAGGACGCCTCCGAAGGGGATTCGAAGACTCTTTTGAAGAGAGCTCTACTACCCCACCAAGCGGGGTGCTAGTACTCCCAGAGGGAGTAGCAGACAAAAAAAAAGAAAAAAACAACCAATGCGTTTTTCGACCATACTACAATTAGCAGGCATTTAATTACATCACACTGAACATAGTACATACAGGCTAACATGACACGAACGCACATACGCGCCAATAACGCAACCACAGCAAAGCACAAAGCCCACAACACACTCGCGATACACCGTCTTACACTGAAGTCCCGTATATATAACCGTTATACTTGACCTGCTATGTAGCGCCAGTGGTAAGGTACTGTTCTGCGTAATTAAACAAAAAGTATGCACAGAGCAGGTATATATTTAGCGTTGGCTCATATATAGGTAGCCGCTCGCCACACAGATCTGTTAATCTAAACGCGCGGAACATATACAATGTCTTTTAGATTAACGCATTCCTATCATGAGCTGGCATTCCGTTTTACGGGCAAACGCGAGTTCGCAGTGCTGGTTCGCGATGTAAAATACACCTGAGGAAGCGAGTACGAACATAATAGCGGCTGAATTTCATCAACGCCAGGGACGAAAAGCGGCTCCCGGGTGCTCCGCTACCACCCGCTTCATTCCGACGGCGTTCCCTTACGAGTCCGTCGAGCACGTCTGTATAGGAGAACAACCGCTGGCGATCACAAAATATGCACTCCTCGTTGTTCGTTATTCTGCACACAGATGAAATATAGTCTCTGCCATCAGAAGTGTTTAGGGTATTATGCTGTACTTACCAGACTTGCGAACGGGAAGGATCGCAGTCACGGTATTTTCACCGTCGACGCGCTCATGGCCGTCATACGGCTCGATGCCGAAGTCGTAGCGAAGCCTTTTTCTTTACATGTATGAGTTATATCCAGTGAGTCTTCGGAGACCAGCCGTCGACGATCACAACAGCTTACTGTGTCGCTGAAAGTGTATTCCTCTTCGTTTCGCACATATAAGCGAAGAATCCGAGGCGTGTAGGCTGGCGGGTTTCACTAGCACGGGTACGGCCGTTCGATCGGGGAAAAACACAGGAGAGGCAGCTCGCTATGACTCCCGTCGGTTGAGGCTCGTAGTCGAGGAAGGCACCGCTCATTAAACGTACACTGCACGCGTTTGTACGCGAAAGCTTGCACGTGGAAGTCGTAGGAAGGTCGATGCTATAGTTCCATCGAAAAACACTTCACAAAGCGGCTGTTGTCATCTTCAATCGTCCGCTCCCACCCCAGCCGCCATGTTTGCGGCTGCGAATGCGAGCATCACATGGGTGTGGCAGGAGTGAAATTGCATTTTACTCTCTCATGCCGCAAGAGGTATGGATATTTCACTCCATCCGACGTTTTGCTAGAGTAGAACGATGCCCTCAGAGTAGCTGGGGCGTTTCACTCCTGCGAAACCGGCTGCAGTTTTTAGAGTGCAGCGTAAAGGCGCAGCGAGGCAATAGCAGCAAGAAACAACGCGAGCAACTCCTGCGGCAAACCGCAAGACCAAGCCTCATGCCTCAATTACCCCGGAATGGTTAAAATATCACCATTCTACCAAGAGGCGGCCTCCGAGTATAGTTTACCACGGTGTGGCCCGAGTGGCGAACAGCATTTACCACGCTGCCGAATTCCCAAAAGAATCCCAAGGCGAAGACATGCTCTCACCCAGTTGTCAACAGGACGTCATCGTAATGAACAAACTCATCTATGCGCATGCCGGCAAATACCACAAAATTGCCGGCATCACAATCGGCTACCAAACGGCCGAGACCATACGAAGCAGCGCCCGACTGTACATACGTCCATAGGAGTAACGCACGGCATCCCACTGGAACGTACCGCCCGCTATATCACTGCCAACGTCCTTGTGCCAAAGAATCCAACGACAACTGCTACAAAACGCCTCACCAACGCGTTGACGGTGTTCGTCCTGTTCGCCGGCCTCCGAGTAAACAACGTACGCCCAATGCGCGGAGCCCTGCTGCGCTGCTACCTCTGCCGAAAGCAGACACATTCTATCAGTACGGTCTCGTGGGACACCGCGCAGACGTATGAACGAACACGGACGGCCACTTGTGCCGCGGCTGTGGAGCGGCCAACCCTCAGCAAAGTCACGAATGCCAGCTCAATTGCCTCATGGTCTGTGGTGAAAACCACCAGACAGCCGACAAGCCTACAACCGCCCGTCTAGAACTGCCGCACCGTTCAAGGTGAGCTGAGCCCGCGCAGTCACGCGGGCGCGCGAGGTCCGAGGAGACCAGGTCACATAAGAAATGGGACAAGTTAGAGGGCGAAATAGCGCAGCTAAAATACGTGTTAACTCAAATCAACTACACAATAATACATTTAAGCGAGGAAAACACGACCCTCAAAGAGGAATTACACCATTACAAACAAATGAAGCACGTTACACCCTGTCGTGGTGATTCGGCCCTCAGACACAGACAGCCAAGTAAGGAGAAGGAAATGTTTATAGACAGCACCAGACAGCACATACACACACTTTCAATGGCCAAACAGCAGAACAACACCTACGCTCACGCGAGTAACCGGCGCGTCCTGTCTAACGCGAAGTCAGAAGTTCGTCGGGCACCACTCACATCACCGCCGACCTTAGAGACGGCGCACGATGGCATCAGTAAAGGCACGATGAGTCGTATGCGAGCACACGAGCAGATCCTGAGATGCTCGCCCAGGAGCGCATCGGAACACGATGCACCCGACGTGGTACGTGGCACAGAGCGTCCGAGCAATCTCACGCTGGTTAATTGTCGCGACGCGTATGGGCCGAGACACCTCGAAGCATCCCCTATGCTCGTCGCTAAGCACATGAAAAGTGTCGTGCGTCTTGTTTTGGAAGCGATCATCACTTGAAAGCGCTTTAATAATTGGACACTATCTCGGTTTTGGCTTTTGGACTATGTCATGGACATTCTTTTGTGCATGGTCTTGTAACTATGAATTTCTTTAACTCTGTTTAGACTAAGCACAGAGTCTCCTGTGAGGTAGTTGTGGGTATTTTGGACAGTGTTGGTACGGACTATATGAGTCATGCTGTTTTTAGAGGTGACTTACTGTCGCTGACCATACTTTTTGTCATGTTTTCTTCATGCTGCAGTGGTTCTTGCATTTGTGGACCTTTGCTGATCTAGTGTGTTAATATATTCAGGACTTGCGTTTTGCTTTCATACAACATACTGAAGTTAGGGGCAACTAGGGGCAACTAGATCTTTCTTTACCTTTAGAAGAATTCTTACGTGTATGTAATGTATTCTTGTATTTTCCCTAATGTTGTACTGTTTTTATGTTTTCTTGCATGCCGAATGTATAAAACCCACTCCTGCGATAGCCCAATTGGGCTGCAGTGCGTAAAATTATTGAACTAATTTCGGAACGCAAGATACATGAAATCTCCTTATACTCAACATATACAGCAACCCCAAACACAAGAAACACATGTTTTTCTAACGCGCCCTTAACGTCGCCCATAGAAATCCAATGGACGGGCAATAATGTTTACGTAAAACGTGGGCATATTCTGATATGCCTACTTAATCCACAAGACAACGAAAGCGTACACAAACAACAAACTCATACATGCGTATAAGGGCACAGAGCAAGAATTCTTGGGGGGGGTGGTCGAGTTCCAAATACATCTTTCACGCTCTTCCTCACCAGCCCACAGAAAGGCCAGGCCAGCACCACCCTAGACAACACACTTACCCAGGCGGATATCCGCACCACCCTGCACAAACTCAACACCAAACCTGTCCGAGGTCCCGGAACTGTAATCTTGACGTAACCACACTACGTAATGTTCACGATGAGTCCATCACGCAACTGACACATTCCATTAACCAATGCATGACCACCAGCAGCTCGCCCCCGCAGTGCAAAAGGCCCTTATGGATCCTCTTTCATAAACAAGGTAAACCACTTAATAATTATAATTTTAGGCCCATCTTCTTAACGTCATGCATGATCAAATTGATGGAACACGAGTTCCTGGATAGCCTAAGAAATTACGTCAGGCATAGTGATCTCAATTTCCGCACCCCATGATTGTGTTGTGCAGGCATCTCTCGGCCCAGGATCCCATGCTTCAGCTTAAACGCGATATTACCGACAGCGCAGGCCGCTCCACTAAGGTCATTCTCAGCCTAGCTCTTAAATCTGACACACAGCGCCATTATAAATCAGATCAACATCCAAAACTTACGGCACCGCAACTACAATTGTATCAGACCTTCCTCGTGGATAGAACGGCCACACCATCACCGTAGGAGTGCTCACACCATCCGAGATAACCATAGGGATCGCGGGCACCACGCAAGGTTCCTTGATCTCGCCCATGCTGTTCACC
Organism: Hyalomma asiaticum; assembly: GCA_013339685.2. Classification (NCBI taxonomy): domain Eukaryota; kingdom Metazoa; phylum Arthropoda; class Arachnida; order Ixodida; family Ixodidae; genus Hyalomma; species Hyalomma asiaticum. Next base: position 112,593,036 of record CM023481.1, on the reverse strand, counting down.
TCGCCCTCGTGGGCCTTCCATCACATCTACATGCAGTCGACGGTCTGCACACCGTTTATGCCGACGAAGTTTCCCCTCGGTGTACAACGGCAGTGATGTCTTAATAGAAAAAAAAACGGCGCGCGGATCCCGTGCTCACCCGCATTACTAAACGTACGCGGCACTGAAATTTCAGCTCTACTAGCGTGAAACCTGGGGAGGTGCGAAGCACACAGTGATGGACCGGTGTTTCCCGCTGTAACACGTCTATCGCTGCTAATGGGCAATGAGAGACAGAAGACAGGTTTTGTTTCAACTATATACAGAGGCTGTAGGGTCAGCTTGCCTGCGCTGCCGAGCGGCCGCTGCTTGCTGGGCACATGCAGCTTTATCGGTCCTGCGTCGGCGTTGTCTCTCGCGGCCGAGAGCGCGTTCGGGCTCCTTGCGAGCTGCCAGTTCAGCTTTCATCGTGGAAAGAATGTCAAGAACGTTTCCACAGCCAACGCGCGTCATTCGCTTGGTTCGCTCTCTCTCGCCACACGGCGCCAGAGAAGCACCGGTGGCCCGCTGCTGCTGAGGCGGTCAAAAGGACAGAAAGTTGAGCGAGTTAGTAAAGGTCCATAGTCAGAAGAAGAGGCGAACGCCGACTATGAACTGAAGCAGAGCACAGAGGCGAAAAAGAAAGAAGACACACAACTTATCTGCGCATGCTCAGGAACGGTAGCCGCACCTGTCAAACGGTTACACGTGCCGTCTACGCGATAGACACCTGCTAAGGCATTCTATCTCTTCTCTGTTTAATCTAATCGATGGCTGACTCACGCACGCACTTCCACTAATACTGATATGCCAGGCCTCGACCATTAAACGCGTCTCTTCATTCTTATGTCTGTACAGGATCTCGCTTTCGTCTAACACGGGCGTGCAGTTACAGACCTGGCAGTGCAAATATAAATTAGACGGCGTTCCACCTGATAGCGATCTTCTATGTTCAATTAATCTTTGATTAATACAACGCGCAGTTTGCCCTACATAAAAACGTCCGCAGCTAAAAGGAATCTTATAAACCACACCCATGTGACAGGCGGTGGTGCCCTCTATTGCGCTGAACCGGCGTTTTCAAACCACAAATGCACACACACTATCTGTCTGCACGTCTGCACTGCCTCCATCCAGGATGGGCCCCACCATGACTACAGCAGCAGGACACGCCGACAAGCCCGGCGCCTAAGGTGCTCCGCACCTACGAAGATATCAGGAGGCGATTGAAACAATAGAGCAGTATCTGCAAGGTACGGGACTGTCCAGTTCGATGGAGAAATCCAGGCTGCTGCTGCTACAGTGCCCTACACTAATAGGCCAACCACCAAAACATCATTAAGCACAGACACGTACAAGTCGACATAACAGCCACGAAAAGTGACGGCCACGTCGTGCCAACCGTGCATAAAACTAAAGTGTTAGGAAAGAGTACGGGCACAAATGGCGATACAGTTCGCAACACTGACGCCAAAGTACCAAACATGATGCGCCTCATTAAACCCATCACGAATAAACAACAAGGCACGAAAGAGGCACAATCCTCATTGTCTAATCATTCGTACTCTGCCAGAGGACGAATTCACGAACTTCTCTTTCGTAAGTGGTTTATGCCATTGGTCGGTCCCCTTCACAATAATATGTCCAGCATCGACATTGGCTGAAATTTTCTCTTACGAACTTTTTTGTCGTAAGTTGCTTTTGTGAGTACGGGCCCTGATCGATTATGCGGCGGCCTATCCCCGATGGTCCGCCGTAGAAAATGGCTCAACAGCCTCATTAGGATAATATTCAACACTATGCTGTCGCAAAGTGCCAGCGCAGACCTCTTCCTTCGACTGGGCTTACACAGTACCCTTGAGGAACTTATCGAGAAGCAGGAAATCTCACTACGAGTTGCCATATAATCGAGCATCTCGGCATACCTTGCCACACCGAGCACGGCAACACGCGCGACATACCACGCGATATCCGAAGTAAACTTGCAGTTCCACCCACACCCAAAAACATGCGCCTCGAAGACAACGTTCGTAGACGCATTAGAAGAGCCACATCCCTGACCAAGATATTTGGTTGCAACGAGGGAGCTGTGTTTGTCGATGCAGCACGCTATCGAGAACGTCACTGCAGTTGTAGGCCACACACGCCAATGCGAAAGAACCGCATCAATTGCAACTAGACACGTAGAAACAGTAAATGATGTGACCATCACGTTGGCCATAGCCCACACCAGCCCCTGATACACCATCTCGCAAACGGTGATTTGATTGATTTGTGGGATTTAAACGTGCCAAAACCAGTTCTGATAATGAGAGACGCCGTAGTGGAGGTCTCCGGAAATTTCGACCATCTGGGGTTCTTTGACGTGCACTGACATCGCACAGCACACTGGCCTCAACATCTCGCCTCCATCGAAATGCAGCCGCAGCGGCCAGGATTCGATCCCGCGACCTTCGGATCAGCATCCGAGTGCCATAACCACTAGACCACCGTGGCTGGGCAAACTCGCAAATGGCGGTGCGCGAACTAAGCCAATGGCAGAATCTCCCCCGAGACATTACGGATCATAAATAAACGCAAAATTCATGAGGCAGAGAAATGCGCACTACTGGTTCTACTGGTTCCCAGCCCACACACCCTTATACTGGTGTCACACGGGCGTTTCGAAGGCCTTCGAACCGAGAGTCCATCGACTCAAAGGTCAAGTTTGAGCTGCTACACGGGCTGTTTCGATGCCGTCGAGTTGATAGTCTATCGAGTCAGCGGAGCACCTTACAACTCTTTCGATACTTCGAAGGCTGTTGAGCGACGGAAGCGGATGCGCCGCGAACTCTGAGACTTGGCGCACCGGCAGCTCCCGCGCGCGTTAGTTTCGGAGGCCACGGCCATATTTATGCTTGTATCAATAAGTAGAATCATACTCCGGTAAAGAAATATTGGAAACGTGCCAAGAGGCCAACATTCTCGCTTTATTGCATTAGTTCTAGAACGAATACGCCGTCACTGCCATAAAAAACAAATGTCATGCAGCTGGTGGGAAACACTGCGTGTTGCGCCATCTGGTGTCTACGAATCAAGCCAATTTTTGAGACTCATGATATAGACTTAGGCTTAGCAGTGTCACAATCAGCACATTTTCTGAATAACGACTGCAAAACGTCGCACATACTTTGTCCCCTTTGGTAGATAAGATTAAGAGACTGGTTAATTTAAAGTTTGTTTCTTGCCGTCGGTGCGAATAGCAGGCAACTAGTGCGAATTAGAATTGAAGCGGGTGCTTTGGTTGCCGCCATGTTGTTGCGAAATCACTCAGTGACTCATCGGCCTTTCAAAACTACCGTGTAGCAGCGCCAGAACTTATTTTGAGTCAGTAGAGTTGTGAGCTTTTCGAAGGTCGTCTACTCCAAGGCCCTCCAATGTGCCCGTGTGACACAGGTATTACATAAACCAGAGCTCAGTCCGAATGAGGGGCGAACAACGTGGCTCGAGGTCTCACGTTCCGAGCTGAGTTAGACGAAGCAGCCACACGAACGTACCCCCCATGGTTTTGCGCAAATGGAACCATGCGCTCATTAAAATCTGCGACATTACTAAACATTACCGAATGCAAACACCCACGGCATGACCCTCAGATCAATTGGGTCCAGTCCGTTCAATGGCGGTAGTATAAAAGCACAGAAACAAACTAACCCCGTCATTATGAACCACATATATATCCCGAATTATACGTACTACCAATCTACGCCAGTATTGTAACACCACCAGAGCCACACTAGCTCATATCCTATGGGTATGTCCAGCACTAATCAGCAATACGAGAGTCGGGCACCGTGCTCCGGAAGATCCAGCAGGCCGAGGAAGCTGCCGGGAAACACAGTCTCTACACTAGCTTTTAGGAGGGAGCACGACCCAGCAACCTACAGGACCACAATAAAGTTCTTTGCACACACGTCGGGCTGCGGATTCGAACCATCGACTTCCGGAACGCAAAACCACCAGGCCCACCGATGAAGGCACTGTCGGCTCGTCATACATACCTTTTAAAGGGCCTCTCACAGGCCACATATCATATTTTCGCTATATACTGGAGGTTCTTAGGTGCCCAGTAGGGAGCTTTCTACCGCAAGAATATTTCAAATTGGTTAGTTATTAGCAGAGAGAAAATGTTTTCAAGTGGCGCGAGTTAGGATTTAAGGAGGCGAAGCTCACTGCCAGTACGACACCCTCAGCACATGCCGTTGCTGCGGGGCGAAGTAACAAAAAAAAAAGAGAAAAGAAAAATAGGCCGCGTATCTGCGTGCTTTGCTGCAAATGTCGTCGAAAGATGATAGTCTTCTGCAGGCCGTATTGCGCTGCGTGAGATATGGATGCCATCTGACAGCGCCGTCGAGAAACGTGAGCTTGTGCAGAATCCCTGGGCAACTGCCAGGTGGCAGCACCAAATCGTCGGCGGAGGCCTTTTTCGTGCATAGCGTCACATTTTTAGCGCAGCCTAAGAAGCACTAGGGTCTTTAGAATTACGCATCTATGTATTTTCTAGTAAAGGAACACACCACCTAATACTTACGTATTGATGTTGCGCCTCAGATATGCGTAATATTTGCTTTTTCATCGACAATGTTCGCAAGTATGAACGCAGCTACCAGTTCAAGATGACTGGGCGTTAGGCAAGTGCTTAGGATTTTGCCGGGTGGCTGAATCGTGTGACATACTGTCACAAAATGAGCGCACTCGACGGGTCCGCGCTTCTGTGCCCGCGCCACCGCCTTGAGCGCACCGCATGGAGGCCGCAGGGAAACGTCGTACATGTTTCTCCCGGGTGCCCTCGAACCGGTTCCTTCGGCCCGCCATTGTCGGAAGACAGGGAGAGAGGGGTCAGAGCGAGCTGACGTGAGCCATGGCAGAGCTCGTTGGACTGTGGAAGCAGCCGGCTGGTCCCGCGGAGGTGCGGGTCGACGGTGGTCGGCAAGCCGGCAGATCGCACTCGGGCCCGCGGCTTGAGTTCGGGACACCGCCAAGCAAGAAGGCAGCGCGAAATTCCACTCATCTTCGGCCACGGCGTGCATCGGCGGAACGGCAGCCCGACGCCACGGCTCGGCCTCCCGCAAGTGACCACCGCAGCTAAGCTTCCGCGCCCGGCGGCTCTCATTTCTCATTCGGACTCTCTCTCTACCCAATCGCACCCCAATCCATTTTTGTTTTAACGATCGCGCGTTTATTCTTAGATTAATATGTACGCGTAATGTTAGACTTTGCATTGTCGCGAGTATTTTTTGTCGCCGATTGTTTATTCTTGTTATTTTATTATTAATGTCCCGCGTAGTATTTGTTGTCGCGTTACATCTATAAGTTTATCTCGCGTGCGTGCTGTATTGCCTCGTGTGTTCCCTGTATTAAATTGATGCTGTTCTTGTTTGCCCCAGCGTCTCCCGTCTCTTGTCCCTGGCTCGCGTGCGATCAGGCGTGGACCTTATCGCCGGTCAGCCAGCCGAACCCAACCTAATGCACGTTGGGGTGGATTGTTGTCGTCTCACCCCCTCCTGAACGGAGAGTGCCCATGAATCCTGGACAACTGGCGTCCGCGACAGGACTTGCTGACCACGATGGTGCGTTACCACGGGACAGAGTCGTAAGCAGACACGTGCTGCGAAAAGCGTAGCGGGGCCGAGATATGGCCGAGCAGGCGGTAGCCTTTGTGCTACCGGGAGGCGGCTGGGCTGCGAAGGGACAGCGCTTCGGGGGTTTTTGCGCGAGGAACGAGCAACACAGCAGAAAGGGCGTCAAAGGCACCGAGAACTTATACGTGTGCTAGTTAGGCTGGGTTAAAAAGTGCGGAAAGAGGGGTAGAGAGGTTTGGTTTACTTCATGTTCTTTCTTTTTTCTTTTTCTTGTCTGTAACTACTCGTCTGTATGTCCATCTGTTCTTACTGATCATGTTTTATTTTACGGCGTGAGTAGGACTTTGGTGCGTGCCGAGAACTGGTACGGTGACGTGTGTGCACGCGGGTGCTCGCTATCCATCAACACCTTGGGAACCCTGGTTGTGACCGTGTGTGCGTGTCCGTCTGGGTGCGCGAAGAGTGCGGACTGCTCGCAGTGCGCGTCAGTGACTTTGTGTGTGTTTTGAATGTTAAGAGATAACATTCTTGTCGCCGGGGTGGTGTCACAAAATGAGCGCACTCGACGGGTCCGCGCTTCTGTGCCCGCGCCACCGCCTTGAGCGCACCGCATGGAGGCCGCAGGGAAACGTCGTACATGTTTCTCCCGGGTGCCCCCGAACCGGTTCCTTCGGCCCGCCATTGTCGGAAGACAGGGAGAGAGGGGTCAGAGCGAGCTGACGTGAGCCATGGCAGAGCTCGTTGGACTGTGGAAGCGGCCGGCTGGTCCCGCGGAGGTGCGGGTCGACGGTGGTCGGCAAGCCGGCAGATCGCACTCGGGCCCGCGGCTTGAGTTCGGGACACCGCCAAGCAAGAAGGCAGCGCGAAATTCCACTCATCTTCGGCCACGGCGTGCATCGGCGGAACGGCAGCCCGACGCCACGGCTCGGCCTCCCGCAAGTGACCACCGCAGCTAAGCTTCCGCGCCCGGCGGCTCTCATTTCTCATTCGGACTCTCTCTCTACCCAATCGCACCCCAATCCATTTTTGTTTTAACGATCGCGCGTTTATTCTTAGATTAATATGTACGCGTAATGTTAGACTTTGCATTGTCGCGAGTATTTTTTGTCGCCGATTGTTTATTCTTGTTATTTTATTATTAATGTCCCGCGTAGTATTTGTTGTCGCGTTACATCTATAAGTTTATCTCGCGTGCGTGCTGTATTGCCTCGTGTGTTCCCTGTATTAAATTGATGCTGTTCTTGTTTGCCCCAGCGTCTCCCGTCTCTTGTCCCTGGCTCGCGTGCGATCAGGCGTGGACCTTATCGCCGGTCAGCCAGTCGAACCCAACCTAATGCACGTTGGGGTGGATTGTTGTCGTCTCACCCCCTCCTGAACGGAGAGTGCCCATGAATCCTGGACACATACAGACAAGCAGACCCTCCCCCCCCCCCCCCCCCCCCCCCGAGACCAAAATTCCTTTTTTCAGGTATGCCAAGAAAGACTATCGTATTTAAAACACGAAACGCACTTTTGGACCCGCATCTGTCAGTCGTCTCCGAGGAGCGAGCCGCTGGAGCGCCGTCTCCTGGTTGAGCTTCGTGGTTCGGGCTGCCGACGCGCACTCTCGACGAGTGTAACGTGTCACGGCTTTTAGTGACGCAGAGGCGTTTTGCAGTGACGCAGCGTGCCGTGGCGGTGCGGAGCATCATCCTCAGGTGTTTGCACGCGATGCTCGCGAGGAAAGAGGAACCGACACTCAGTTTGAAATTTCAACGTCTTCCGCGGCACATAACGATGCGGTTGTTGGCAAACATGATCGCGGGCGCGGACATAGGCCATGCGTTCTTCAACTCGAAATGACCAAACCTAGTGAGGGACCCTTTAAGGGCCTACTCCTGCGATTTCTTTAGCATGTCAAGGTAATGACGATTTTATGTGTCTGAGGCGCTCTTGTCACACTCCTCCTAGTAGAAATGCTCAGAAAATGATAATATCTTTAATGAGAAAAGAAGGCGCGAAACAAACCGAAATCCAATCCAGAAGAGACGTCAAATCTCTCGAACCGCCTTTTGCACGGTGAGAAAGCGCGTGCGCCCATCCCCTGGCAGTAATATCGCGAAGGTTGGCGGTGCGCGCAGATCTTGAAGGCCATAGTATGGTCTCGGTGCACTTCCGTCGCTTTGCCTACGATGACGTCAACACACAGTGAGGCCAATAATTATAGGCAGCCAGGTCGGCGGTTTGAGGCAAACAGTAAATGTTGACTTGCAAGCAATCGGCGCATCTCTGGCACGTAATCTTGCACAAACCACAGATGTAAGCCGAGTAACGTACCCGGGCAATTTTATTGAGATCTATTGACCTCGAAAAATTGGGGAAGTTGGCCTTAGAGCGGGGTTTTATTTGCTTGAAGTAGTAGACGCCCGTCACACATGCACGCTCTCCAGTGCACAGTCGACAAATAAAGGAGATGCGGACATATCTCAGCCATTTTAACTACTCTTTATCTTAACTACATATGTGATTCAGTGATGTTCATTTAAGGGAGTTCGGCTATGCTCTAGTGTTCATCTTTATCTTTATAAATGCGAAGCATTTCCTAGCGAACTTGAGTAACTTTGACCGTATCTATCTATCTATCTATCTATCTATCTATCTATCTATCTATCTATCTATCTATCTATCTATCTATCTATCTATCTATCTATCTAGTCGCGTACGTCTCGGTGCTCTCCTGGCCGTCATGTTCACCTAATACGCACCATAATTTGGATGGTAGGGTGCGATTGTATCCCCTACATGAGTGATTTATCTTTACACTGCTGACATGATACACTCGTCACGTATGTCACGATTAACGAATCAATATAGATGGGTTACAAATTAACACGGAAACAACTAACAAGCTCTCGCATTACAATCAGAGAATAAAACACAAATTATAGTCCTATTCACCAGGGCCACTCCAAGCGTCCCCTCAACATGGTGCCTATTGGTCGACCTCGACGGTTGGTCTGTGGAGAAGCGTCGCTCAACTTCTTTCTTCTTTCAAAGTGTGTCATATTCACAGCTCAGTGACGATCGACTGCTATATACTCGCGGATATTCGTGATCTTCCTAGTTTGGCTTTGGCGGGTTTTCTAGAAATTTCGGTGTAGGTCACCTGATCTCAGTGCACGAAAAGCTGAGGGAAAGCTCTCGATTGAACTCGACGCTTCTATCGCGACGGAGGCGCCTCCTTCGCATGTCGCGGTTAACGTCCACGCGCACTCTCCGCTTCCTCCTCTTCCCGTTTGTCCCGCGCGCTCACCCGCTGCGATGCGATGACTCAATGCGGCGCTCTATATCATTCGACAAAACACCAGAAACCCGTCGTGCGGGTTTCTGGCCAGCCGTTGTGTTGAGGCTTTCGCTGTGCGCACAGTTTTCCTTCGCAGAGTTGGATTCAGCGTGGCGTCTCTCACACGATGCCGTGCTCCTGGACGAAGTACGGGCTATTTTGTGAAACACGGCTCTCTACATTTTTCGGCTCCATCGAAAATGAGACCGCCCTGGCCGGGATCGAACCCGCGTCTTTCGTGTCAGCAGTCAAGTGCCATTATTACCCCACCACCGCGGCCGACAAGTCACGAAATTTCAACAGAGGCTCGTCACAACAGAATCTGCTCTAGAAAAACAGCAAACAGTCCCGAATACACGAATGGACCGCATATTCATTGTGTGCCATGTAGGAATTTTTTTTTATAAAGACATGAACTGAGGCGAAGAACCCTTTAGCCTGTCGCGCTACTGCAAGAAGGGCCGAAGCGGCTGCCGCGAATTTTCCGCTATAAAGCAGGACAAGGTGGAAATTGCAGTTTTCTTACGCGTAGTGCGGAAAAAACAAATAAGAGTCAATAATAACAATTTCTGGCCTTTTGCGTCCAAAAACCAGGATATGATCACGAGAGACGCCTTAGGGGAGGGCTCCGAAAATTTGAACAACCTGGGGTTGTCTAGCATGCACTGATACCGCACAGTGTACAGGCGTCTGGCATTTGGCCTTCATCGAAACGCGGTCTCTACGGCCGTGGTGCACTATTCGTCGAAGACCTGTCAGCAGCCAGCAGGGAGAGAGAGAGAGAGATTCCTAAATTGATGAGAAAAGCACAGTATATTAACTCTCTCTCTCGTCCACGAGGACACCTCAACCCTCCTGTGCGAGGGATGGGGAAGGGGGACTAAAGCAGAGAAAGAAAGACACAGTAGGACTGAGAAGAAGGAGACACGGGCATATGAACCATATACTGTACCGGGCACAGGGAAACATCAAACACGACACGTAGGAAAACACAGGCTAGTTTGTGATAACCACCCCGCCAACCCCGTGTCATCGATTAAGTTGACGAGGGCGGAAAGAGCGAAGCAGCGACGTTCAGTGCAGTCAGTCGGGTGCAATGAGTCATGTGGTGTAGAGCACGACCAGCCAGCACGCAGCCATCAGGGAGACCCCCCTTTTCGCTCGAGGTGGATGTGGAGAGGGGGGAAGTTGACACCCAATTGGAGGCAGCCACCACGGGCGTCACAGGGACGACCCCTTCAAAGGGACATTAGTGCGCTGATTGGACCTTTCTAATTAAGGCATATTCTCTAACTAGGGAGAGGGACATCGAACAGTATAAAACTAGCTGCCGAGCTCGCTCTCGGTGCGGTCCCAGGCAGCACGCAACGTAGGGCCGATATTGGTTTTATGGCGGCAAAGTTCGGCCCATCCACGGCCTAATGTTGCCGACAGCGAGCCAGTATCGGCCACGCCGCCGTCAATGACTGGCAACGTCGGGCTACTATAGCCGCTGCCCCGCCGATATCGGCAGGCCGTCTACTGTAATCGGCAACATGGGGCCGCTTATGCCGCGTTACTGCCGACATCGGCTGAGGCGATGGCTTTCAACGGCAACTATGGCGCCGATTTTGCCTTTCTACAGGCAATATGGGCTGGCCGACGCCATTTATCGGCAACACTTTGCCAAGTATGCCACCTTAAAGCCCCCGTCGGCTAGCCGATAACTTTCTCCGGCAAATGTGGCGCCGATTTTGCCGCTCATCAGAATCACCTGAGGAATGGCGAATTTGGCGCGATATTTGCCCAGGAAGATTATTTCACAGGAGACATTGAGTCATTTCTGTTGTCCTGGAGGCAACGTCGACTACGCCGCAGCCTTTCATGGTTGATATCGGCCGGGCCTCTTTGGAAGCCTGCTGTATATAACAATAGAGATCCGATCGACACAAGCATGACCGAAATTCACTTGAGAGATTCGACGTAAGAATGTTGAGCTTCATATATTCATGTATACGCGTTTCAGTGCCGGAACATAGCGCACGTGCGTTTTGAGCAGCATATATGACATTATGTTAGCGCGCATTGTTTTTAATAAGCAGGGCACACAAAAAACATGCATACAAACTATTCATATATACATCTATAGGCTGTTTTGCGGGAACTTAGCGAAACAGGCTGGCGCAACAGTTAACATTAGCCAGAAGGATCGACAAGCATGGTGGAAAATTATCTGACAGCGCGCATGTCAGAAAATTTAAATTCATAGAAATTGAACTAGTTCGTGCATACATCGATGGGCATAACCAGCACTCATATGTTCAAACAAAGATAAACAGTTGCAAGCGGCGCTATACTACTGACATTTAGCATCCTATGGAAGGAAAAGGCATATGGAGGTAACAGCGCGTGGACAATGAAGCGGAGATAAACTCGCCACCGGCGTTATACTACTGACATTTAGCAACTTATGCAAAAGAACGGTATACAGAGCTAACATTGCGACAGCGAGGAGACAATACTGATCTAGTGCTAGCTCTATAATGAGAGGGCCATGAAATACATATATCCATTTGTATTGCAAATTCAAATGAAGTGCTCTTGTCAAGACCACGACATTTGCGAAAAAAGCAAAAACGAAAAATACCAAGCAGTGATATGGCAAGCATTTTTCATCTCAAAGGTGGCAAACAAATGCACACACCTATAATTAATATAGAGAGAGCTTTTCTGGTAAGTTCTACTGGAGTGTATCTGATCACAGAGTGTTCTTGTGCAGGCGATTTGCGTATCTTATGTTATATAAAAACAGCAAGCATGCACTGAAAAAAAAAATCAGTTGAAAATCAAAGCTCTCTTCTGTTCCCTAGTTTCTTCATACGTTTGAGCAGGGTTACAGCATAAACCAGCCGTCTTAAGTCAAGCTGTTGTTGACCACGTGGCCCTCCACTACATTTCATCAGTGCGTTCGCGAAACTAGTGCAATCCTTTCAAAAACAGCTCCTGTACAGCGCAACGCATGTATCGCAGCTCGCATAAGCTCAGCAAAAGAAAATAATTGTCTGCTGGTCGGGTAAACAATGCACCTCCATGCTCTCTACTACCACGCAGATACAATAGGCTAATAATTCCTTAATATGTCCACGCCATTGCGTATAATTCATGCTTTTTTTGCTTTTTTGTGTAACGTCCGTTTTTGCGTTCTTTCCATACATATCGAATTCGTTTACACATCGGCCATCGGTTACGTTGTACTGGTTAAATGAGCAGAATATATCGAGCTTGAGTGCATGCTCTGTGCAGTGTGTCGGATTTATCACTGACGTTCGTATGAGACTATGGCGTTGATATAAGCGCACATGTGCGTATTCTGATATTTAACAACTCATTTATTTATAACCAATAAGGGCAAAAGAAGGGCGCGTAGAGACAGAGTCATCGCAGTATTTCTTGTCGTGCGGAAAGGCAGAACGGGCATGTCTTTCGTGCGCTGAAGAAAATGGCAGGAATTCAAACAGAATGGCGGCGCCGTGCGTCCTCGCTACGTTTGTTGCGCGCAGTGCAACATTTCGCTCTCGTTTTTAGCTATAGTGGGTGGTTCAGTCTCTGCGAAATCCTGTGTTACAAGTAGCTGGCAAGAGAACACATGCCTGCCAGCATACGCCACAGGCTGCACTGAGCTGCACTTAACAAATGCAGTCCTGGCGGGTGTCCCCGCCATTGTGCAAAAATGTTTGCCCCACAGACATGCTGTCTTCCACGTTTTGAGACAGCTACAAAAAAAAAAAGAAAGCAAGAAAAACGAGCGTGCTCTGCCGAGAAGCAACCTAGCACGTGCTAAGCCAGCAGCAACTAAACATAAAAAAAAGTGTGTGGGGAGGGGGGCGCGCGTCCCCTCCCGAACTGGCCACCTTTGTCACGGCCCCCTCCGTGAACATCCATTGTGCTCATCTGCAGTTTGCAAAGAATGTGGTTCTGAACCTGCTTTTGCTGGCGTTCGCTGCCTTCCGAGGGGGAAACCACGAGGAACTCTCTCCGCGCTCTCTCGTCGCGGCTGCATCGCTATAGTCGCGGACAACTTTTCTTGGCAATGAAGGGAAAGCTACGGGGGCGGAGCTACTGCACATGTACCCCTCCGCGATGTAGTCCGGTTCGGCGTGCGTTTCAAATTTAGTTTCGGTTGTGAACCTTCCGTATCTCCTGTGACGGCCGTTCGATTATTCGAGCGGGTCTGCTTTGTCTGCTTCGACAGCCATTTGTTCGTCAAATTCGTCACAAGCTCCTGCGGTGACTTGTCGGAATAGCTGGAGGGAGACGAGCGCGCACCTGATAGTGGGGAGGCCATTTTGACAGTGAGGACTGTGACCTGCACGTAAAATGTGCGACGTTCTCGCACGTGCAAAAACGCGAAAAGGCACTGCATAAAGTAAAAAAAATTATAAATATCTCCTTAATGCGAGCAGTGCCTCTTTTCAAAGAGCGTCATGTAGAAAATAAATCAATGTTGTTTTCTTAATTCTCACGCAGAAAACATGGACGAAATTGTGGGACTATATTCTTAAGTGGTAGCACACGCGTAGTTTGGCTCTGTAGCCTTCCCTCCATTGCCAAGAAAAGTTGTCCGCGACTATACCAACGTGCAAGGTGTAAGAACGAGTTTCAGCGGCTGCACGCAGTCTGTCCACGCGTTTATCGTTTATCATGTACCGCATTTATCGATCATTCAAGTTGATTGCGCGATTCCTTGGCGAGTGTACCTCCTAAGACAATGCCCATCCCAACTGTGACATCGGTTGTATATGAACACAAGCCTGTACCTTTTGGTGAGACTACAGTGTCGTCGCCGAATTTGTATTGCGGACTCACAGCTGAAGAGTGCAGAGCGGATGCCAAAATTCGGTAAGTTGCTGGCCAGTTTTCAAAATGGGATGTGGCACATATTGTTGTGATGTTAAAGCACCGGTTCCACTTTATATATTATTTGTGCGTGAGGTGCGTAGGCTCTTTATTTTCGAATAAAGAGCCTACGTACATTGTCCCAAAGCAGTTTTACTTCATGTAGTTAATCCTGTGCTTGTATCAAACACCCTTTGTGTGGTGACTTGCAGTTCTCGTCTCGTAACATTTTCTTTTCTTGCCCGTATTTTTAAAGGTAATGTGATACCGAACACGCTCTCCTTGGTGCAGGACACGTGCGGCAGTTCGGCACGCGATAGCATTTTTAAAGTAGCCTTGAAAATATGTTCCTTCTCTAATATCTGCTTATAATGCACCTTGCACCTATCATTTAAGAACATTTTTTGCCTAACGACCCCATCCCTGGGGTGTGTCGTGTTAGCTCACGTCTACATGTTTTCCTTTACGATGTATGCCAAAAATATTAAATTTATTATAATGCAAGATGCACCTATTTCAAGTAATGTGCCGCTTTTAAAGTTGCTTTGCAACAGATCCCTTACTCACGTTTTTTCCCCCTTGGGTATCTAAAGCGACACGACACCAAGATCTCGGGGTTGGATATTGAACATAGATTCATTATATTTAAAAGGACGACTTTGTTTTGTTATTTTCTAAAGTAGTGCCCGATTATGAATGTTTCTGACATTTCTTGTATTTCCGCGTTTGTTCATGAGTCGCACATAAGTTGCATGGAATTATAGTATAGTGCTGATGTGCTCCACAGCTGTGCTAATTTTCACGCCTTTTCCCGCAGGTTCCACCCTTGCCGAAGCTTTTCCACTACGACGGTGCAACACGAGAATAGCATATTATCAATGCAGAGTTCACAAAATAAATGAAATAGTGCTTTTCCCTATAACCTCTCTTGTTGTGTTATTTGTTTTGGTGAGAACGCATTAATAGAAACTACAGAGGATCCACTTAGCCCCACTTATTACTGTGTAATAAAGCTTTCGCGTATGCATGAGAGGCACATTTACACAAACTACTGTTGGTCCTTCGAAAATGTGAAAACAAAAAATAAAATTATCGCAATCCAAACGGCGCGACACACGTGGGGTAAACTACAAACACCATAGTGGCTGTGAACGGTCGCGCAAGGGGTTTCCCGATGTCGGCGGGGCCGACAACACGCCAAAAAAGCCTGAATGCCCGCAACATCGGCCAATGCTACCTAGCCAAATCCGACCCATTCTGGCTGGCCAAATTTGACCCATTCTGGCTGGCCAAATTTGACCCATTCTGGCTGGCCAAATTTCGCCCACGCTGGCTGGCCAAATTTCGGCCATTCTGGCTGGCGAAATTTCGCCCACGCTGGCTGGCCAAATTTCGGCCACTCTGGCTGGCCAAATTTCGCCCACTCTGGCTGGCCGTCATCGGGCACATGTGGGTGAAAGTAGCGCGAGCGCGATTTGCCGACTTAGGCCCGATATCGCTGCCGACTTTGGCCGACTTCACGCCTACATATGTCCTGTGTTGGCGTGCTGCCTGGGGTCCATCCTTCTTTTAGGTCATATAAATAAACCTCTGTTAAGTTCTCTCTCTCTGCCTCGGCTCTCTGCTCCCAAAGCCCCAGCGCCCGTGGTTGACTTTACCGCTCAGCACCACGCTACCCCTTGGTCGGCTCTCTCAGCAGGCCAGTCGCAACAAAAGATAAAAACAGCCAATGTGGCTTTAGCTCGCTTTGCAAATAATGTTTCGCATTTAAAAGTTCTCCATTCCCTCATGGCTAATAGCAACGGCAACAGAACGCTCGAGGCTTTCGAACAACAGGGTCATCTGTGAATGCGTGTGGAGTTTTAAATGGAGCACGAGCTTCGTTATGTCATAGAGAGAACACCTTGATCAGCCTCTACAGCGTCGCCACAACACACAACCTCCCTAGGGAACATGCATACCGATTGTTCGACGCTTAATGCAATTTTCAAATGACGCGAGATTGTCCGGCTAACGACAAAGTGGCGTGTTGTGCCGTAATTAGTACAGGCCAGAATGCGCAAAAGTGAACACCGGCGCACGTGCTGGCTAGCCGTCGAAATGCGGCAGTGACTCCACCAAGCGCGTCCTATAGTCCCATCTTGTTCTCTGCAGCAATCTCAGCACTTTCCTTTGTTCCCTCCTTGTCCCGTGACCAGCGGATGAAAAGGGACATCAAGCTGGAAAAGGCAGCCATAGTATAGCAATAGCTGACTCAGCATATATACCGCGATAGTGCTAGAGGATTGGGTCATTTAAGGGACAAATAGAAAAGCTATATAGACCAAGCGTGTGCTCCTTTATTCCTTCTTCGTGCCCTCGAGCTATCCCTTGCAGGGTTCCCCACGCAGCGACGCCCCTTTATATACTACATGCCTTGTGGTAAGCATATGCTCGTGCAGCAGCGTACTACCTTTCCACGCCTTATCACTGGCTCCGCTTTACTATGTGCTTCTTTCCTTTCGACTCGATCGCGTGCCCGTACCACCGATCGTCGTGGTCAACCTAAAATAAAAGAAGAAGCGCCGGTCGATGTCCATTACCAGGCTTCGACCGCTCTTTCAAGAGGCACTGTAGCGCGCCTATCCAGTGACGGGCAAATCTGGCGGAAACGGCGCGTCATTTATTGCCGCGCTACCCCTGTCCTGAACGAGCTCATCCGTCACGGCGTCGCGCCACATGTGGCAGCGACGCCACGGTCCGCATGGTACGGCCTGCTTTACCCCGCTGGGCCTCTTCTCGCCTGTACTCGTCGTGCCAGCATCTTCCTTTTCCCCGGAACACGCCGCCGCGGCAGTCGATACGTCTTGCGGCGTTTGTGTGCTTGCTTGTTCCGTTGGCAGGCTCGCACGATTCCAAGAGCCCTTGAGCTGTGCCCGTGTCCTCAGGCGACCGTATACCTGTCGCCACGACATATACGGATATAGATGCAACATGCGCGATCACGCGGCATCTCGCACGATGCCCCGAATGGGCCACTGGCCGCCGATATGCTTCTGGATGCTCTCCCTTTAGGATGGCGCCACACATTTGCGCTTGTCGGAGTACATCTTTATTCGGGTAAGATCTAATAAACGCACCCTTGTGGTCATCGATCAGAAATGGAGGGATAACGAGTGAAGAAAGCGGTCAGAGGTTCGCGCTGCGAAGCATTTCATCTTCCTTCGCACGGCCGGTAAACCTAAGGGTACCCATGAAACGGCCACACTATCCGCGTGCCTATTTACAGATGTACTGTATGTGTTTACACTTCGCTGTCAAGAACGCCGTTTCATGGGGCATTTCGCATATTTTGTCACGTCCTCCTGACTGCAGCACAATAGAAAACGAAGAAATAGTTGAGCGGTGCGCCCGAGTTCCTCCTGTGGAATTTGGTCTTAATGGTTTATTTTCAGGCTCTTTGTTGCAGCACGCAAAAAAACAAGTCAAACAACTGTGACAGCATTTGACAACAAGCAGCTCTGAGTTACAACAGCGAAGTGCTCATGCAATCACCCTTCCTCGATACTATAGAGCGCCGGAAACGCTAAAGCACTTTTCCTTTAAGCAAGTGACCAAAATAGCTCTTCAGGAACATTCACATGACTTGGTGCAGCTTAGAAGACATAACAAATGGGAAGGCTGTGTCGCAGCAAACTCTTTCTGCCCGTTAGCAACAACCCGATGGGGTGATATTGCACTGTCCGCATTGCAGCTATTCGACATCCCGGTTGTGGTCAATAAGAAAATGAATTTAGGGCATGAACTTCTCACTCTTTGATCGCGGATAAACTACGCTAGTGTTTTCTACTTTTGTTACAGTGTACGTGCAACTATCACATTTCCGCTTTGAAATATGTCATGCAACAGTTAGTCGTTGAAGTTGTCGTATTGGCGTCAGCTTAACAAATGGTCCGCAGAACGTGTGCATTCTGTGGGCAGATGAAAATATTTTGCATGCCGCCACTTTCTTGGCATCGAGACTGTTGATGAGTAAGAATATTAAAAAAAGGGAAAATAAACAAATTTGGAAGGGAACGAAAACTTTGTTCAATGATCGACCGGTACTTGTTTTTATTCTTCTTTTAGGCTGCCCTCCTGGCGAATAGTATATATAGCGCATATGAAAAATGTGCTCGATGTGACTTGCGATTCGCGTGTCGTGTTTTCTGGATCAATGAGCAACGGATCGCAAAAAATGCATGCGCGGTTTCATGAGAAAAGTGGAAATTGAATGCAGTCATTCACATCTGTCAGACGTCGCTCGATTCCGACGAGGGCAAGGAAGCCGCATGGTTCACACAGCTAGTTCCGCATTGATGTGCAACTTCATCGAAACAAGAAAAAGTCTGCGCTGAAACACTCACTACGACGACGTTCACTGTTGTAGCCCCAGGTTGTCATGTAGCGCTGTTTCCCTTGTAAGGGGAAAAGCGCATTTGTGTGGCCTCGGACGCGCGCCAGCGAGTCGACTAGAGTCTCAATATCTATTTCCTCGCAGGACAGGCAGTCTGTCGTTCGTGCTGCATGCCGAGGGAAGCCAGTAGTAAAGAATATTTCGACGGTGAAAAGGACACCAACGACAAAGAAGCCGCTCTATAATTAGTTCGTCGCGTGCGTCACAGTCATGTACGGTGATGCCGACCTTTCTGACGACAAAGGAACTATAGCGTTCGTGAATGGGGCCGAACTATACAAGTAAGAGCCAATGTGTTTCTCGGCACCATGGAATAGTTTGGTGGTGAAGGTGGACTCTAGCTAATACAAACCAAAGATGCTTATAATGATAATGTTACCAGTGTAACTTTCTTAAAATAGGCAATATGGACTACGACATCGCTGTACTAACTTCTATTTTCGTGCGCGTGGCTGCATTCTAAGGTTAAGCCCACTCGGACAAAAGTAGTCATACAAAATCTCCGCCTCGTATTGTTCGCGATACGAGGATAAGATGCGTGAATGATCTAAGGCGGAAGTGTTGTGCATCTCTAGCTTCCGACGCGTGCATGTATTGTTATATATCCCCTTTAGCGGCAGCGTATACACGATTGCCTACGCAACTTGTTTTCGGCAGTTCAGTAGACAATAGACAAGTGCATGAAACACTGAGCTTTGGATGAATCGAACCCTCGACGTATTCAGTGCGCCGTCACTTTGCTATAGTGCGGCGTATTCCTGCAGACATTCAATTTTCAGAAGGCATCACCACATTTGACGAGTGAGCCGATGTGGTCCGTTCCGGGAGTGACGTCGAAAATATAATTTTTGTTTGCTCGTAATTAACACAGCTGATAACAAATGGCACCCCCGTTTCAAGTCTGACTTCTGATTTGTTTTACGACAAAAGTAAGGAATAACAGACTTCAGAATAAATTTATATTTAATTACGTTTTAATTAGAATAACTACTGCATAAGAAGCATTTGAACATACAACCATGTTTTTTTCTTGCAATAGAATATGGCGGGCCACGAAAATTATGTGCGAAGATTTGACGCATTTATACACATTCTATCATAATTCGCGGCCTGAAGGGGATATGCAGCAGCTCTCACGTAATTAATAGTGCCGCGACGTCCTTGTATGTCTCCTATTTGCATTTTGCTTTTCGGTTCCTCTGTTCCGAGTGTCCTTTACAATTCTGAGAGTTGCCTCATGGTCAGGACTTCTACGCTTTATAAGTCCTTCAACATATCCAAGGTACGAAAGGCAGCAGCAGTTTTTGGAGTTAACGCTCCCACTTCATAAGACTCATCTGGCTTCTTAGTTCATGACCACGAACTGTCATCGAATAAAAACAAGACAGTCCATATACGTGCACAGCTCACTGGCCAATTGAATGCGCAATTCAACGCCAGTCTCTCTCTCCCCCTCTCTTTCTTCCTTTTTTTTTTCTTTTTTTGGTTACGTCGTTTAGATACCGACGCACGCACTTGTTTCGGTTTGTTTACGGGGATCGCCTATGTCGCTTTCTTTTGACGCGTGCGCAGGCCGTACTTATCTTGCATGTTACTGCGCGAATGGCGTCGACCGTTCGACAAACTTTGCATGCCCGAAGCGCGTATTTGAGTGCCTTCCAGAACATCAGCTGCACACATCAGAATGCATGTGGCGAATGCATAAAAGCCGACGCATTTCACCGCTGCTTAGTTTTTACCGTCGGCCGACGGCTGTTCTCGCCGCTAACCCCTTGCAGTGTGATTTGTTTCGTCTTGCTGAGCACAGTTTTGCCCAGTAAGCAGTTCGACAGCCAACGCTTTGAATTCTGGTGCGTATTTCATCGGTACAAGCGCGTGACGTACGTACGTTATGGACCGTGTAAAATAATTATCTGCCCGTCTATATATAGACTAAGGTGGATTCAAGGTCAAGATTAAAAGCATAAATATTTTCATGTCTTGTGTGGCGACTTTCTGGACAATCATCTCCTCACGTAAGTGCAGGGTCATGAGCAATGATTTAGAAAGGAACCAATGTAGCGCAGTCACACTGAGATTTCATTGAGTTGATTGATTTTTTTGGGGTTTAACGTCCCAAAACCAGCCTTGATTATGACAGACGCCGTAGTGGAGGTCTCCGGAAATCTCTACCATCTGGGGTTCTTTAACGTGCACTGACATCGCACAGCAGACGGGCCTCAACATTTTGCCTCCATCGAAATGCACCCGCCGCGGCCGAAACTCGATCCCGCGACCTTCGGATCAGCAGCCAAGTGCCATAACCACTAGACCACAGTGACGGGGCCGCAGGCTAAAAACCACTAGACCACAGTGGCATGCGGGCTAAAATCGAGTCGTACGGCCCACATTGTAGCCTAGCTACGCCATTGATATGCATAGATTGACGCCATTCGATACCAGAGAGTTCATGCAGAAGGAACTTCAATCCCGACTTTTCAATGATACTGCACACCCGACATTCACGAAAAAGAAAAAAATAAAAGAAACGGCTGTACATTAGCATAAAAATTTAGCGGTGCTATTTTTTTTTCTTTTCGGTTTCGCACGCTTGCGTGTGCCCTTTCTGCAAGTTAAACGCGTGACCTGAAACGTTCTTTTTTTTAAACCCTTTTTCCTCACATTTTTCGCCCTTTACCCATTCCTGAATACACACTTACCACTAGGACTGTCAAATGGGCGCAACAGCGAAATAATTCTTCTCGTATTTGTGAATTACTGTGAATTACTCTTTCACAATAACAAAAGCAAGATTCTTACCTCGAGAGGACGCTTGGCGAGCGAGAAAATGCGCAAAAGGAAAATGCAGCTGGAGGTGCCACAACGTCCTTCCGGCACCGACTCAACATGACATCATAGATTCTGAAGACGTCCACTAGGACCTAGAAAGTTATATAGCAAAGCTGTCTTAGTGGACCCTTTGTCGTTGTCAGCGTTGTAATAGTAGTCGTCCGCAGGATAATCATTAGTTTATTGGCAGAGCAGGCAGTTCACGCGATCTAGCTTTCACAAATCAAGTGTAAGCGCGCATGATTCAAATCAAGCGGCGGATTCGCCTCGCATGCCATATATTTAGATTTCTTTCCGAAGAAAGAAGGAAAGAAAAAACTCTGCACTAGTGGCACGATGGCACGGGAAGGCGTAGTTTTTATGATCTTAAGTTTTATCTCACTTTTAACACGAAAGTATATTATGCCGGGGTCCACCACGACCCATGCGTCACTACCGTAACGGATATGATGCAGAAAATAAGCATGTAAGAACAATAAAGAAAAATCTTCAGAAAAGCTTCTGTCGATGCGCTGGGAATCAAGCTCGCAGCCCCCATGCAAAGACGAAAGGTGCCCGATGCGCTACCACTGCGCTAACGCCGCACATGCTCGATGCGGTACGAACGCGCTTTCTTGTCTCGTCCGGCTCAGCACGCGCGCATCCAGGCGCACATTTCCTGGAACGGTGCCGCCATCCAGGAGAGGCAAAGTAAATCATTACAGCTTTACTTCGTCGCTCCTAGATGGCGCACCATTCAAGGCATGTCCCAAAGTCCGCCTCGATTAACGCGCGCAGAGCCGCGCGCATAGCCGCGTTTCTACCGCTACGAGCGTATATGCGCCGATAGCACAGTGATAAGGCACCGGTCACCTTTTTTCGTGGGCGGAGTTTCCCCGCCGATAGCTCTTCGAGCGTGATTGGGACAACAACAACACTGCTGCGTTAGCCGCCAGAGCATGCACGGCAACGACGTTGACGGGTCAATGTGGCGCAAGTAAATATGACTGATACGATTGGATATGACGATGAGTACGATGAGTGCCGATAGGGACATGCATCTTGAACTTACCAGTTGGTAACCGATTATAACGGTTAAGGGGCCACGAATTAGCTAAGCAATAATCAATGTTATGCTCCGAGTTTATTTCTATTACTGTTATTATTAATAATATAATATCATGATACTGGAAAGAGTTATTCCAAGGTTAAATCAATAACAAGATATTGAACCTTCCGTCCAGATCTTTATCAGCAGCGGTGACGTAAATAGCACCTTGGAAATATTGTTACGTTGATCTAACATGATTCCCATCCACCGGCATGGGGCTAATCTAATCGCACTGGTTTTCTAGTAGGGCAAAATGACTACCTGTGAGCAAGGGCGAGCAGCATAATACATATTGAGCCTCAAGAAAGCAGCACTTCCGCGTAATCGGAATCCACTTTCAACACATTACGACGTAAGCAGCAAGACCGACCAACGGTCATCGAATTATATTACCGCGCCTATGCGAATGATAGCTAGGTTGATATCATCCTTCAAAACGTGACGCACTTCTAGCTTTGCCACACCTTCTCCCCCCCCCCCCCCCCCCAAGCAACCTTCCCGCGATGAAGGAGAAAGGGGAGGCAGGCAGGACAGGCCAGACAGAGTCAGTCAGGGAACACGTGGGAGAGCACTGCGAAAACGGCGGAAAGCGCCGCGTCTCATTCAAAACGGCTAGGTATGCCTTCCTGGTATTCCTCATTGCGGCATCTCTTGTACTACACCCTATCTTTTCTTTCTCGACTAACCATCTTGCCTTCCGCTGTCGTAACCATACAATATAACACCATTGAAAGACCCCTACCCCGGGGGAGGATCTGGACATGAGATGCATAAAGGCTTCCACCACCACCACGCCTCATCTGCGTAAATCACCGAAGCACCAGATCAGGAGTTGGCCTCCCTGGTGTAGCACCACGGCCAGCACCTCCCAAATGACCCAGCCAAGCAAACCCTGTACCTACGACGACGACAGCAACGGAACCTCCAGACAAGGATCCAACCAGACTGGTATGGCAACAGCAAGCTCCAAAAGCCTCTGGACTCGGACAGGCAGCCATTGGAAATTAAACGTAGCGACTCTCAACACGCGAACGCTATCAACTGAAGCCAGACTAGGTGAACTACTGGAAGAAATAAATGACATTAACTGGAATATCATTGGCATTAGCGAGGTTAGGAAACCAGGGAAGGATACTTGTTGCTTAATGAAGGGCATGTCCCCTGCTACAGAGGACTGCCAGGGAAACGCGAATACGGCGTGGGATTCCTTATCCACAAAGACATTGCAGGCAACATTGAAGAATTCTATAGCATCAATGAAAGGGTAGCAGGAGTCCGTGATAAAACTAAACAAGCCATACAAACTAAAACATATACAGTGTTACGCCCCAACGACCAGCTCCAGTGACGAGGATGTAGAACAGTTTTACGAGGATGTGGAAACAGCAATGGACAAAGTACGCACCCAATATATACGCTAGTTATGGGGATCTTTAACGCGAAACTAGGAAAGAAACTAAAAGGAGAACAGGTAGTCGGGAACTACGGTGAAGGTGATAGGAATAGCAGAGGGGAGATGCTAGTGGAATTCGCAGAAAGAAATCAACTCCGTGTAATGAACCCTTTCTTTAAGAAACGTAACAGGAAGTGGACATGGAAAAGCCCTAACGAGGAAACAAAAAACGAAATAGACTTCATAATAAGCAGTGATTCAGGTATACTACAGGACGCGGAAGTGGTTAATAAGGTCAAAATTAGTGATCACAGACTAGTAAGGGCAAAGATAACTCTCAATCTTAAGAGGACAAGAACAAAGTTACTCGTACGGAAACAGGGCAATCTCGATGTCGTCAGGGCAAAAACAGAAGAGTTTGAAATTGCACTTAAGGGGCCCCTAGACCACCCCCGACATTTTTTGAACATTTCAAGTGAACACGCGCATCAAATCGAGAATGGCGCCACGACGAACGATGTCAAATGCGGCAGCGCTACGCGCCGCTGCCGCGCCACAAAATCGAAAAACCGGCCACTTCCGGCATGCCAAAGTTAGCCGCGACGACATTGTGGTCTTTAGTGATGTCAGAAAAGTCCGAGCTCCGCTGATTGGTCGAAGGGGAACTTCGACTTCCGGTTAGTCTGCTAGCAAATGCACGCGCTCCCTGCCTGTTTCTTTTTCTTCGTCGCGTGTCGTTCGTGTAGTTTTCACGTGTGCACGCTTGTGAATTCCTAACTGCGCTACGCTACGCAAGTGCAAGTCGGGTACAGCCGACTAGAAACTGCAGCAACTGTCAGAACACGACGGATAGCGTTAGGACAAAGCGTTGGCACAGCACCAACAAAACATTTGCGCGAACGCGGGAGCCCAGTGGAGGCGCGTCAAGCGGAAGTGGACTGCGCGTCATCGGCGATGCATGTCACATGACATTCGGAAGCGCACTCGACGAGGAGGTGGCACCGGCAAGCAGCCGGTGCGGCGCAGGAGAGAGCGAAACAAGCAAGCGCCGCGTTTTAATAATCAAATATGTGTAACTCCGCTATTTCGGCACCGTTTCGAAAATTCTTGCGGCTACGTGTTCGTTGCCGACACCGGCACAAAAGCAACACCACAACCAAGTTTTGACCTCTGGGTGGTTTAGGGGCCCTTTAAGAATAAGTATGAGGTTCTAGGACAGGAAAAAAAACAGGACATAGAGAAGATGAACGACAACATTACTAGGCTGATCACCGAAGCAGCAATCGAAGTAGGAGGCAATGCACTGAGACAAGATGCGAATAAGCTCTCGCAAAGTATTAAAAATTTAATTAAACAACGCCAACAGATGAGGATAACTAACCCAAGAGATAAGATAGAATTCGCCGAACTGTCTAAGCTCATCAACAAAAGTAGAGTAGTGACATACGCAACCTTAACGTGAAAAAAATAGAAGCAGCCGTCAGAAAAGGAGTCAGCATCAAAACAACTAAAAGGAAGCTTTGTGCGGGAAAGAACATAATGCAACGCATGCAGTGATAGATAGGCAGGGCAACATCGTTACTAACTTCAATGATATAACCAAGGTGGCCGAGGACTTCTATTCTGAACTATACAGCTCAAATACGAGTACCCCCACCATGAGGGTAATACATGTCGATCAGGACACCGAAATTCCATGCGTCACTACGGACGAGGTTAGAAAAGCAATTCAGGGCATGTCCCGCGGAAAAGCGGCTGGAGAAGACGGCATAACCGCCGAATTGATGAAAGACGGAGGAGACTTCCTAACTAGAAAGCTCGCAACACTGTACACAATATGCCTCAAAACTTCAAGTGTACCAGTCAGCTGGAAAAGCGCGAATATTGTACTATTACATAAGAAGGGCGATGTTAAAGACTTGAGGAACTACAGACCGATCAGTCTACTCTCAGCACTTTACGAAATTTTCACAAAGGTTATCTCCAACAGAATAAGGGCCTCACTTGAATTCAATCAACCAAGAGAACAAGCAGGGTTCAGGAAAGGATACTCCCCAATAGACCATCTTCATGTGATCAATCAGGTAATCGGGAAATCCGCGGAATACAACAAACCCCTCTATATGGCTTTCATAGACTACGAAAAGGCTTTCGACTCGGTGGAGATACCAGCAGCTCTAGAGGCATTACACCGACAAGGAATATGCGATATATACGTAAACATAATAGCCAACATCTATAAAGATTCTAGAGCAACCTGCTCCTCCATAAGAAAAGCAGAAAAATCCCAATACAGAAAGGTGTCAGACAAGGAGATACAATTTCTCCAACGCTGCTTACTGCATGTTTGGAAGAAATCTTCAAAAGGCTAGACTGGGACGAGACAGGGCTAAGGATTAACGGCGAATATTTGAGTAACTTACGCTTCGCCGACGACATAGTACTCTTTAGCAATGATGGCGACGAACTACAGAAGATGATCGTAGACTTAAGCATGGAAAGCGCTAAGGTACGATTGAAGATGAACATGCAAAAATAGCGTTCAAACTAGCGACTCGGTCCTCCGAAGCCAAGTGTGTTAACGTCTACACTACACAAGTACGCTTGCGAGATGTTGCGTTGATGTTTCGTGAATGCGGCTTCTGCTAATGTACGCAAGTGTTTCCTTAGTTCGGACACGGACTTTTGGACGGCGTGTGTGTCCTTAGTTGGGTCTCAGAAAGGACCACACCTTTGCGGTCCAACGGACTCCACTGGGTGCAACTGGCGTTACGTTTTAATCGTTAAAAACAAGATCCATTATCCCCTAAAAGGCCAAATGTGGAACCAATGTAACCAGAATCTACTAGTGTTGGTAGTGGCGGTTTGCTGTAAAATGTTGTTGTTTGCCGGTAACAGCTAGGGACTTTTGGGTGGCTGGTATTGCTCTATACGGATAGGCGTTCAAAATACCAGATGGCGTACAGCAGATAGCGTTGGTAAGCTTGCAAACTAATTTTAGCGAACACTCCGCCCGAAGCATGCTGGGCATGCCCACAACGCACGTGTTGCTATTTATCGCCGTCATGTGATGATAAAGGGAACAAGCAAACTCGTAATCGGTGCTCCCCCAGATTTCGACAGCCGGTCGCTATAAGCCGGTGTATTGATAATTTGAGCGTGGCTCTCAGAAACATGTGTCGGATTATCACGAATACTTTACTGTCGAAGGTTCATGGTACGAACATAAGGAAAGTACAACCGTCAGTTGGGACCTCTGGGAATCAGAACTAACAACGACCACTTTAAAAATTTGATTTCTGAGCTTTTACGTCCCAAAGCCAGCTCTGATTATGAGAGACGCCGTAGCAGAGGGCTCCGGAAATTTTGACCACCTGGGGTTCTCTAACGTGCACTGACAACGTACAGTACAGGGGCTTCTGGCATTTTTGCCTCCATCTAAAATACAACCGCCGCAGCCGGGATTCAATCCCGCGATCTCCGGATCAGCAGCCGAGTGCCATAGCCACTAGACCACCGTGGCGGGGTGCACTTCAAAAAAAAAAATTACAGCATATCCACGGAGTGAATGATGATGAGTGGGCGAAGTTCGGGATGTTCATCGTAGATCGTGCCGAGTTCCGGATTAATTTAGTTAACGCGCACGCTACGAATCCTCATGGTTCAACTATGCACAAGTGAAATCTCCCACCGGCACTTCATTGCAAGTCAAGATCCAGTGCCTATAGTATATATGGGTTGCCGGTGAACGCTTCTCCAACGCGAGCAGTCGGTATTTCTCAATCAAGAAACTCGCTAGGAGACGCTGCCTGCGCCAACATTGTCTCTCGCGGGTGAGGGCGCGTTCTCCTTCTTTGCGAGCTGGTAGAGCGTTCCTCTAAGAAAGAGCGCTTCCATAGCCAACGCGCGCCTTTCGCTCTCTCTCTCTCTCTCACAAGACAGCAGAGCACGCGCCGGGAGAGAGAGATGGGCACGTGCCGGGAGGCACGCGCCGAGGGCGAGCGCGTGCGCGTGCCTCCCGGCACGCGGGTTACGCCTGACGACTGACGCCTGACGCGTGACATGGTTAGACTAAGAGGAGCTTCGCCCCTAAAATTTGCAGCCGGCGGCGAACGCTTTGGACGCTTGGCCATGTTTTCCCGGTGCACTGGGCGCTTCAGGCGTTACCGGTAAAGCATGCGTATGCGCTCTTAACACCTGCTATTCAACTATATGCGAAGCGTTTGTTATTATGACTGTATTTTATTTTACTTGTTTACTAGAGCACACTTTGTTTTACGTCGGGGAGCTTCGTTAATGCAGCGCACATGTTCATTTGTTTTAGTATTTTTTCCCTCAGTTTAACTTTTCTTTATGTGTATCAAACCCCATACTGGGGTGCCTTCGGGTGAATGTAAGTATGCATATTGAAGTCCGCCACGATGGTCCAGTGATTGTCGTACTGGGCTGCTGACCTGAAAGCAGCGGGTTCCATCCCGACCGCGGCGGTCGCATCTTCGGTGGAGGCGAAAATGCTACAGGCCCGTGTGCTCAGCGTTTTCAGTGCACGTTAAACAACCTCAGGTGGTCAAAAAAATTTCCAGAGACCTGCGCTACGGCGGGCTTCGTAATCATACCGTGGTTTTGCCATGTACGCAAATCCCCGGTAATTATTCATGTAGGCATTGTATAAATAAATAAATAAATAAATAAATAAATAAATAAATAAATAAATACGAAACGCTTTACTTTCTATTACCATACCTACAAGAAACCCTTGACAGGGAAATTAACGACATAACGACATATAGATTTCAAACAATAATTTGTCAGCCTGAACTGTTTGTTTGTTGCACTTTAGTAACATTTTCAATCTGGTTGGCCTACCTGTAATTCACCTCTGTTTCACACACGTACTCTCTCTTACATGTCGAGTTGGAAGATATGGCTCGAAGATATATCGTTAGTTACACGACTATTTCTTCGTATGACTAAGGCGCCTTATTTCTGTACTACTACTTTTAAAAAAATGGCAGTAAAGGAGATAACTGCACCAGTTACATACCTCCACGGCAACTTTGCTACATCTTTCTGACCTTTTAGTGCCTTATAAGTACATGACAGGTCGTAAATGCTACCGTTCTACTAAGTGTTTCAGGGGTAGTAAATGTTACGCCATGAGTACGTTGTGGGTTAGTAAACGCTACTACCTCTACTAGCCGTAGTAGTAGTAGTAGTAGTAGTATGCTTTAATTTCCATACGTTTATACAGATTTTAGACAGACTACAATTGTTTTGATTATGTCGGAATTACAGTATCGTGCAGCGTCGTGGTATCCGTACGGAAAGAGTAAAAGAAAGGAATCTGGATCCAACATATTGATTACTCATTTGACACGATGTCTGCTCATGCACCGTGCGCATCCTAAAGTATGGCCATAGATAGTGGTGACGTTTCTGTTGGAGTATGTGTCGCGTGGGAGCTTTGTTCTTCTGTGTGCGGCAGTGTGCGCTGTCGTTTCTGGTTCGAACATGTTTCTATCTACACTATCACCTAAACATTTCTATGTACAGAGTGTTCACCAGGCCAAATACATAAAGTAATCAGTGATCATTAGTTGGTACAACACGATGAAATTTGTCAGCACCAATCAGTGTCACCGGAAAGGGCCGCTTTATTTTTATTTGAAGTTAATTTTATACGACAGAATCAACTTGACATGGCAACGCAAGATGCGCATATAAACCGAATCCGCATAAACAGATAAAGAATGCTACGGTAGTAAGGTCAACATCGTTACTACGGCAGGGCAACATCGTTACTAACTTTAGTGGCATAACCAAAGTGGCCGAGGATTTCTATTCCGAGCTATACAGCTCAAATAGGAGTCTCCCCACCATGAGTGTATTAAATGCCGAGCAGGACTACGAAATCCCATGCGTCACTGCGGACGAAGTTAGGAAAGCAATACAGGGCATGTCCCGCGGAAAAGCGGCTGGAGATGACGGCATAACCACCGACTTGATCAAAGATGGCGGAGACTTCCTTATTGGAAAGCTCGCGACACTATACACTCAATGCCTCAAAAACCTCAAATGTACCCGGAAGCTGGAAAAACGCAAATATTCTATTATTACATAAGAAGGGAGATGTTAAAGACTTGAGGAACTACAGGCCGATCAGTCTACTCTCAGCACTTTACAAAATATTCACAAAGGTTATCTCAAACAGAATAAGGGCCACACTTGAATTTAATCAACCCAGAGAGCAAACAGGGTTCAGAAAAGGATACTCTACCATGGACCACCTGCATGCGGTCAATCAAGTAATCGAGAAATCCGCTGAATACAACAAACCCCTCTATATGGCTTTCATAGATTACGAAAAGGCTTTCGACTCGGTAGAGATACCAGCAGTTCTGGAGGCACTGCGTCGTCAAGGAGTATGTGATAGCTATATAAACACAATAGCCAACATCTATAAAGATTCTACAGCCACCCTGCTCCTCCATAAGAAAAGCAGAAAAATCCCAATACAGAAAGGTGTCAGACAGGGAGATACAATTTCTCCCATGCTATTTACTGCATGTTTGGAAGAAATCTTCAAAAGGTTAGACTGGGAAGAGACAGGGCTCAGGATTAACTGCGAATGTCTGAGTAACCTGCGATTTGCAGACGACATAGTACTCTTTAGCAATGATGGCGACTAACTGCAAAAGATGATTGAAGACTTAATCCGAGAAAGCGCTAAGGTGGGATTAAGGATGAACATGCAGAAAACAAAGATAATGGTAAGTGGCACGGCGAAAAAACGTCTATTCAAGGTAGAAACCCATACTTTAGAAGTCGTAGAAGAATATCTGTACCTAGGACAGCTACTTACTGGAGAACCCACCCATATAAAAGAAATCCACCGTAGAATAAACATGGGATGGCGCGCATATGGCAGACATTCACAACTCATGAACGGAAACCTACCACTATCACTCAAACGGAAACTATATAACTACTGCATCCTGCCAGTACTGACTTACGGATCGCAAACCTGGAGAATTACAAAGAAGCTAGAGAGGAAGTTAAGAACTGCGCAGCGGGCGATGGAACGGAAAATGATAGGCGTTACACTAAGGGATAGGAAGACAGCCGAGTGGGTCAGAGAACAAACGGGGGTCGCCGACATAATGAACGATATTAAGAAGAAAAAATGGACATGGGCAGGCCACGTGATGAGAAGGCTAGATAACCGATGGACAGTTAGAACGACGGAATGGATACCAAGAGAGGGTAAGCGCAGCCGTGGGCGGCAGAGAGTAAGATGGGGGGACGAAATCAAGAAATTCGCAGGCATCAAATGGAATCAGCTCGCGCAGGACAGGCAAGGATGGCGAGGATTGGGAGAGGCCTTCGTCCTGCAGTGGACATAAAATTGGCTGATGATGATGATGATGATGACGGTAGTAAGGTTAGTAACTCTAGTTACTACCCTTACCTATAGGTAGCAACCGCGAAGGCAGCAAATCACATGGTAGTATAACGTAAATACTTTCTAGTTCACTAGCTGCAGTTACTATACTTAGGTAAGGAACGTTGAGACAAGCATTTACTGCCACAAAGTTCTTAAGTGGCGCTACCTTTTCCATGAAACTCTGATAACGATTTCGGATGAAGTGTTTGCTCTGCAGACTTTCTGTTACTACAGCTCCGCTAATTTCTCGGAATTCCTGTGTCTCCACCTCTTATATCGCGCAGGTGCACGTTTAGACATCACCGCGATTCCGCCGAGGGTGGCCGCTTCAGCAGGATGGCGCCGTCAGCAGGAAACGCACTGGACTCCAGAGCGGCGCTTATGTACAGCGAAGGCACCACTGTCTACTCGCTCAGTAGCGAAGACTGTTCTGATAACGACTTTAAGCCTGTGCGAAGCCGCATGGCGAAGCGAAGGAACAACGGGCCTTCTCTATATTCAGGGAAGTCGCCCCTGAAATCCACTCGGAAGTCCGCGGTCAGAACAATTATTTTTGTGCCAGAAGACGCTACCAGCAACCTGAGACGACTCAAGAGGCAGTCTGTCTCGGTTCTTCTCGAAGCGGTGGCACCGAATAAAGTGACTGACGTCCGGTTGAACACAAAGAAAAATGTGTTGGCTATTGACGTTGCATGTGAGACTGCATTGACCACATTTAGCAAAGTTACTGAACTTTATGGCATAAAAGTACGCTCGTATATCCCACTTGACAATGACCTAACTAGTGGCGTAGCTACTGGCCTTAAGGGCAAGCCCCCTTCGCAATTAAAAAAAAACAAGTGGCGTCATCCACGATGTGGATGCGTCCATCTCCAGCAATGAGTTGCAGATTTTGACAAAGCCAGCTGTAGACGACATCGACATAGTTCATGTGTTTCGTCTGGGGTCGTCTGGTTGTGTGAAATGAAGATTCAAGGGAGAACGCCTCCCATCACACGTAAAGGTCGGGCCCTTCAGATATGCCGTATGACCGTTCGTTCCAAAGCCACTCCAATGGCACAAATGTATGAAGTTTCGACGCGTGAGCGCTGTGTGCGCGAGCACGATATCATGCTCGCGCTGCGGTGAACCCTACGCTACAGACTCTTGTACAGCCACGGCCGTGAAGTGCCGCAACTGCCTCGGTCGCCACGACGCTTCGTCGAAGGACTGCCCCACAGTAAAGGAGGAAAAGAAGATCCTCAAGCGGATGGTGCAGGACGGTTCGTCTCGTCGGGAAGCGGTTGCTGCTGTTCGAAGGCGACGCTTTCGATGCCGTCGCAGTTCAAGAAACATCGATGTCCCTGTGAAGAGTACTGCACAGCCGAAGACACCTCCTCCTCTGCCACCCAGACCAGGTGCGTCTGTACGGACCATTGCAGACAACACCGCGCCTGAGAGTACGAATGAGGAAGAATGGCCTACATTGCCAAAACTGCAGCCTGAGCCACAGCAACAACCAACGCCAAAGCTGCAGCAACTCTCATCTCCTCTATATATCTATATCGGCATTCCCTTACCCCCCGTACAGGGTAGCAAACTGGAGGCTCGCAAACCGGAGAATAACTTCCTGCCTTTTCTTTTCTTTTCTCTCTCTGTCTCCCTCTCTCTCTCTCTCTCTATTGATAAGGATTTCAATGGCCCTTGCCGCATCGACAGCCATTTGAACGTGCTTTTACTCAGCCACACAGGCCAAGAGTGTGCAGTTGTCGTCGGTGGGTGACAAAACTTATTACCGCGTCCAATTTATTTCTGCGGCTCCGAGCTAATGTCTTACAGGGCAAGTCCTTCGCGACTGTCTCGAAGTTGAGTATTTCTGTTCTGATTCCAACTCTCTAAAGACGCACAGGAAGAGGGTCACGCTAGTTCTTCGCGTTAACAGGTTCTTTCTTCCACCGTTCAGAAAGATAAGGAAGGTTAGTTAAAGCAGGCACCATGGCCTTCTTTTCGCTCGCGAACACGTCGAGCGATCAAAGGAAGCGCAGCCCTTTCAGAGTGAATAGCGTCAGAACCTCTCTCACTAGGTTCGCTTGAGCCTTGCTCCGTTAGAGGTTACGTCGTTAACGCGGCCGCTTTTGTAAGACAGCACTTCCTCCTTCTGCGACGAAATCCTGGAGCGCATGCAGTGGCTTCCTTCCGCGCGCTGCTTGTCAGTTTTCTATCGTTATTAATTACTTTTATGGAACCTTGATAAGGATTTCAATACCTCTTGTCCCATCGGCAAGCATTTCCACGCTCTCTTGCTCTGCGGTGCCGGCCAAGATGTTCTCAAAATATAACCTTTTTTCGGTGCCAATTTATTTATTTATTTATTTATTTCTCGATCGGTTTGTTTGTTTGTTTTTTTGTTTGTTGAGTGCACAAGACATGCCGAAAATATGGCCGCCCTGTTATGTCATACTAGAAGTTGCCGTGACGGAGAATTGAAGAAAGGCGTGCCGAAACAGTATCTTTTCGGGAAAAGGCCAGATATAAGGATTCTTTGTTTGTTTGCTCTGAAGAAGCCAAATCTTGAAAGCGGGACATGCCTAAATCTGAGGGTACCAGGAAGAATATCTACGTCTATTTCATCTAAAAAAAAGTTGCGTTTAAAGATTGTCAATTACAGATTGAAATGGCTGCACAATCAAGTAGTATATATATATTACTGCTCGTCTCTAGATAAAGCTGTAAAAAGAAGTGGGTAGTAAAAAGTGCAAAACAAAGATGAAGCACCAAGACACAGCAATCGTGTCACATGAATAAAATAAAAGGAAAAAAAACTATCCTGTCAAGCAACGTACAAACGCTTATACGCAACTTTTCAAGCACTGATATCCGTAAACTCATTGCAGACAGAAAGTGAAGACGCGATGAACATTTCACATCAACCACAAGGGTTTAAACAAAGGGGCTAAAATGTGCTCTCCAAGCAGCAAAGTAAATGCAAGGCATATGGACATCAAAACTATAACGGTTATAAATGGTTGTCAAAGAGATTGCAAGTGAAGCGAAGAATCAATAGTTGGGCATTCCGCAATGTTGGCTCGTAGGCGGTTCCATTCACGAATTGTCTTCGGAAAGAAAGAATTAGCAATGATTTCAGGGTGGCAGGAATATCCTTTTATTTTCTTATTATGATGCAACCGGGTCGCTCGCCTGGACACTCACTCAGTGTAAGTGTGTTTCTGTAAACTGAGTTTATCATGGAATAACAGGTGCATGAATTTTAATCGGTCGCGTTTGCGCCGCTTTTGTAGCCATTCTAAACCAGCTTTCTTTGCCAAAGCACTCGCAGCAGTGCGCCAGCTATAAGAGCGACATACAAACCTAGCCGCTTTTCCCCAGAGTAAGAGGTGGGGGGAGGGGGGGGGGCAAACCGAACGCGAGTCTGGTTGTCCTCACTATCTTTCCTTCCTTCCTTCCTTCCTTCCTTCCTTCCTCCTCCTCCTTTGGAGAGTTGGAGAGATACTAATTTGTGTATGTGGCCTTGTGTGTATGGATCCCAAACTTTTGATGCATATTCTAATACAGGAAGGACTAATGTTTTACACGCTATTAATTTAACCTCGTGTGTAGATTGCCGCAAATTTCTTTGTATGTAACCAAGTTTCCGCATTTCCCTCCTGAGAACTTCCGATATGCGTTCGTTCCACTTCAGATCCGACGTTATTTGCACTCCGAGGTATTTATATCTGTTTGCATCAGCGAGAGAGATGCCACCTATTCACAACGAAAAACTTAATAGCTGTCCTTTTCGTGAAAAAAAAAGGCTGTTATAGTATCCTTATGCCATCAGTGTTAAACTATCTGCACTCCATTAATTTCGATTTATTTACTTTCTCCTCTGCCAAACAGGTATATATTATATATATATATATATATATATATATATATATATATATATATATATATATATATATATATATATATATATATATATATATATATATATTGTAGCGAATTTGATGACCGCAGGTTAATGAAACACCGCGTTTATTGAGAGCGAACCTGTGCTCAAAACTCAGTCACTGCCTAGCAAGACAGACGCGTTCTAATGCTCGCGTCATATCGTCGTCTTCTTCTTCCCTCTCTGTCGTCTCGTGCCAGAGGCGCGCGCAAGCCGAGATGAGCGTTGCCTGTGCTTGGTACTTCCTAATATAGGAATGATGGCGGGCTATTTGAATGCCCCCTCCTGAGACGCATCGTCCCGATGCGTGGGGCAAGGCAAGAGTTCTTATGTTCGTTGTGTTCACGTCCTTTCATAGTAGCGTTTCATGCGAACAACATGCACAACCTCCGTAGGTTTTCGGTGTTTTGGGCTTTGATGACCAGCGGGTTTGACTTCGTAATTTACGTCACTTATACGGCGCAGTACTTCGTAAGGGCCGAAGTATCGGCAAAGGAGCTTCTCAGACAGTCCACGACGACGCACCGGCGTCCAAATCCATATTTTGTCACCGGGCTGGTAATTCGGTTCACTACGACGCTAGTTGTACCGGCTAGAGTCGACACGTTGTTGATGGCGTATTCGATACCTTGCCATCTGTCGTGCTTCCTCAGCTCGTTGCAAGAAATCTTCCAGGTCCGATGGGTGGTCGTTTTCTTCGTCCAGGGTTGCATCCAAGGTTGTTGTTACTCTTCGGCCGAATACAAGTTGAAATGGTGGAACTCGGGTTGTTTCTTGAACGGTGGTGTTGTAAGCAAAAGTGATGTAGGGCAAAATTTCATCCCACAGCCTATGTTCAACATCGACATGCATCGAAAGCATATCAGCCAGCGTTCTATTGAGGCGTTCAGTCAAACCGTTTGACTGAGGGTGGTACGCCGTTGTTCTTCTATGATCGGTGTGCGTCATTCGCATTAAGCATCGCATTAAGTCAGCAGTAAACGCTGTACACCGATCAGTAATAACAACCGAGGGAGCGCCGTGCCTTAGCACTATGTTGTTTTACAAAAAACCTTGCTACTTCGGCAGCTGTTGCACTGTGCACGGAATCGGTTTCAGCGTAACGGGTGATATAGTCCGTGGCTACAACTATCCATTATTTGCCTGAAGATGACGTTGGGAATGGGCCGAGGAGATCCATGTCGACTTGCTGGAAAGGAGCCTTTGGCGGATCTATTGGCTGGAGAAGGCCGGCCGGTTTGTCAGATGGTGCCTTGCGTCTTTGACACTCGCGACAGGTCTTGACGTAATGTCGCACTGATGCCAGCAGCTCAGGCCAGTAGTATTTCTGGTGGATTCTGGCGAACGTACGGCTCACACCCATATGTCCGGATGTGGGCTCATCATGACATGCGTGCAGAATTTCTTGTCTCATAGCTGTAGGCACGACAAGTAAGAACTTCTCTTCGTTGTGCTGGAAGTTTCTCTTGTAGAGGATACTGCCGCGCAGACAGAAAGTGGAGAACACCCTAGCGAAAGTACGCGGCACTTGAACCTCAAGTCGCTCTAGACGCTGTATAAGTGGCAGCAGCTCCGGGTCATTTCGTTGCTTTTCCGCGATTTCTGAAGCCTCAAAAATGCCTAGAAACGGGAAGTCTTCGTCTTCCGACACTGCTGTCTCTACTGGTGCGCGTGACAAGCAGTCGGCGTCAGTGTGTGTCCTTCCGGACCTGTATACACCAATAATATCATATTCTTGGAGCCGAAGGCTCCATCTTGCTAGTCGTCCTGTAGGGTCCTTTAGGTTTGCCAGCCAGCAGAGTGAATGGTGATCACTGACTGCTTTGAATGGCCTACCGTAGAGGTAGGGGCGAAATTTGCCTATGGCCCATATAACTGCAAGACATTCTTTTTCTGTTGCGGAGTAGTTTGTCTCTGGTCTTGAGAGTTTGCGGCTGGCATAAGCTATGACTTTCTCTTGACCGTTTTGCCACTGAACGAGTACGGCACCGAGGCCAACATTGCTCGCATCAGTGTGAACTTCGGTGTCTGCTGTCTCGTCAAAATGTGCAAGAATTGGAGACGCCTGCAGACGTTTTCTTAGCTCATCAAATGCGTCTTGTTGTTCGTCGTTCCTCTCGAAGGGCACATCTTCTCTTGTCAGTTTTGTGAGGGGTTCAGCAGTCCTTGAAAAGTTTTCTACGAATCGTCTATAGTAGGCACATAAGCCCAAGAATCGTCGCACCGACTTTTTGTCTATGGGTGTGGAGAATCTCGCAACAGCAGCTGTCTTTTCGGGGTCTGGCCGAACGCCTTCAGCGCTGATGACATGGCCGAGAAATCGTAGTTCTCCGAAACCAAACTGGCATTTTTCTAGCTTAATTGTCAAGTCTGCTGATCGAATAGCTTCCAATACCAGCCGTAGACGTTCTAGATGTTGGTCAAATGTAGAGGAAAATACAACCATATCATCCAAATACACTAAGCAGGACTGCCATTTCAATCCAGCGAGAACAGTGTCCATCATTCGTTGGAACGTCGCTGGTGCGGAACAGAGGCCAAAGGGAAGCGCTTTAAATTCGTAGAGGCCGTCTGGGGTTACGAATGCTGTCTTTTCACGATCACGCTCAGCGACCTCTATTTGCCAATATCCGCTCTTGAGATCTAGAGAGGAGAAAAACCTTGCATACCGCAGCCTGTCCAAAGTGTCGTCAATACGGGGGAGAGGGTACACATCCCGTTTAGTTACAGCGTTCAATTTCCTATAGTCGACGCAGAACCGTAGTGTATTACCTTTCTTCTTTACGAGCACTACGGGAGACGCCCATGGACTGCTGGAAGGTTGGATGACGTCATCTGAAAGCATCTCCTCTACTTGCTTCTTTATTATGTCTTTCCTTTGGTGAAACTCGATATGGGTGCTGGCAGACCGCTCTCGTGGCTTCCCCGGTTATAATTCTGTGTTTTGTGACAGGCTGCAAGTTTTTGGCAAGGCAGTTCGCATTGTCGTGAGGCTGCATATTTCGGTCGCCGCTTGGAATTCGTGGAAATAGGCAATAGCTGTTCCTTGTGCGATGTGCTGGAATCCATTTCCAAAATTCGTAAGCATCACATCCGCACGGCCATTGCTTATGTGAACAAGACCTCGAGCCACGCAAATGCCTTTGCTCAAAAACAGTCCTACGTTTCCATCCGCTATACCTTCCCGGTCGTGAAATCTTTCGTTCTCCACGATGACCATTATATTGCAGCGTTGCGGTACAGTTACATCATCCTCGACAACACGCAGTGCTGTAAGACGTCGCTCCTCCGATTCCTCTATAGGTAGATCTTGCTCTGTTGAGAATGATACACTCGACCTACGTAGGTTGATTATGGCGCCGTTGGCTTGCAAAAAATCCATACCTAGTATAAGTTCTCTTGAACATTCTGGCAGCACGATGAAGTCAGAAACGTAAGTAAATCCCCTTATTTCAAGCCTTGCGCTGCATGTACCAAGGGGCGTGATAAGGTGGCCGCCTGCGGTGCGTATCTGAGGACCTGTCCACTCCGTCACAACTTTTTAAATGCGAAGCATTTCTTAGCGAACTTCGGCGAGTTTGAGCGTATCTATCTATCTATCTATCTATCTATCTATCTATCTATCTATCTATCTATCTATCTATCTATCTATCTATCTATCTATCTATCTATCTATCTATCTATCTAGCCGCATACGATTTTGTGCTCTCCTGGCCGTTTAGCTAATCGGATGTTTACGAAAATTGGTATGCCACATCATGACTACATGACGAACATAAATGACAGGTCATAACATGAAAATCATGATATGCATGTCATGAGCGGCATGATTTACATGCCACGGCCTTGGTGCTCTCCTGGCCGTTTCGCTAATGGGATGTATGCGAAAATTGGTATGGCACAACATGACTGCCTGACGAACATAAATGGCAGGTCATAACATGAAAATCATGACATGCGTGTCATGAGCGGCATGATTTACATGTCACAGGCTTGGTGCTCTCCTGGTCGTCTCGTTAATGGGATGTATACAAAAATTGGTATGCCACAATATGACTGCATGGCGAACATAAATGACAGGTCATACCATGAAAATCATGACATGGATGTCATAAGCGACATGATTTACATGCGACGGTCTTGGTGCTCTCCTCGCCGTTTGGTTAGTGGGATGTATACGAAAATTGGTATGCCACAACATGACTGCATGGCGAACATGACTGACAGGTCACAACATGAAAATCATGATATGCATGTCATGGTCGACATGATTTACATGCCACGCGTTTCGTTAACGGGATGTATACGAAAATTGGCATGCCACAAGATGACTGCATCACGAACGTAAATGACAGGTCATAACATTAAAATCATGACATGCATGTCATGAGCGACATGATTTACATGCCACGGTTTTGGTGCTCTCCTGGCCGTTTCGTTAGTGGGATGTGTAGGATAATTGGTACGCAAGAATATCACTGCATGACGAACATAAATGACAGGTCATAACATGAAAAGCATAATATGCATGTCATGGGCGGCATGATTTACATGCCATGGCACAACACGACAGCATGACGAGCGTAAATGACAGGTCATAACACGAGAATCATGACACGCGTGTAATGACCGGCATGATTTACATGCCATGGTCCTGGCGCTATACTGGCGTGTCGTTAATGGGATGTATGGGCTCCGTCTACTGACCAGACGGCGCTACGTAGCTCGCGTCGGACGGCTCAGTATCGCTGACATTGGCCGCTTTGGTCGCA
Source organism: Hyalomma asiaticum (assembly GCA_013339685.2). NCBI lineage: Eukaryota > Metazoa > Arthropoda > Arachnida > Ixodida > Ixodidae > Hyalomma > Hyalomma asiaticum. The sequence continues at coordinate 112,553,312 of CM023481.1, read as the reverse complement.
CGTATGAGACGCGCAAGCACGGTGGAAACCGAGGCGACAGGGACGCGTGCGTTTCTTCGCTGCTTTCCGGGCGTGCTGCGAACCACACGAACGCTCGCGGCGTCGCCCTTTGGAACAGTTTGCCGCAGGTTTGGTGCGCGCGTCTCAAAGGAAATAAAACAAAAGAAGGTGGGACGGGCGGTCGCTGCTGCTATAGAGTTGGAGACGCGCCTCGCGTTCGCGTATTTTCCTGTCACAGTCTGCCCAATTTTGCTTCTCTCCGCCAGGCAGTGCATTTTGGATAATCAAAAGAAGAGGCGTGCAGGACACGGACACAAGAAGAGCAGTGAACACCACGAACGCCGACTAACAACTGAAGCACAGCACAGAGGCGAAAAAGAAAGAAGACACACAGCTTATCTGCGCATGCTTCAGTTGTTAGTCGGCGTTCGTGGTGTTCACTGCTCTTCTTGTGTCCGTGTCCTGCACGCCTCTTCTTTTGATTATGGAATGTTACCAACTCGCTCAACTTTCTGTCCTTTTGAAGTGCATTTTGGCGCTGATGTCGCACATGGAAAACTCGACTGCACGGAGCCTATACGAAAATTGGTTTGGCACAACATGACTGCATGACGATCATAAATGACAGGTCATAACATGAAAATCGTGACATGCATGTCATTAGCGGCATGATCTACATGCCACTCGTTTCCTTAAAAGGATGTATACCAAAATTGCTATGGCCCAACATGACTGCATGACAAACGTAAATGACAAGTCATAACGTTAGAATCATGACATGCGTGTATGAGCGGCATGGTTTTCATGCCACAGTCTTGGTGCTCTTGCGGCCGTTTCGTTAACTTCATATGCACCAAACTCGGTATAGCTAGACAAGAATGCAAATCCATTTTACGTTCCTTATGCGTGCTTCGCATTTCCTTGATTCCCACTGCACGTGGGATCTGCCATTTTTTTTTTCAGTTTCCTCGCCATGGCGCAACTTATTACCGAATAATCAGCTCCCGTATCAACTAAAGCATTCAGCTCAAGGCCGTCTACTACCAATCGCAAGTCTGAGGTAATCTTTTCGCTAGTGCACCCGTCTACCGGAAATACTTCATCGTACTGAAGCGGCAATGGAGGATCTTCGTTACAGCGATTATCAGCGGCCTCACCTCCACAGGTCGCTTGCTTCAGTTTTCCTGCTGAGGGCTTGGTGACCGTCTTGGCAGCCTTGAAGCTGCACGGGGGCTGGGCGATCGGTAGCGCATAGGTGATGGTGACCGTGGCTGATGCTGGCGGGGAGTGATGGGGCTTTGACGTGTCGACAGGTATTCCTCAATCTCCGCGGGTCGTTCGCCGTTTCGGGGACATGGCGCATTTATGAGAAAAACCTCTCAATCCAGCTTGGCGGTACTGGCAGAACCTACACAGGTGACCGGCTTCTCTGCAGTGAAAACAAAGAGGTCTGGTCTCGTGGTCACGCCAGACGTCACTTCTCCTGGGCCTCTGCTCCACAAAACGGGGCACGCTACGTGCTGGAGGACGGTAGGCAACCGTCGGTTGGAACACACGAGGTGTACTGCGTGCTGTCGGCGGGTAGGTGACGGTCGTCGCCACTGGTGCACTGCTTTGTACAGCGGGTTGCCTGAGCACGTCGGAGTACGTTGGCACGTGCCGAGCCGGCTGCGGCTCAGGCTCTGGATCCCGTATGACCTGTCGCAGTTCGTCCCGAACAACGTCGACGAGAGATAACGCAGGTGCGGCCTGCGGTATTTGTAGCTTGCTTAACTCTTCTCTGATCACTGATCGGATGAGCTCCCGCAAAGTGTCAAAGTCATTCCGCATACCTCCAAAAACGAGGTGTGCAGGAGCGCATCTTACCTCGCGATTGTATTGCCGAGCCCGCTGCTCCAGCGTCTTCTCGATAGCTGTTGCTTCCGACCTGAATTCGGTGACCGCGCGAGGCGGGTTACGGGCGAGAACAGCGAAAAGCCCTTGCTTTACGCCTCTCATGAGATGTCGCAGCTTTTTGTCTTCAGTCATGTTGGGATCAGCACGCCGACATAGACGCGACATGTCCTCGATATACATGGCCACATTCTCGTTAGTCAGCTGGCTTCTTGCTAGAAGTGCTATTTCTGCCTTTTCTTTGCGATCTGTGACAGCAAAAGTCTCTCTTACTTGCCTCCGGAATTCTTCCCAAGATGTCAAAGAGGGCTCGTGGTTTTCATACCACGTTTTTGCGAAATCTTCCAAGGCGAAATAGACGTGGCGGAGCTTGTGTCTCTCATCCCATCCATTAACACTCGCCACTCTCTTAAAAAAAGCTCCAACCAGTCCTCGACATCTTCGAATGAGTCACCGTGGAACGTCGGCGGCTTGCGAGGTTGGTGCACGACCATTTCTGGCTGTGGTACCTGGCTAGTCGTAGTGGCGGCGTCCGTCGTCCGAGTTTCCCTTGGTGTGAAGGAAAGAGGCCCGAATTCCGGTGAGTCACCTCGAAGACGCCGGCTTGCCCGCTGGTGCACTGGTGTCAGTTCCACTGTAGTGGCTCGTTGGCGGTTAGGACTATTGCGACCCTCGTTGATGGGGCTTCGGCTCATACCCCGCACCTCCACCAGTAATGTAGCGTTGCCTGTGGTTGGTACTTCCTAATATAAGAATGATGGCGGGCTATTTGAATGCAGCCAAGATGTCACGGCAATATATACTCGCTTTATTTGTTGATTTCCCGAAGGCTTTCGACATGGTCAATCACGAAGTCTTGCTGAATATGTTAGAAATTTATGGTGACACGTGGCTGTGCGCTGAATTTATTCCGGTAGTGTTCGTATAACCGGCGACAATTTGTTCAAATAACTTAATCGCGATCACAAGTCCTGCCACTGCTTTGGGGAGTCCTGCAAGACTGTATACTATAGGGCCCCTGCTGCTTCACCTTTACATAAATGATATTATCAATATCAATCATAACGCTAAATGTATTATACACGCAGGCGACACCACTATATTTCTCTCTGGTAACGACATCGACTGCCTTATGTCTAATCTAATTGTAATGAAACTAATTACTATAGTTCACCTACAGCAGTGGTCCTCAGTAAACTATATGAATATTAACGAAAATAAAACGGAAGTGCACATCTTTCGAGCCAAAAATAGGCCAATCCTTCCTCATGCCGATATTATTTTCAATTTTCGCCCAGTTTACATTGTTGACAATTTTAAATGCCTTGGTGTGGTATTCAACAAACACGTGTCCTGCGAATCTCACGTGAACTTAGTATAAAAAAAAAAACTTGTTCGGGTAACCGGCATCATCGGTCGTCTCAGGTACATTCTCTCTGCAAAACTTAAAATAGTAGTTTATAATTCTCTCTTTTGTTCACATATTGACTACTGTCAGCTTGTGTGTGGTACAACCACATATTGTAACCTGCAAAAAATTTACATTATGCAGAAACGATATCTACGTACTCGTTACGATGGGGGTAAAATGCAACAACCGCAGGGTGTTTCCGTAAAACTCGTGTTATTACAGCTCACGTCCTTTTCTGTTATCGGTTGTTCTCTAGGTTTAAACATGATGTTAGGCATATGATACACCACTCGTACACCATTACGCATTTAGTGGAAAACGAACACCGTTACACTGCGTCGCATAGAGAGTATTGGAAAGTGGTCACACACCGTTTGAATACTGGCACGGAACGTTTCTGCTATTCTTTACCACCACTGAGAAAGAACAAACATGGAAATTGCAGGTTCACATAAATTTGTGCAAATGAGGAAATATAGATCACGCAGACACCAAACATACAGCTGCATCGCGGACAGCTGCGTCACAAATGTCATATGCATTCGGAAAGCAAGCTAAATGGGCAGAAAGCCCAAAAGTTAATGACAATCCAAAGAATAATGACAACAACGTACAGCGTTGGTAGAGTACAAGGGCACAGGAAGCACTAAAACAAAACATAATTTACAACCAAGATATACAGATCATGGCGATTGCCAGGCGCACACACGGAATTTGTAAGGCTTAGTGGTCAAAAGATTCAATCATATTTATTGCAGAAAAGAAAGCATCAGTAGAAGAAATTGCTACAATTGTGGAAGGAAGTCGATTCCGTTGACTGATAGCTCTCGGAAAAGAAGAGTTGCTAAAGGACGATATATTACATTTATATTCTCTTGTGTTCGTGATCTATGCGTGCTGATATGTGGTGAGGGCGGCTAATCTATACGTCACGGGGAATTCGAGTATGAAAATAATATATGCTGTGTAATAACTCCTGTCGAAACGACGCTCTCCGGTGCTGCTGAGATTTCCATTGTAATATCGCCTTAGATGCCGTCCCTCTGAACTGTATACATGGGCTTGTATCTGCAGCGCTGTCGCATTCGAGCACACAGCGTATGGAAGTGAAAGTGCGTCGTGCTTCAAAACGACGTAGTACAAAGATATAATTGACTACGCCTCGTCAAATTAAGCTCGAACACTCAAAGAAACTACAATCATGCCGCACGCGAACACACACACACACACAGAGAGAGAAAAAACTGCGATTGTTGCCGACGCGCATCATCAGACCGCAAACGAAAAACATGCTTCGGACAGCGCTGCAGGGACAAGCCGACGTTGGTCCCATGTTGGTTGTCTGGGAGCGCTAAATTAGCGCTGCTATCACGTGATCATTTTTATGTTTCGCGGGCTTTCTTTGACGGCAGACGTCTGAACTTCGGATCCATCAATGGTACGTAGTTGTAAACGCTTCAGACGGTCATTTTTAAATTTGATCTAAAACCTTGCTGGCAATTTCTTGCTGAAGCAAATAATTAAAAAGTAAGCTAATTAGTCCAGTTTATGTTAATTAATTGATTTTCTCTAACGAGAAAAATTCGAAGCGCTAGGTAACTTGATCCTCAACATGGCTGAGTTTGTTGCAACTTGCTATAGCACGCTCCGTCATTTTTAAAAACTTCAGAAAAGTGGGTAGCCGCCATCAGTAAATTGTCGCAACTCCTCCGATTGCATTTATCTCAATATAGACAAAAATCAACGGCTCCTGTTTCCCTGTCTGCCATTAGCGGCAGAAGCATTGCTCAGGTCAAGTATCGCTTGGGTCTATGCACCTAAACAGCACGTGTGCCATTAGTGCAGTGCATAGCAGCGGTATTTCCACGTGGCGTGGCCCTTAAGAAATATTTTCGTGGTGTCATTTTCGGTATCGAGTGTTATAAAGGGTACCAAGATGTCGATGCTGTGAAGTTGGAGCTGCTTCAAAATACGTAACTGTGTGGCATGGTTGGCTGTGTTAAATTTCTTCGTAAGCACATTAGGTGGACACACGCATCTGAAATGACTACACCATCGAGGGGAGGCACGCGATCCTTGATAACAAGCACCTGCTCTTCAGAGCGTGTCGCGTTTCAATCTGAAACAGGAGAAGAAAAGATATTACACTCACCATGAATAGCCCGCCATAGTCATTTTATTTATTTATTACCATTTTATTTGTTTATAGACATTTCATTCGACACTGGCATTATGTTTATGTACTTTCTATTGATGAGCGCACTCGACGCGTGGAATGTGCGACCGCACTATTACGTCAGACTATAACTCTCCGTGTGTCGAAGGGGGAGGAATTTTGAATAAAGACGCATCGCAGCAGTGTGGCCGCAATGCATACGAGGCTTCTCCCCACCATAGTGTAAGAATATTAGAGAGTGCTCCCCACGACCTTCGAACCCACGACCTTCGGATGTCGCGTCCGATGCTCTACCAACTGAGAGTTAGCCATACTTGCTTGGCGTAATGTAAGGAGCTCGCATGCGCATATTTCGGCGGAGGTCTAAAGGAGCTCTTTAGCAGTCTCTAAGGTTGAGATAAAGCTATCTTCAGGCGATTTACTATTGGTGGTCGTGCAAATTGCACGACCACCAATAGTAGAGTGGCGCCCCTTAGGTCGACTGGTTAGCTATACCTAATCCATTTCGGAAGGACCGAGCGAATGTGAGTGCCGCATTCCAAATTGCATTACGCCGACCCCTGCGGAGAACGTACACGAACTCACGATTTTTTCTCTCCTTGTTAATGTCTCCCCCCCTTCGTTTCCCTTTTACTGCAAGGGGGGTGGGGGTTCGCAACCGGACTCAGTGATGATTAGCTTCGCTACCTTCCTATTGCTTCACTTTTCTTTTACAGCGTAGCTGTTAGAACTTCGCTATAATTTCTACCCTGTCGTCCGCTGCCAGCAGTGATGCTGTCACACAGACGGGAAAAGCGCACCCGCTTTTGGCTTTGACCCACTATATCCACACTGCTTGCTATTTTACATGACAGTGATTATGCGAAGGACAAGAAAGAAAGAAAGAAAGAAAGAAAGAAAGAAAGAAAGAAAGAAAGAAAGAAAGAAAGAAAGAAAGAAAGAAAGAAAGAAAGAAAGAAAGTCGCGGGTTGCGCAGATGGGAAAGGCAGACACGCGCTTTCCCTCGACCCACTACCCATGACCTCGACCTAAGCCCATTGCTACGTGATAGTGATGAAGAAGACAGAAGAAAACAAAAGCAAGAACATGAGAAAACCGATAGAGGGTGACCTAGGAAAGCAGGAGGAGATATATACAGAGAGAGAGCAAAAAAAAAAAAGGAGATGGAGAAGATAGTGGTATGAGTGAAGATGATGTTTACCTCGGTGTAGACGAAATAAGCACCAGATTTGCATGGAAAATGATGCCTTTAATGGTTTCATTGCGTCGGCGTAGCTTATATACTACAGAAAAAGTTACGCGTGGCTTCGCTAAAAAATCGCTTCTCCTTTGCTGAGCTTTGCAATGCTTTGCTAAGCCCCCACAGATACGCTGGTCATTGGTGTTTACGCTAGCAGAGCCACGCCTAATTTTCTTCATTTATCTCGCGCACGCGCGTTTAGATACAACTCACACTTGATTTGGCGGGTTTATTGTGATCCTTAACAATGATAACAACGTTTCGTGGACAGATCATGTAGTAGGAGACATTTCTCGCAATAAGCGCAAATTGCCGGTGGCTGTCTTTCATCTGGCTTAAACGTCATCCACGTGCTGTCATGCCGACAGTACTGAGCCACACGAGTGATTGTGGCAATAAAACGCCTTGCCTATGGTTTTGATTTTGGAACATTAGCTCCACAAGCTGCTTCAAGAGCTCCGAATATCATTGCTCCGAAACACGAAGAAAGTTACTTTTCTCAGTCTCTGTCTCTCTCTATTTGTGTAGACAGCTCTGGCCAACGTGTAAGAACACTCAGTTACGACGAAAGTAAATATAATTAACAAAGATCTTCCAACCCAAAGCTAAGAAACAAGACAAAAATCAGCTTTCTGCCGTTATCCGTAATGACCTGCTTTCGTCTTCTTAGCGCAGTTTGCGGGGCTTTCTGGCCAGCTGAACCTTCGCTTGGATTTACGGTTATAGGTTCGGACCAGGAGCCCCCTATCCGAAAACCAGATTACGCCGTAGCGAAAGCCTCGTACAACTGCGTCAGCGAGCTTGTAGCCGTGTCAGGCTTGGCATCTTCTGTATTTTCTCAGTATGTGTGCTAGCCACAACCACGAGATGCGATAAGGCGACAAGATGAACCACCTAATCAGCGGCCTCCTGCGTTCTCCGCTTGCATAATCACCTCTCCATACCCAGGCCAGAATGCTGAACCTGGAAAAGCCGCAAGGGTCATCCCAAACTTCCACTAAAGCTTGCGTTAACTAGCGTAACCCGTACAATTGCCACCCCAGCTAGCGCCAACCGACCACTTTCCACGCCGTACAATTCGCGTCATGGAGCTATCCGCACCCAGCACACTCTTGCCAGGCTGAAACTGTAGTGCTCACGTCACGCCGACTCCTTCGCAACGCTCCACTATCTTCGCTGCTGTTTAGGTGCATGTAGTCCAATGTTCCAGCGTGCATTTGCATGCGTACTGACGGCAACAGAACACTGCGCAAGATTGATGTGATTGACTTCTAGGGTTTTACGTTCCAAAATCTTGATATGATTATGAGAGACGCCGTAGTGGTGATCTACGTGCACTGACAAAGCACAGTACACGGGCCTCAACACTTTCGACTCCATTGAAATGCAGCGGCCGGGATTCGATCCAGCGACCTGCGGATCTGCATAGTGCCAAGCCACTAGACCGCGCGCGCGCGCGTGTGTGTGTGTGTGTGTGTGTGTGTGTGTGTGCGTGTGTGTGTGTGTGCGTGTGTGTGCGTGTGCGTGCGTGTGTGTGCGTGTGTGTGTGTGTGCGTGTGCGTGTGTGTGTGTGCGCGTGTGTGTGTGTGTGTGTGTGTGTGTGTGTGTGTGTGTGTGTGTGTGTGTGTGTGTGCATAAGACTATAGGCGGCGAGTAATGTTGCAAGTGCGTGGAATGGGTAAATTCAGACTTGCATCATTGATGCGTCGGCCGCGGTGCGTCTACATATTTTTGTGTCAGCGGCTGCACAATCGTGACCGAACCCGCCTCAAATGATTGTGGATTAATGCTCGTTAACCATGGAGTTATGCTTTTTGTCACACACTTACAGAAGCGGCGTTCTTCTGGGTCAAAACTGCACGTTAGACGACTCCCACGACGAAAATAAGCCAGCAGTACGTTGCTACGATAGTCGTGCGTTTCCGTTCCCTCCGTGACTTTGCCTACGATGACAAGTCACAATGTGGCCAATAATTCTGTAAATACGGGTGAACGGACTGAGGCAATAAAAGAAAATTGATTTGAACGCAATCTTCGGATAAGTCTGCATAACCTTGCCTATATGACGGCACGGTGCCAAGGGACGTACCCGCCGAACTTCATCGAGATCCATTCACCTCAAGAATTCGGCAGAGTTGGCCTTTAACCGTCACCTCTTTTTTATATGAGTGTTTTATTTTGACCAAAATTTTTAGGAGTCTTACAGACAACACGTCAATTTCCGGTTTGTAGAGGCGAACCGAGGGTTCCCCGCAAGAAACACAATGTCGCTAGATCTAGCACCATAATAACTAGTGGAAGCCAATGGTCGGCATAGAGAATCATGGTATCTTCCCGTCATGTGCCATCAAGCATGCGTGTACACTTTACACAGAAAGAGCGAACAGTGCAGCATCTTCCTCAACAAGCATATCTCATTACTGAAAGCTCCATTTCGCATTGTGGAGTGCAGTAATCTTTAGCCCAGTCGTTCAGGCAGATCCCTTCCATCTTTCTACCAATAATATGCATTCCTCGCAGCTAAGGCACCGTGAAGGTGACATAAGAAAGTAAATAACGGAGCCATTCCCTATCTAACAAGGTATCCGGAAGGGCGTTTCTTGAATGCAGATATGGCGTTATGCACTCTATTCGCAACTTCAGAAAAAGTGGTTTATCTGGCAACATTGCTCAGATAAACTAAGATGGCTTCTGCATCAAGGGTCACGGCCGCGCTTTCGCTCAGCGCTGTGCTAAAGTTTCTTGATTTCGGGGTCGAATCACAGTGCTTCGTCGAAGGCGAAAGGGTTCTTGCTGCCAAACATGTGATATCAATCGGCCTAAAAGATATGAGTGGCGAAACCGCGGAAATAATTGCGCTCTGCGTTCAAGCGTCGCACTTGCTGGGGGACCCGCATCAGATTTTTTAAAGGATCAAGAGCCTTTCCAGCGAGCCTGAAGTTAAAGAAGGCAGGTGTTCATGCGTAGCAGGCCTCTCCGAAAGATGCAAGCAACTGATTTTGATGCAACTGATTTGAGTACAAATTCGCCACTTATAAACGTGTTAAACGAGTTCAGTTCTATGTGCAGTGCCGGAAAACAAACTTAGGGGCGCGGTGAACAGGTCGAGGGCTCGAAAGTTGGAACGAGCTCAATAAACCCTGAATTGCCACCAGACGAACTCAGCAGTAGTATTACTGCGGTTCAAGTTGAGCATTGACACGTTCAGAAAACGTTACCAGATGTACACATATAAACAATGTCGCCATTTTGTTCACGCGCTTGCCTAAACTAATCTATATTATTTCTCCTGAAGGAGTAGACAGGCTTTGTGCCCCTCCGTTTTCTTTGTGCCCATGTGTATTTGTGTGAACATGCCAGAGGATACACCGCGGCTCTTCAAAAAGCGCGCATGATAACAAACGCGTGCACACAAGTATAATCTGTGTATTCAGTGGGGAGGAAGAAATCGTCGCGAGTGAAGTGTCTGTAACAAACTAGTATAGTTCCCGTCACCTTCTTGCCGATGCACAAGTGCCTAATTCATGTTGCCCTGCGCGAAGCGTCGTCTGCTTCTTTGGGGAACCGATGAAACGATGTGTTGCTGTCTTTGCATCGCGATGACACGCACTGAGGCACGCAACAAAAGTCTTTCGATGAGGATTTTTTTCTTTTTCAGGCTGCTTCGAGGCGGCATGGCGTCGATGAAGAGCTGTTTTACAGCGCGCGGTAATGCGATAACGTGCCGCGTTTCGAGGTCGACCTTGGATCGGCTGGTTCCAGGAGCGCCCGCTAGGTGGCGAGCATTTAGATGGAATCGCGAATAGAATCCGACCCTTGACAATTTATGTGCACTATCTCGCCCTAGTGCGCTTAAGTAATCGATTCTTCTGTGTGTGCAAGATACCTGCTTATTTTGCTTTTTGATTCCGTCACTGTGCGGACAGACTTCTCTGGTAACGTATGGCTCTGAATGAGTGGTCGTGTGCCGTCATTAGAGCGTACTGTGACTGCTCATATTGCACAGCAGGGTATATACCTCAATTAAAGGATAATGTGTTCCCCCCGTACTTTTGCGAATTTCTTTCTCCCGCGTACGCGCTATTGCATTACTGCTCGTCTGCGTAGATGATATTTCATAATTCGAACAGGTGGTTCTTTGGCGGCCTATTTTCCCGAGGGCTCGTGATGTATCAAACCGCAAACGTATTGTCACGTGGTCGTGACACTCTCAGCACTCAAGACGAAGCACGCAGGACTCAAGGTGACGTCAGGCGAACTGTTTATTGGGCGAACTTGTGCCCAGCAAAACAAGGCCAATCACAATTCACAGCAATAGCGGCGTGAACAGTCGTCGGTCGACGGAAAGACTGACAAGCGGCGCAGTGCGTCGGCTTTTATACACGCGTCATAACGCGTTCTCGCATTATCTCTGGAATTCCGGAAGTTACTCAAGTGCGCGTCAGCATAAGTTTCAGGAATTGTCGACACGCTTCCCGAAGTGGCATGCAAGATAAACGCGGCTTGCGTTGGCATAACAGAAAGTGATAACTGCGCTCGCCGCAAACAATCAAAGCAAGCGCGCGATTCACAGGAAGGTGATAACGGTGCTCATGGAAACAGCCGCACATGTCAGTATGAAGCACGGAAGGTGTTGTTAAACCGTGCTTAAGCAAGAGCGAAGTTAGTGCCGCAGCCTCTAGACACAATGTCCGGTCAACAACGAACTTTCGAGATGCGTAATCCAGTCAAGTGTACGGAGCCTTGCGCACGTAATCCTCGAAGCAACACCCTAGCACCATGGCATGTTTAACTTCTAACGCTTTGAGGCAGAAACGACGAAGCTTTGTAGCTTCAGTCTCCCCCTCTCTCCTTTTCTTGTTTTTAGCCTGTCTTGTAAAATAAGTGCCATATAGCATTTCCTATATGCACACAATGTTTGCGTGACGCTGCGAAAAAAGTTGGTCAGCCCTTCCACTATACGTGAAGAAGCACGAGCAGCGAAGCTGTGGTGTGTGTTACTTCAATCGCCACATCTATTATTATTATTATTATTATTATTATTATTATTATTATTATTATTATTATTATTATTATTATAGAGAAAGAGAGAGAGATGAAGAGGAAAGGCAGGGAGGTTAACCAGATATTAGTCTCCGGTTTGCTACCTTGCACTGGGGAGAAGGGGGAGGGGGTTAGAAAGATGACAGCGAGAGAGGGTACAAAATTTCAGTCAAGCACATCAAATAAAACACGAACACACACACATACGCACACACACGGGCACACGCACATTATTATTATTACGGAGACGAACGCTGTCGACGATTATAATCGCGTCGCTGCTATCGTGCCCAGTTCGCATCGTATTTTTCTTTATGAAAAGACTTCACTTCTCTACACAAGTGCACTGCCAAGGCGACACCTTTATTGTGGCAGTATAAGCAGCTCTTCTATCAAAAAGTTGTGGGACCCTTAGGATTCGCCTTAAGAGTTGAACGCCATAGGGATGCCCGGCCCCATTTTCATCACGCTCTCTTTCCCTTCCGTGCTGTTCAATCGCCTAGCCACGTAATTGTCATGACAACACACTTGTTATTGTATGTCTTTACTCGTGGAGTTTAGATTGTGAACTACTCCAATGTAATGGGCAAAGTGCAAAGTGGTGATGCGGCATCAAAACTCGCTGATGAAGAAGGTACTGCAGTTCGCCTGGCGCTTGTAGACAGCGCAGAATACATCACAAATGTGTCAACATGGCATGAATGAACGTCCACCCGCGCGCGAGCACAGGTGGCCACGCCCTTAAGCCAAAGTGCTAGTAGCTTCCTCCTGCGTGCTCCATGCATGCGGGGGGGGGGGGGGGGCGAAACACGATGCCGTTAGTGTCTCTGTATATGCTCCGTTCACGTTAAAGAACCCCAGGTGGTCATAATTCTCGGAGCTCTCCATTACGGCATTCCTCTTCTTCCTATCTCTTTCAGTCTCTTTCCCCTACCCCCACGGAGGCTTAGCCGTGCTTCCGACTTGGGCTGGAGAAATTAGCGCCCTTTCCTTAACCGAACCACAATCATCATCATCATCAGTTAGGCGCTGTGGGTCCTTCACGCCCTCTCGCGAGTGACAGTAAAGACTCTGCCACGCTGAACCACCTCCCAGCATGGAGGGCGAAAAAGTTAGGAGGGAGCCTTATGTCACAAAATAAAAGCCGACAGTGGTGGCCCGGTACGTAACCGAAACGTAAAAGGAATGCAGAATACGTCAGAGCGTGCGGTACGTTTCACTAATCGCGGTTGCCGAACCCCTCCGACTACAGCCGTGATGCCATGCGGAAGATTGCGGCGTCGAATCGTGGCGCATCTTCAAAGGCACACGTTTTTGCTGCCCATCATATCTGTCTCGAAGAACACATGGAAACAGCGGAAAGTGTCGCGTTTTATGCCATGGCGAGACCAAGCGAAGGCGCGAACCCGCGCCTCGTCTCTCCGCTACCTGGTCTTCCGGCCTTGGGCTTGCGCGTGTCAGCTAGGCGAGCAGTATCAGGTGATTTAGAGAGTATTTCACGCGTACACCTGTTTGCGTGTCAATATCTGGTGCATGCTACATACCCATGAACAGCGACAAAGCAGCAATGCACACAGTGCACAATGCTTATCGCGCACAGCGGTCATTTTACGTCAGCCGAAGCGCATACCGGCAGCCCACGTGCGCAGCGCTGCGTTGTAATCTTCAAGCAACTGGCGCGCAGCGCGAAAAGTATGCCTTGCAGGGAACGACCGATGCGCAACAAGCTTTCGGAGAGAGCTTTGAGCACACAGGCAGGCAGAGCAGTACCATCTCCTGATAAGAGATGGTAAAAGTGCACAGCGCTTTTATCATTTCTCGCGAAAGCATAGCCAGGGTCCCTCAAGACTGGTATAACTTGGTAGTATAGTGAAGTTGAGTAAAAAAAAGTCACAGTTTCGCCGCAAGGGCGAAGCAATGAATGCGATAGCGAGAAACTGTAATGCTATACGAAGTGAGGCTCGCAGCTTCAGGAGCAATATTAATTGTAGCAAACATGCACTTGCTAAGTGAGCGCCTCCCGTGGGCAGCGCGTGCTGGTACGAAGGGCTTTATACGTTGTGTGTCACAAACCTACACATACAAAGCTAGGGGAGGCCGCTAAATGAACAAACAGAAGATGAGCGCGAACTATCAAGTGAAGCACGCACGAAACGAACGCACAGATATACACCGAACGAGCGCGAATAAGCTGTCACAATGGATACTCTCAGTCTGAACAGCACTCCTGTTGCAAAGGCGGCCGAAGCAGCGAAGGAAAATAGCGTGCTTCAAGTGTCGAGCTGTGACACTTGATAGTTCGCGCTCATTTCTGTTTTTTAGTTTAGCGGCGTCCTTTGAGCTCGAGTGACTTTCGTACGCTCCCGTAACATCAGCGCGGACATCACGGTGAAAGCTCGAAACATCCCTCTTCCTCTCACCATGAGACAACCGCGCGAGCAGACAGCGGAAGGGCAAGGTTCTCCCTGCGCAAATATTACAAGAAGCGAGGGAGCTGGCCGACGACTTTTAAATGCGCCCGTTGCGCTCCTCGCGCTATTTCGCTGGTAATGATGAAACGCTTATAAGCGCTTGCCGTCTCTGAGTTCTGCCAGCGGTAAAGGGTGTGTATATAAGGCTCGCCGTTATCTCCCTGAAGGATCTGCTCTTTGTGGCGTAGTGGTTAGCGCCACGCGCTGCGGAGCGAGGTTCCTCGTTCGATTCCGCGCTTCGGAAGCATTTATCTGAATTATTTTTCGTTGGGACTTTATATATATATATATATATATATATATATATATATATATATATATAATATATATATATATATATATATATATATATATATATATACGGTGCATGACGGCGACGGGGACGGCAAAAACCAGCCGAGGCTGTGCATATAATTGCTATCGCAATAATACCGTCAAGTATTGGCCTCGAAGAGTTACGGAGTCGCCCGCTATCGGGGGCGCCTGTGTTGCATAGGACGAGGGATAACGCGCCACGCTTCCCCGAGTAGGTTTGGCCACCGGTGGACTGAACACGCCGCGCGGAAGCCCTCTTGGCCATTTCTGTTAGTCACTGACATAATGAAAGAAGTATTTTACAGCCAAGTATTGATTTTGTGAGCAAACACAAACACAGAGTGGTTTACAGACGGCGCTATCTTTACATTCCGTACAGTGAACGCCAATCAGGCACGGTCGCAGCGGAGCGCCCCTAAGAGGCTTATTGCGTGATAGATAGGCAGTCACTGAGAGCAAATCATGTGAATCATGTTCTCATAGCGGGCTGTCTGTTCAACCAAATGTATCATAACAAAATGAAGCCTCACTGCAGCGATCACACGGGTTAGCAGTGACCAATATGCTGCGCGTCTGCTTGTATGTCCGCGGACAGTGCTTAGCTTTCGTTGCGAGAGCGTTCCCGCACAGTGCTTTTAGCTTTAAGCCGCGGTATAGGAGCATTTGACAGCATGCAGACAACCGCTGTTGCGTGAACGCCATTGTAAGAGTTGTGGGGATCGGGGGCCGCGCGTCCCGCCTCGTTTTCCTCGGAATGCCCCCCACATCCCCCTCTCCCAGCTGGACGGAGCGGCGGCCCATCACTGTGGAGGGCCGCCCGCTTTGCCCACGTGGCTCGCGGCCAGTCTGTCATTGGACAGCTGGTAAGTTCTCGGAGCTTTGCGCGTTTCGGGTTTTTGGAGATGCTGGTAGAGAACTCGCTCGGACTCAGAACGGTGCGGACGTACTTTTGCGACCCTCCGGCCGACGGCGCGCGCGCCATTTCGAGCCTCAGCGACCACCGGCGGCGACCTGCGATCGGCAGCCATCTTCATGTTCTTTTCCTTCTATTTTCCTTTTCTGGGGGCGCGCGGTCGCGGGTGCGCTGGCCGAGGGTTAGGAGGTTCTCCCCCTGCATGGTCTTTCTGTATTGTGTGTTCGCGTGTTTATTCTTATTATCCTTCTTTTATATTTTATTCAACTGATTCGGCCAATTTCGTTTGCATAATTAATGTCGTTATCAAATTACCATGCTCGGAGAGTGTTGCCTAAGGCTCTCCTATTTCGCCACGTGTGACGACTCGGGCTGCCCCGACTCGAGGCGGCCCGCGGGCTGACGCGCGCGCCAGCGCAGTGGTGCATGGCTTGAGCTGAGCGAGCGCGCGGACGCGACGGCCCCGTTCTATGCTCGTTGAGTGCTTGGACACCACGGCACGGTGTCGCTGTTAGTAAACCCTACAGAGTGGCTTGGAAATAATTCGCTTAGGTCTACGGCTTCGACGCCTGCGAGAATTGTGATGTTCCATCGCAATGACTCAATCTTTAATTTCTTTGTCTGTTCGTGGAGGTTTCAATATTATTCCTCGTCATACCGTATGGGCGAAACAGCACACCTTGACAAAAAGGCAACAAAACTCGTCTGATTAAGCACGTACCATCAATAATTAGAAGTTATTGGTTGAGCATAATGAATTACACGCAAAAATGTTCGAATGACTCTTTACGTTGAAGCGGCCAATCTGCAACATCCGAGTGGCAATAATGATGTCAGCAAGACTAATATACGTCTTATTTTTAAATATGAGTGCGGCTCAAACTTCAAAAGGAAGAATTTCGATGTGTACTAGTGGCTTCAGCGCGCTTCTCGTGAAGCTCGTTAGGCACAAGAGCAGCGGCAGGTTTACGCGTGATTGGTGCCGTGCTCGAGCACTTTCCGTTCTCGAGAACCAATTTGTCTCTGAAGCCCCCTTGTGCTGCCGACGAACCGCACTTCCCCACGGGAACACATGGTCAGTGAACCCCGTGACGGGTTTCCTTCTTTCTTTGTAGTGTCAAAGTATCCCTTCGCAACGAGGTCTGCAGCGATGGTTGAACTTTCCATGTGCTGGAGGAGTTTGGAAATCTCCTTTTCTTTTTCTTCCGCCAATTATATTTTATAGTACGGGCGTTGGTGGGTAAGCATTTCTTTACAAATTAGGGGTTTAAATAATACCTAGACATGACAGCTAGCACTTGCTGAAGTGAGAGCGAAGAAATATCAGCATGTGCAACATATGGTTTGCATACGTGTTCATGGCATATTACGCCTGGCTGTGACGCCATTGCGCCGTACCACGTCATGGAGCCTTGCAGGCATTTTCGGTTGCGAAACGCTGCTTTCGATGGCGACATATGGCTTTGCTTCGGATCGAAAACGTGAAGAACACTTAGAAGCTTTAGCTTTATTGCTTTTTTTTAATCGACAACGCCAATAAAAAATAATAAATAGTCAAATGGCGTCACGTACTCCTTTAAAATGTACGTGTGGTTTGGGAAAGTGCAAAGAAACGTTGGCGTTAAAGGAAAACGGTTAGGGTGAGGTGTATGGGAGTTTTATGGGCTCCATAAAAAGCGTTGTTCTCATTTTATCCCCAAATACTAACCACGCATGCTGCTGCTTTCGCACTTTAGAAAGTACGTTCACGAAAGGTCCTTTTTTCCGTTTTTTTTTTCTTTTTGTAAGCCGCCCATTGTGCTTGATTCATACAAGACACTCTTGTTCAGTCGTCCGCTAATCTGTGCATTATGTTTATTCGTGTTTCCTGTCTCTGGTATGGTTAGATTTAGGTGCGTGTGTAAAAATCCGGGATGTTAAAAATTATTCAGCCCCCCTTCCCCCCCCCTTCCGCCCTCCTTACCACAACGTCGCACTTCATAGCCGTATCGTGGTTTTCGCACGTAGCACCCCACAAATTCTTTTTCTGTTTCTTTTGTTGTTGGGCGGATTGCCACGCTTCCATTATAACACTGCGGCGCTATAAGAGGCACTGTCGTCAGCAGCAACCAAGTCTGACACTACGCGACTGCGCTTCAGGCATACCGATGATGTAAGGGCTGTAAAAAGTTCCATTACTCGGCTGAATGATCATACGCGATATTTAAAGGAAAATAGCGAAAAAAGGCAGGGCGAAAACACCGGAATCCCACAGAAACTGTCGATTTCTTACGCACTGAAAACAACAAAAAAACTCGCACATTAACAGAGCATCTTGCTGGGCTGGCTCTTTCATTATATAGCGGAAGCACTTATCCTGCGATGGGCTCGCGCTAGCTTATGTTAGCGCCATTACTTAGCCATCAGTAGCGGACGGATATCATACGTCAGTTAGACATAGGGCCAGCCACGTAGTTGTATTACGCCAATAAATATTGTATGACAAAAATACACGTCACCGTTCAGCGCTCTTTCAAAAACAAAAACAAAAAAAAGGGGGGGGGAGGGGTTGCATTAAACTATGGTCACGCATTTGTATGGTTATTGTTGTTTGGTTTGTATGGTTATTGTTGTATCCAACCTCCGCCACGATGCTAAGACATGCGTAGGAACCTCCCATTAGGGTAAACTGACATGAGTCAAGCTCTACAAGCATAACGCAGCTGGAGTTGTCTTTCTCGCTTAACTACAAAGCCGTAACACTTCCGCTAAATCAGCAACCGCTTCCAACAACGCGACATAAGCCCGAGCGACAATCAACGGACACATGGAATTTATTCATCACGGCGCTTCCGTGAGGGCGAGCTAGGCTGATACGCTTCCTCCACGGCTTCGTGCGCTGCCCCCCCCCCCCCCCACCCACCCTTTACTTCTTTCCCTGAGACAACCACCTTGCCGCGTTAAAGAGAAAAAAAGAAAAAAGAAAGGAAAGCGCGCTTTCTCAAAACTACACGAGATGGTGACTCAAAGGCGGCGGAAAATGCCATGAGGCAGACGACGTGATTAGACGTGGCATCCTGGTATTCGAGCAAAAATGCTTCACTGCGGACATTCTGAAATACATCGCACTACAGCTCTCGAGACGGGGCAGGAGGAACCTGTTCGTAAACACATCGGCGACCCGGCCACCCAGACGACTTGGCCACGTTTTCGTAGCAGTGCGAAGGGTCCCGCGTTCGAATCTTCGAGTGCCTGTGTCCCTTTTTCTGATATTTTCCTTCTTTGTATCTTCTTTTGTCTATCCTGCTCCTCTTGAATATTGATACCCTCGCCTAACCTAACATCTCTGAAAAAATTCTCCCCCAACAGAGCCGATCAGTCTACTCTCAGCACTTTACAAAATTTTCACAAGGGTTATCTGCAGCAGAATAAGGGTCACACTTAATTAAGTCAACCAAGAGAACAAGCAGGGTTCAGGAAAGGATACTCCACCATAGACCACCTTCATGTGATCAATCAAGTAATCGAGAAGTCCGCGGAATACAACAAACCCCTCTATATGGCTTTCATAGACTACGAAAAGGCTTTCGACTCGGTAGAGATATCAGCAGTTCTAGAGGCATTACGGCGACAAGGAATATGCGATAGCTACGTAAACATAATAGCCAACATCTATAAAGATTCTACAGCCACCCTTCTCCTCCATAAGAAAAGCAGAAAAATCACAATACAGAAAGGTGTCAGACAAGGAGATACAATTTCTCCAATGCTGTTTACTGCATGGTTGGAAGAAATCTTCAGAAGACTAGACTGGGACGAGACAGGGCTAAGGATTAACGGCGAATATCTAAGTAACTTACGATTTGCAGAAGCAATAATGGCGACGAACTGCAAAAGATCATTGAAGACTTAAGCCGAGAAAGCTCTAAAGTAGGATTAAGGATGAACATGCAGAAAACAAAGATAATGCTCACTGGCACGGCGAAAGAACGTGGCTTCACGATCGGAAACGAGACATTAGAAGCCGTAGAAGAATACCTATATCTAGGACAGCTACTTACAGGAGAACCCGCCCATATAAAAGAAATCCACCGTAGAATAAATATGGGATGGCGCGCGTACGGGCGACATTCCCAACTCATGAAAGGAAATCTACCACTGTCACTCAAGCGGAAACTATATAACTACTGCATTTTGCCAGTACTGACATACGGGGCAGAACTTGGAGAATTACGAAGAAGCTCGAGAGGAAGTTAAGAACCGCGCAGCGAGCGATGGAACGAAAAAATGTTGCAGTGGCTTAGCTCGGCTATGCCAGGATATACCTAGCGTTAGCAAAGGTTCAGCTGATTATTCTTAGCTTTCCTGGTTGTCTAGATTGTCTAGGATTAGCTTGATTGTCATGCTTACTGCTGCTCCAATGACACACACGCGGTATACGTATTATGTGGCACATGTATATTTATTTTTGCTCAACGTCACGTTGCTTCTCTGTTGCCAAAAAGACGGCTCGGTGATCAGTGAAGTAACACGCTGCCGTCTCTATGGCCCCGACACAGTATTTGGAGTTGTCTGTCTGTCTCTGATAGACAAGATCAATTCCCCATTGGGTCGTCTGTGCAGTTGGAAGACTGGCTAAGTCGAGGTTTCTTCTGTTCATTCCTCCTACGCTCAACCGCTAATTGCCAGGCAACTACTTCGGGATCCGATGAGTCAAGCTTCTCCGCTCTTCTGCGCTGTTGAGCAGCATTTGCGCTCTCCTTCTCCATGGCTATACCACACTGGCAAACGCCAGTCAGAAGCGCAGCGGCTCCAGCGCAGTGTCAGACGGCGACTGCACAGCGAGCGCGCGCCGGCGCCAGTGCGTCTACCACGGCTACGACGTCACTCCTCTGGAATGCGCAGACCGGCGGCGGTGAGTCGCGCGCGGCGGCGGCGGAGTGCGCGAGAGGTGCCAGCTCCGGTGGCTCCGGTGCGCAAGCTGTGTGACATCACTGATCCTTGCGCATGCGCAGCACGGCTCTTGATGTGCCGCGCGAAACGGGCTTGGCTAGGCCAGTGTAGCTAACGCTACAAAATGATAGGCGTTACATTAAGAGATATAAAGAGAGCCGAATGGGTCAGAGAACAGACGGGAGTCGCCGGCATAATAACAGACGTTAAGAAGCAAAAGTGGACATGGGCAGGCCACGGGATGAGAAGGATAGACAACCGATGGACAGTTAGAACGAGGGAATGGATACCAAGAGAGGGCAAGCGTAGCCGAGGACGACAGAGAGTAAGATGGGGGGACGAAATCAAGAAATTCGCAGGCGTCAAAGGAATCAGCTCGCGCAGGACAGGCAAGAATGGAGAGAATTGGGAGAGGCCTTCGTCCTGCAGTGGACATAAGATATGATGATGATGATGATGACGATGATGATGATGTTTCCATTGTACACAGTTTGCTTGTTTGTTGACGTTTTTTTTTTTCATTTCTACGGCATAGTCGCTTGTTACAGTTACGAAAGCTGCGCTGTCCGTAAATGAAAAACCCCTGTTTTCTCTGTTGCTATTTCTTGTCCTCTTCAGTATTGTCCAGTTGCTGTTATAAATAATGGACGGAGGTAGCGTGCACGATTTTTCTGCCGGAAGTGGACCTAGAATACATTCAGCATTAAATGAAGGGAAATTTTTCCCTTTAATCCATTGCTATTTGTTCTCGATCCAGCATAGCTCTTTATATACCTAGAGATCAACTAGGCAGCGCACTTTGACAGTTAGATCCCTAAAAAAATAGCTGAACTGCCTAAAACGTCACAGCCAGATTCCGTGCACAGTTACGACACCTTTATCGAGATACCCGTGAAATAAACCCAACTTCTCTTTTAAATATTGTTGCTTTCTTCGTTTCTTTGTAAGGCGACCAGGAAACGCACCTACTGTTGAAGAAATTTGACGTTGAAGAAATTTGCCTTCACCGAATAAGACTTAATGTAGCCTACACGAGACACTACAAGCACAAGATACAACAATCTGATTCTGCATTGTGCTCTACATGCAACACACGAGAGGACTTGAACACGTCCTGTGCGATTGCCAGCGTTGCGACTCCGAGAGAGAGACTCTGAAGGCAGCGCTTCGTCTGCAACACGGTTCGACCTTGGAGCTGCGGCATCTCCTAGGCCCGTGGCAAGACAGCACCTGCGCACTACGCAGCACTAAAGCATTGATAACGTTTCTACGGGGAACATGCCTCAACGAAACGCTGTAAACTGCGTATAGCGTATATATGTATATATGAGTGTGTGAGTAAGTGTGACTGCATGTACGCGTTGTGTTACACGTGATCATTGTAAATATCATAATCACCGCTGACACCTGGAGTAGCAAGCCAGGCCATTAACCAGGCTAACGTCTCCGGAGTCATCAATAAAATATTCTCTCTCTCTCTCTCTTGACGTTCACAGTCCTTTAGTCCGTCCAATTTACAAGGACACGAAATACAGCTGCCACAACATGGTTAAAGTATCTGGCGGTCTACAATAACGGAAGAGGTAGTGAAGTACAAGCTTTCCCGGGTCCTCTCGCTTTCGACGCTGCAGTGGTGGCAATGAAAATATTAAATTTAAGGTTTCGTCTTAACAGGGAGAGAGAGAGAGAGAGAAAGCGCGTATGGTAAAGAAAGACAGGAATGATAACCAGGAAAACCTCTCCGGTTCGCTACCGTGTAATGGGGTAGGGGGAAAGGAGGGAAGAAAGAAGGAAAGAAAGGTACTTTATAGGAAAGTTACCAAGGAATCAATGCGCACCGAAAAAAGAATCTTGCAAACAAATAGACGAGGACCGATCAGGCAGTTCATAAAAATAGCCCTTTGTGCAAACGACAGCGAATGGACAGCGTGAAGCAATTAACTAGGGCGCCGCGATGCGTATGGAGCGCGAGCGCATCGAGTATACCCTATAACTAATGCATGAAAACACTACGTGGGCACATCGTAGGTAAGACGGCAGAACATCGTCTCACATAAAGAAATAGAGCAGTATGCGTTAAAATAAGTATACTTGCTGTGACTAAAGGAAAAGGCTTGTCCTTCGGCACGTGTTGCAAAACCCACAATTTGACAGTATGTGAGGCACGTCGTGGGGAAGGACTCTGGATTCACGTTGAACATGTGAGGTTCGTTATCTTGAGCGGAAAATGAAGTAAACGAGCATTCCTTTGCATTTTGGTTCGACCGAAATAGGTCACTGCAGCCGATATTCAACTCGCGGCTTCCAACTCCGCAGCTGAATGGCATAGTAAAGCAGTACCTTACTCTCGCGAGCAAAAAAAAAAAAAAATTAAGTGGCTAGGAATCTACTTGCAGATGATTGGCGATGGTAATGTGATTAGAAACCTATATTTCTATGGGTGACTAAAGAGTGACACATTTTGTATGTTGCTATAATTGGTAAGATGGAACAGCAGATAACTCTCGCCAAGTTTGTGTCAAACGACGACAATTAGGTTCGGACAATATCGGAAAGTATGCGGGAATCATCTTAGGAATGTCAATCGCAGTAAAAAAACGATCATCTATAGCTGTGAACTAGAAAGCCGGAGAGAGAAAATGCAAAGAAAAGGCGGAAAGATTAGTCTGGCTGCTGTGATTCGGCAACTCTCCGGTTTGGAGGAGGTCTGGACGCTCGGTGTCACAAGTGGCGAAAAAAAAAATGAAAAATAGTGCGAGAACTGGCCGTTTACACAAAAATGTTTGTGCTGCATATGTATGTGTACAAAATGTTCATCTTAGATTGGCCGTGCCTGCTTCGTGTAATATAAAACTCACGCGAATGGCGCTGTGACATGGTCTCTATTAAATTAGGCTCGATAATTCTATTAAATTATGCTCGAGCTTTCTGAGTGATCAGTCCTTCAAATTTCTTAGTTCCGTATATTGTGTAGCACCGAGTTGACGCGATCGGATGGTTTAGTCTTCCTGTGGTTGTCTTTTGATTTTCTTTCTCAACGCCCGTATAATGTAATCGTGGCGTTTAACTTAATACAGCAAAAATTACCTATTTGAGAGCCTCTATCGTGGCCTCTATCATGGGTCATTGCTTTCGCCTCACTACTTGAGCTTTATAAAGCTACACAGTACACACGAAGCGACGAGGGTCGGTTCTACACACCGAGTGAACTAAAGTAATTGACTGATAGATTTTTGGGGTTTAACGACCCAAAACCAGCTCTAATTATGAGAGACGCCGTAGTGGAAGGTCTCCGGAAATTTCGACCACCTGGGTTTCTTTAACGTGCACAGACATCGCACAGCCCACGGGCCTCAACATTTCCGAACTAAAGTAACTGCACTCCGAATTTACCACACCGTGCACACAAAGTATTCGAGTGATTCACTCCTTGTTCCTCCTTTGGTGAGTCGCGGTCGGTGCTGATCACAGCTGCATCTGGGACCCACGGTAGGTACTGACCCGCCCCTTTCGTAAAACCAGACTTTTTTCAATTTTGCCACTAAGAGGCAGACACCGGACTTAGTTTCTGCAGTAGCTTCAGCATACCTAAGTAGGAGAGTAGGAGTATATTAGGGTTTCCCTGGGCACTAGCACTGGTGACCAAAATCGCTGATAATTTACGCACTCATAGCGCCATGGTCTCTTCTCATGGTAGAATCTGCTTCGTATTATAGAGCATTTCGGTATGCGAAGACTATATGAAGCTTTTTTTTATTAATAATGCATTTTGCTGGTCTTTTTCCAAAAACAGCGCGCTCCTCACCGCGATGTATCAGCTCCCGCACACGGAACTGACAGGAAATACCTTGAAAGTGATCTCCAGCAAGCCACAAGCACACGACGCTTCCCGTTTCTTCGAGAGACTATGCCATGAACGCAGCCAACGCCCATATATACTTCTCTCTCGACAGGCCGCTGGTAGCCATAGAATAACCTTTCGTCAGCTGCTGCGCAGCGATAAGGCACCGAAGAGTAACTTCGGAAAATGTTTTCTTTGTCTTATTCCTTGTTTACGCAGAGAGTACAATCTGCAAAGTACTCTCGCTCTCATACAAACACACGCGCCTTTTTTTCTGTTTCTGCCGCTAAACTCGTAGAATATGGTCCTGCCCCGTATTTCTTCGCAGACATGCATGCATGATTCACCACGAGTTCAATTTTTGAAGGTGTTGAACGTTTACTTTATGTTTCTTTTTCTTTCACTCTCTCTCTCTCTTTTATCCAGTTCCTTCTTCCCTCGCTTCTT
Source organism: Hyalomma asiaticum (assembly GCA_013339685.2). NCBI lineage: Eukaryota > Metazoa > Arthropoda > Arachnida > Ixodida > Ixodidae > Hyalomma > Hyalomma asiaticum. Next base: position 112,528,630 of record CM023481.1, on the reverse strand, counting down.
TCCGACTCTTGTAGCGTGTATATTATATTGTTAGCCGTAGTTCCATATTTCTTTACGCAAAGGAAGGACGTCATTGTAATACAGCGCACTGCAAACTAAATATGTCTATATTTACGCTTCAGCGTAGTCCTCAATGTCTTGAGACTGAATGAATAGTAACAGATAATCCATTTCCGAACACTAACTCAGCCAAGTGATTGCCTGAGAGGAAGAAAACGATAGATAAATAAACTTCGTCGTTAATACGTAGCTCCAATTAGCAATCCATCTCGCTCGTCACTCGGAAACGCTGTATTTCCATTAACTGGAATCACGTAAGGAGAAAAGCACGGTTTGTTGCGCTCGCTTTTGGACGAGATCGAGTTCAGCAGCACTCATTAGCTTTTCTTGCGAGCAATCACGCGTTTCAATTATGTCAGCCCTCCTCCGAAGGAATTATCTCCGACTTCGAATCTACAGCTCCGCTCTACCATCTGTGCCCTTGGGGGCTCAGTGCCATCTGCACCTCATTTGTAGACAAAAGTGGTCTTCAGAACACAAAAAAAGCACTCTTCATTGCTGTAGCCTTGCTCCTTAGGAACGCCGACCACTTCAAAACCAAAAACGCTCCTTCCGCTGCCCTTACACAAATATATAGCTAATAGGTTCCTTCGACCGTCAGTTAATCCCACTACAGGCTGTTTACAGAAAGTTGTAGTATTCTTCTGTCCCTAGGCTTCACTAACCTATGTAACAGCAGGGGTACGTGATAATACTAGCCGAATTCCTTTACGAGGCGTTTGGTTCCATACGCTGTCGTACAGCAGCGTATGCAGCGCCGTCTTGCGTCTCCTTTCTCTAGTCGTCGTTTCGCGCGCTCCGTGGGCACGTGAGCACTTCCACGGGACTTGCCATGGCACTCCAAGCTAGACATCCCTTTATCCCAGCACTTAGCCTCGTGTACGGAGCGCGCGCACTTAAGCCCCGCGTCACGTGGCTCGCAGGTGCGTACAGCGGCTTTCGAGTATATCGACCGAGGAAGAGAGCAGTCTTCCGAGAGCGCGCGCGAGCCCTAGCAGGAGCACCATCCGGTTCGATCTAGAAACACGCGCACCCCGGTTGACCGCACTTCACGCATGAGTTGCTCTGAGACTTGAACGGAAGGCTTGAACGATAACAGTGAGCGGAACCCGCGCCTCCTCGACTTGTTCTTACTCATCCACTTTGCACCCCTCTGAGCAAATCCTAGCAACAAAGTAGCTGCGTTTGCTTTACCTTCAGCTCTCTCTCTCTCTCTCTCTCTCTATTTCACTCACTCTCTCTCTCTGTGTGTGCGTGTGTGTGCGTGTGTGTGTGACACCTGTATGCCTATCAATACGAATGGTATTGTTCTTTTACTCTTCTAAGGCTCATAATTCAATATTGTAAATGTGTACAATGCCCTACACTTAACCAAACCTGTTAAAACGAAAATGAGCCAGGCCTGCGCGGAATCGCAGGACAGTGACAGTGTAAGCTGGAGGAGCGACCCTCTTTGAGGCCATTGTAAACGCTTGGGGAAACAAGTTCAAGTACAGGTGGTAGGTATCCCCTCCGCCATAACTCGGGGTTTGGGCCTCTCTCAGCACAGCGGTCTGTTATGACCGACTCTGCCTTGCTGCAGCCGCGCGCGTAGCTCTGCGATTGACTTGTTCAGCAGCGGTCCGCACCTTGCGAGGAGGCGCCATCTGGTATATCGAAGAGCCAAGTCAGGTTGCTGTCGGGGCTGCGCACGTCGCCAGTCGCGTGACGCACGGTACAATAAGACAAAACTGCTTCACGAGGCAGCGCTTCGTAATAATGATGACGGAAAAGTTGAAGAAGATCGTTTCATAATGATGATGATGTGATGATGCCTCTGTAATGGGTGCAGAGCTACAAAGCATGCACCCCTGTGTTCCTTCAAATGATTCCTCGCACTCGTTATGCAATGCACTTTCCGCGACGCGTAGGGGCGTATTACTATTCTGCAACGTAACATTACATTTGTTAATGCGATTCCTCGGCAGGCTTTATACCTGTTAGGTCATTTAGCGACGATTCTTCAAGCACAGGCGTAGCTCAGTGGGTTCGAATCCTCCTTGGCCGTTGTTATTTTTTTTCTAAAATGTGCGCGATAGTGGTTACGAACACCGGCGGCGGCGGCGACGGACAACTACGGCGCCAAAAACGGCCGTTGTTGTGATCGCATAACAGCTTACGCTGTAAAAAGAGGTACCGTGTTACCGCTAGGTTCATATTTAAAGTCCAACTCCGGCGATTTTTTTCTTTTTTTGAACATGTCAACGTCATGGCGTTTCTATGTTCCTGGGGCGCTCCTGTCACACTCCTGATAGTAGAAATGCTCAGCAAATGCGAATATAATTTTTGATGAGCAAAGAAGCGCGAAACGGAAACCGAAATCCAGCCCAGCAGTGACGTCAAATCAGCCACGCCGCCTTTTGCATGGTGCGACAGCGCACGCGCCCTTCCCCTGGCCGTAATGTCGCGACGGTTGGGGGCGCGCGCAGATCTCGAAGGTCATGGTGTGGTGCCGGCGTGCTTCTGTCGCTTTGCCGATGATGAAGTCGACACACAGTGTGGTTAGTAACTGTAGGAAGCGAGGCGGGGGTTTGAGGTTGAATTGCAAGCAACCTGCGCATCTCTCGAGCCTGTAATCTTGCAGAAATGACGGAAATATGCCAATTTGATTGATTTCTAGGTTTTACGTTGCAAAACAAGCTATGATTATGAGAGACGCCGTAGTAGAGGGCTCCCGAAATATTTACCACCCGGGGTTCTTTAATGTGCACTGACGTCGAGCAGTATACGGGCCTCTCTATCGAAATGTAGCCGCTACGGCCAGGATTCGATCCCGCGTCCCTCGGATCAGCAGCCGAGTACCATGGCCACTAGACCATCGCCGTGGGGCGAAGCATGCAAGTCACGTATACCCAAGGAACTTCATTGAGATCCACTGGCCTCGAAAAATCGCCGGAGTTGGCCCTTAATTGAGCCGCTGTCGCAAGAGCTAGCTCACAGAGTGGCCGCGGCGGCTGCCTTTCGATGGAGGCGGACTGTTAAGGCCCGTGTACTGTGCGATGTGAGGTACCCCAGGAGGTGAAAATTTCCGGACCCTTCCACTACGGCATTTCTCATAATCAGATCGTGGTTTTAGGACGTTAAACGCCAGACATCAATCAATCAATGAGTCAAGGGGCGCCATATTGCCAGCTCAAAATAATACATGTATATAACATGCGCTCGCCTTGCTCTACCAAACGCTTCTCTGTGGGCCGGTTGACTGAGGTGGTCGCCTACGAACTGAGTGGTCCTGGGTTCATGTCCCGGCTCGGGCTACGCGCGAAAAAAAAAATTTTAATGTTGTTTTTATTGAGGACTTTCATTTATACATCCATAATTATAATATACGGGACATAACATCGAAGGGCGACGTGGACGGCGAAAACCCGGTTCATGGTAATTGCTATCGCAATAAGATGTCTTATTTCCGTTCATTGTGCACGATGAATGAGGCTGGAGAGGCGACCTCCGTTTTCGTGTAAAATACAAGCGATGGTTTCATGTAGGCATTTTCCTCGTTTTCTGTGTTGTTGCAATCGCTTTGACCGTAGGCGTACGCCTGAACGCTGATACCGAAGGTGTTTCTTTCGGTGAAGATATCGCAGATGTTGAGCTTGCCTTTGTTTTGCGCCGCTTGCTTTCAAACGGCCCCGCCACGGTGGTCTAGTGGCTAAGGTACTCGGCTGCTGATCCGAGGGTCGCGGGATGAAATCCCGGCCGCGGCGGCTGCATTTCGATGGAGGCGAAATGTTGAGGCCCGTGTGCTGTGCGATGCAGTGCACGCTAAAGAACCCCAGGTGGTCGAAATTTCCGGAGCCCTCCACTACGGCGTCTCTCATAATCAGAACTGGTTTTGGGACGTTAAACCCCACAAATCAATCAATTGCTTTCAAACGTCCTTTAAGCAGCAAGCGTGTTTTCGGCGAATTTCTCGTTCGTAGTTGTCCTTTTTGGAGTCGTCGTTGTAGTCGGTGGATCGCTTTAACCCACCGGCAATGACCATGCTGATGTTGCTAGCGTTGCTGTGAATGTTGATGATGTGGTGTTCCTTTCGGCCTAGGCTTTGTTTTTGTACAGAGGTCGAAGTGCTAAGTAGGTCGGTGACAGTGGGCTACTGTGATGCTTATCGGACACTGGTGATGCTGGGCCAGAATTGTTGGAAAGCTCCACGTTAAACGCGACTGTCTCAGCGTAATGCATAGGCGGGAAGCATGTGTTCTCCTTGTCACCAAAAATAATCGCTGGCTTTTTGATTCCGTAGCTGATAGTTGTCCTGAGTTCTGAGTCCACATGCTCTAGATTTGGAGTTGGTTCAGTGTTGAATGGTACTGCGGCAAACACAACTTGGCCAGGTAGTGAATGCGAGTGCACGTCATTTTGCAGAACCATCTAGCTAAACTCTTCAAGGGCGTGAATCCCGATGGCCATGGCTTGGTGCGGTATTTTCTCTGTGCATCAGCTCATCTACCGTAGACATGGTTACCTTGCGAGGCATGCGGGAAGCGTTGCGAGGAGCAGAACAGTCTTTTGTTGCAAAACCAGGTGGTGGCCATGTATTGGAGACAACGAATCAACTGCGTGCGATGGTTCAGTCATGGCTCCAGCACTACAGCGCTTTGAAGAGGTAGGCGATGGCGACTTTTGGGCACATGGGAAGGTTGAAATGGAAAATTAGCCGGAAGCTTTCATTTCTGAGAAATCCATATGAATTTCCATGTAACCTTGTGCTTGGGTGCTAATTTTCTCTTTCACGAACGTTACTCCACCTTGCGGCTTTCCGCAGAACTAATTTGCCAGAACATCGTTGTCTTTGGGGATCATACAGCAACATTTTTGTTCCTGCCGAGAATTTAATTTCCAGCACCGGCAAAAGAAATCAGCCAGTCGAGCACTAAAGACGAAAGACGGTGCGCGTTATTTTCTGGCATATTCATCAGATATTGCAGCTCAATATACTTTAAGCGAGGAACCTTATTACATATAGAGAAGGTACCAATGTTAGAGCACATGTACTCGGGACTCTGCGAGTTTGACCATACAGCCTCCTTGATCATTGGCTATGGTTTGACATAGTGTAAACATAACGGAAATACATTCTCTTAATCAGTGAGTGTAAGAACAACGGGCTTGTGCTGACAGAAGGGCTGCAGTTAATATCTGTACATATAAACATTTATTATAACAAAGACAAGAGAATGTCCCACGTAACAGAAAGTGACTTGATTTTAGAAATAGCCGACACCGGTTTGGATGTCTGTTGATTAAATTGTGAGATGGATATCTTACCTGGGAAGAGTGATTGGTACCTGCATCCAAGTGGTCTTTTCTTCCGATTACACGTCATCACAGCATGACAAAGGTAACCACACACACGAAAAAGCAAAAGCAACGCAAGACAACACGCGAATCAAACGTGTATTTCGCGAGCAGTTCACTGATGCTTAATGGAAAAGAAGCGGGCAAGAGGTGACGCTTGAGACCACGGAGGAAGGAAAAAGAGGTCATGCTGTTGACTTTGAAGCCTTTAGTCAAAGAGAAGCGTGCAAGTTTATTGCGGTCGTCATGGGGGAGGCCGAATCCTGCAGTCTCAATGCAGGCTAGACGTGCTTCATGGGTGACGCATTGGTAGAGGAGAACGTGCTACATACAAACATGACGCGTCTTCCTTTCAGATCAACCAAATGCAATCCGAAAATTATGAAAAACGGCCCTCTAGGGCTAAGCTGCTTCTCGAGGGAAACACACAAGGTCGAGGATTGTTGCACAAAACCAACCAGTCGTTCTGCCTCCTCCCTTTGCAGCTGAACGCCGTAACCCCTACCGTACCGTCCACTTTTTCCCGCTCAAACGCAATGGGGGTTCTCCTCACACTCCTATCACCGAAGTTGCCGCCACCGTCGTGCTATAAATCTGTGAAGGCAATCCACGGCCGTCAAACGAGAACTGCTTCTCGTGTCGTCTTGGAGTAATTGCCTTCGATTCGAAAGCGAATGGAGCGACAAGCATGGAGGGAAGTAAAAGTGAAGGAGGAGAGGAAGACTTATGGTGAATTCCAATGGCCGATTCGGAGCACTTCCGGTAGCAGTCATTCCGCTCCACGCGGAGCAAGTCTGTTCCATTGGCAGATTGAGAACGCTCCCTCTATGCTTCATTGGCAGAACTGGAGCAGCTCCGCCGCCAGAACCACTCCACGGAGCAGCTCTCTCTACTCCGCGAAAAGCGGTGGATTCGACCGTAAGTCGCAAGCGCCCGGCGCGTGCGCAGAGCGTGGCGTGCCACGTGACCGACGCTACGCGCTGCCCGAGCGCGCTAGTTCTCTGTTGCAGCTCGGAAGCAATCATGAGTAGCGCAGCGTCAGCTCGTGCTTTTACTGCTTGAGGAGAGCAATTATTCTAGCTCTAGTTCTGAATCGACCAGTGAGGAGTCAAGTGATGAAGCTAGCGTATGCAAAACGGTTTTCGACGTCATGTTTCGGCCGCGCGGAGAAGCAAGCGAAAGTTGCGCGTTTTATCGGCACGTGCCTGGTTCACCATCGACAAGAGGAGGACACTTGCACGCGGTGTGACTTCCATCAGAACACAGGAGGCAAAAATTCAAAGCGAAAGTTTTTTCACATACACCTCGCGTGCGAGTTCAAGCCGGACAGGTTCGGAAAACTGCGCGAAACGCGAGGAATGCTGGGCGCTTCCAGAAGCGGATGTGCGCTAGCGCCTCCTGCCATTTGCTCCGGAGGGAGCGTCTGTGTTCCATTGGCAGATTTCCTTCGGTTGCCCTCCGCCGGAGTGGAGTGCTCCGGCGCAGAGTTCGTCGGCCACTCCGAATCTGTCATTGGAATTCACCAATACAGTTTAAACAAACAGCGATCTGGATAGCTGCGGGCAAGGTTAGTTGTGCTTCCACGGGGAAAGGCTGCCTCCAGCGCTGGGTTCGTGCTATTGTACCCAGGAACACATGCGCGCTACAGGGAATGGGGAGAAATATCCGGGGTATCACTGGCGTGATACATCCGACTGCATTGTCGTTAATATTAGAAACTTTTACAGAGCAGAGATCTGCATTCATCTGTTTTCAAAAAGGTCTCCAGCAACTTTGAGACATTTGCAGACCTCAGTCGAGACACAGGATACAGTTTACGCCGCACTTCAGTGGTGATGAAGAAAGCCAAAACAAACTATGGTATACCAAGCACCGAGGCTAAAACTGTATGTTTATGTAATATGTGTCCCGACGTTTGATGTAGCCGGTAATTGTAAAACAATTCGTGATTATAAAAATTTAATAATGTACATGTTTCTTTAATCTGAGTCAGACGTGTTGTACGAACATTAATTTAAGTGTGTGTTCTTCAATAATAAGGATCTTTTGTTACCTGTATTTTTATACAAATTATAACAAAACATAAGCGGAGTATGGAGGTTTGAATTGAAGAAGAGATTGTTAAAAAACGTTGAAGAACAGGGAATGTCATCGGAGCTGACGTTTCGGCAAGTGGACTTGTCTTCGTCAGGACAGCAACCGTCTTGATGAAGACAAGTTCACTTGTCTAAACGTTGTCTCTAGCCACATTCCCTGTTTGCATCGTTTTTAACCATCTCTTCTTGAGTTTTATGTTTTTTTTGCAAACAAATTATGTTCTGTTGTGTGCTTTAAAATGTCCCGCATGTATTTGTAATGTGTGTTCTACCATTTGACTTGTAACGTTGAAATTCCGCTATTTCAGCTGCCGCAGCTAGCTATAAGGTCTAGTAAGGAAGTTTAAGCCCTCCTTTTGCCTTACCTCGAGTGCGAACCATGTATGTCGTATGCTCAATTCAAATCATTTTTTTACTTCAAAACTAAGCCCACTCGGCTTATCGAACCACTGTTCGATGCGCCGATCGATTTTTGCTTTGAGTTATTTCTCGATAAATTAGCTTTCTGGGCCACAATCACTCAATGGAAGTAGCAAGCCCTTAACGAGGCTAATAAGTTTCATCGGGAAAATTTCGAAATCATAAGGACTGGAGAAGCGTTCGACATTGAATAACTTTTGTGTATTGACGCAAGTCATTGAATTGTTGCGAAAACTTAAGTATGTTTGAACAGCGACCGATGACTTAAACAGCTGTTATCTCAAGGAATGTTCTCCTGGGGGCGCACTATTAATCGATTATAGCTTGGCAGGCATATTGTGGCAAATTCTTCCTTCGAGCCTGCTTTCTGATACACTGCAAAGGGCCAATGGCCGCTATATGGCCAACTGGCGACGACTGGTCCGTCTCACTGTGCGCCGCGCTGCCTTGCGGTTCCTTCGTTGGGCTTGGGGCACAAATTTTTGTATGGTCGCACGCTTCTAAAATTTTGAGAGTCAAAATAGCGGGAAACAAAACTGCAAACGTCAAGAAAAAGGATCTTTGTAAGGGAATCAATAATCAGGCAATGAATGTTTTATTGTCCCAATCAACGATACAGCAATATGAAATATACAGACGAGGGTCCCAAAGTGCAAGACTGTAGCGGGACCCTCGGTGAAGAATAACAAATATATATATATATATATATATATATATATATATATATATATAAAGCGGCCGCAGTTGAAGAGGCAAAAAGAAATAATGTAAAGCACAGTGGGTTGAAAACAAAACGTAATATTTATATAGATAAAACGCAAATATAGATAAAAATACACGCTGTAGTGCTGCACATTAGCACTAACATTAAGGATATAACAAATAATAATAAAATAGGAAAGAAACTACGAGGAGAACAGGCGGTCGGAAACTACGGCGAAGGTGATAGAAACAGCAGAGGAGAGATGCTAGTGGAATTCGCAGAAAGAAACCACCTCCGTGTTATGAACACTTTGTTTAAAAAACGTAGGAGCAGAAAGTGGACATGGAAAAGCCCCAACGGAGAAACGAAAAACGAAATAGATTTCATAATGTGCAGTGATCCAAGTATAGTACAAGACACGGAAGTGGTTAATAAGGTCAGAATTAGTGACCACAGACTAGTAAGGGCGAAGATAACCCTCAATCTAAAGCGCACAAGGACAAAGATAATCACGCGGAAGGAGGCCAACCTCGATGTCGTCAGGGCGAAAACAGAAGAATTTAAAATTGCACTTAAGAACAAGTATGAGGCTTTAGGACAGGAAGAACTTGAGGACATAGAGAAGATGAACGAAGACATTACTAAGCTGATCACCGAAACAGCGATCGAAGTAGGGGGCAAAGCACTCAGACAAGATGTAAATAAGCTCTCTGAATCTACTAAACATTTGATCAAACAACGCCAACATATGAGAATAACTAACTCAAGAGGCAGGATAGAATTTGCCGAGCTGTCTAAGCTCATCAGTAAAAGTAGAGTCAGGGACATACGTAACCACAACGTGAAAGAAATAGAAGCAGCCGTGAAAAAAGGAGTCAGCATCAAAACAACTAAAAGGAGGCTTTGCGCGGGAAAGAACACAATGCATGCCGTGAAAGATAAGCTGGGCAACACCGTTACTAACTTCAGTGATATAACCAAAGTGGCCGAGGACTTCTATTCTGAACTATACAGCTCAAATACGAGTCCCCCCACCATGAGGGTAATAAATGTCGATCAGGACACCGAAATTCCATGCGTTACTACGGACGAGGTTAGAAAAGCAATTCAGGGCATGTCCCGCGGAAAAGCGGCTGGAGAAGACGGCATAACAGCCGACTTGATCAAAGACGGAGGAGAGTTCCTAACTAGAAAGCTCGCCACACTATACACACAATGCCTCAAAACTTCAAATGTACCAGTCAGCTGGAAAAACGCAAATACTCTACAATTACATAAGAAGGGAGATGTTAAAGACTTGAGGAACTACAGGCCGATCAGTCTACTCTCAACACTTTATAAAATTTAGGTAGAAAAAATTGCTGTTAGCAGCAAACGTAGTGCAGTTTTATAGACTAAAGGCTCCGAAAGAATTAGTCACTTGAAAGGTTGTTTGTAATTTGTTTGTACTACAACATAAAATACTAAAGCGAAATCATTAAAGAAACCGTCAAAACGTTGTGGGCCCCGCCACGGTGGCTATGGTACTCGGCTGCTGATCTGAGTCGCGGGATCGAATCCCGGCTGCGGCGGCTGCATTTCGATGGAGGCGAAATGTTGAGGCCCGTGTGCTGTGCGATGTCAGTGCACGTTAAAGAACCCCAGGTGGTCGAAATTTCTGGAGCCCTCCACTACGGCGTCTCTCATAATCACAGCTGGTTTTGGGACGTTAAACTTCAGATAATAACAAATAATAATAACAATAATAATAAAAACGTTGTGGCGGAGACGCGCAACAGCGCTGTCAACGTGAGAAGAGTAAAAAAAAGAAGCCTCTAATCCAAATTTTGCAAACGTTGAAGGGATGACATGATACTGACAGGGGTTCCTTCATGTTACGACTCTATATTTGACATGAGAATGAATGTAAGCAAATTAAACAGAAAGAAGTGTCTGAGAAGAAACAATATGAACGTGCTTTTGGCGTCGCACGAATTCCGAATGCTGCCCTCTTTTCAACGTGCTCAATGTGGTTGACAAACTTAAGGTTCGTATCAAGGTGAAAGCCAAAAAACAATACACTGTCACTGATACTAACGAAATGCGAGACAATTTTATGCTTTATGATGAAGCTACCTTGTGTGGATGTGACTTAAAAACCACGCATATTGATTTATTTCGATTACTAGCTTAATAAATGTTGCGGCACCACTCTGACATGTTAGAAAGATTAGTATTTAATTTATTACTGACATTACTAATGCATTTATCAGCAAAGGGTATGGTAGTATCAAGAGCATATAAAATGCATTGAGCCATCCGCTCTCTGTTAGGAAGATCATTAATGTGATGTAAGAAAAGAATACTTCTGATGTGAGCCCGACATCAAGAAAAGAATTCTTGATGTAGGGCTCACCAATGGCAAAGCACCTACGAAAATGAAGTTTAGTGATTTCGGCCCCAAGGCATTACGATCAAATACTCCGGTGGAGCATATAAATATGCGGGACTAACGGATGCCATATACTATATGCAGTATATGCATTGAATGAAAACCTATTGGACATACGCTCTTTTAATACTTCGTCTTTGTTCAGGTGCAGAACGTACGAAATGCCAAGAAGGTTGCTGACATCCAAAACAGCTCTACCATCAAGGCCGGTATGAAGAGGAACGTACACATGGCTTCCTCTCATCTATGCCTTCTACCGAGAGCTCCTGGAAACGGTACAGCATACCCTGGTAGCCGTTCTGACACTCGCACACATCTGGTGACGAAAGAAACGCAGCACTGGAAAGAGAGAAAGGCTAACTTGTTCGAAGTAGCGAATCCTGTTTCAAATTAATACCACTCTATGGCTTCCCCCTCCCCCCCCCCCCCCCCTCCGTGTTTCTTCATGAGAGGAAAAGAGATATCAGAATGGCGATGAACATGCATATGTAGAAGGATGAGACTGGAGGGCGCATTCACAGCATGGGATACAAGCCTGTGCTTGATGGCTTACTCATGACCAGATTGAAGGAACGCGCTTACCGCTGAAAACCCGGAAGTACATTGGTATCGGGGAGGTTTATTCAAGCATGATACGCTAACTTCATTCACGATACTTTGGGCTCACTATAGGCATGCGTACCCTGTAGGGTGGGAGCATCCAGGGGCCGCATTCCCGAAACCTCGCGTTCATAATTGCAATTTTGCCATTGCCCGGCCCGCTCCTGTAAAGATAAGTACAGCATCAGGAATAACTGAAATTCTATCTTCCGAAGGTTTAGACAGCAAGTCGGTTTTGTCCTGGACATGCGCCTAGATTACGGTGATAATATGGAGCCACCAAAGCATCAGTGATAAAATAGGCCAGAACACAGAGAGGCGTGGCCAGTATTTCGTTTCGGGGGGAGGGGGCGTGTATATCCGCACATACAAACTGAAAATTTGGAGGGTAGTGTCGAATACCTCTCGTCCATTTCTCACTCCCCTGGCCTCGCCAGTTGCAACGCATTTCTTCCGCATGCTGAGGACAAGGCGTCAGTGCAGTTTTGCTGTTACCCTTCAGATTGGTTTATACAGGTGATTTTAGGTCTAGAGAAAGGGCACCGAGCAGAACAAATGTCAGTTTCCTTCCATAACCGAGCTCAGGGGAAGATGCTCAGAGGTTTTAATTGGTGAAGAGATCGTTGGGAACGAGGAAGAAGTGGAAATGTCGCTAAGAGCCAACGTTTTGACAAGTGGACCTTTATTCATATTTGTTTATTTAGACATACTGCATTCGTTCAGAAGGCTACAGCAGGAGTCGCGGAATGCAATGCATGGTAAGCACAAAACAGGAAAGAAATATAAAAATACAAAATGTAACATGTTTAAAGGGAACACTCAAGGGCAATCGCAAGATCTTTCTTTGTCAAACGACGGTTCCTAGCGGGCAGAGCGTACCAGGATTCAATTGTCCTGGGGGGAAACTGTTCTTGAAATGTTAGTGCGACCGAAGAAGGCCGATGAGTTCACCTCATTACTACTCCTTGTAACGAAGTGCTCTCCACGTGATATATATATATATATATATATATATATATATATATACATTAGGGGACGAGTAATGTGGTGAGTGAAGCAGCGAAGATATTCAGACAGGTTAAACCAAGCATAGCGAAATGAGATGACGGCGAAAACTTCCACTTAACGACAGTATATAAAACGAACGGCCTTCTTCTGAGTACATTCAATGCTGTTTATCTCGGACATTTCGTAAGGGTTCAATACGATAGCTGCATATTGAAGAATAGATCGTACGAGCGTTTTGTGCGTAATAAGCCAAGTTTGTTTCGGTGCTATAGACGCACGGTTCGCTCAGATAACCAAGTTTTCTTCACGTTTTGTTGCACGTAATTTTTGTGTGTTCTCAGAAGGATAATTTTGAAGTGAACAGGAGGCCTCAGTACTTATATTCAGAGACACGCTGCAGAGTAGTGTATTTTCAGGAATAGTTAAAATAGAGTCAATGGACATGTGAAAGGACATGATGGCTATTTTTTAAGATTATGTTCATTTGCCAAAGCTCACAGAACCTTGAAAAAGATTCACGCAGAGTGCTAGGGTCATCAAGAGCGAACATCATTCATTGTCATTCACGCAGATTCACGCAGAAAAGATTCACGCAAAGTGCTAGGGTCATCATTCAGAACATCATTCAGATCACCATTGTGAGGAACAGAGTTGCCAATGTAAAGGCGTTTTTTTTTTACCGGATCACGATGGGCAGCAACATTCATATAAAGCAGAAAAAGCAAAGGCCCATGAATGGAACCCTGAGGTACTCCAGAAGAAACTGGTGCGTCTGGGGAGCTGTGCGAATCGAAAAGAGCAAACTGGGTACGATTGAAAAGAAAACTACGGCTCCTGTCGACAAGAAGGGGTTATTAAGGATAAGGTTAGTTTACACAATGGCTTTGAATGTACAACTGTATCGAATGCTTTCGAAAAGGCAATTAAGGGTGCATCTACTTCATGACCTAAATCAACAGCTAAACTAATGTCGTGTGCGAATTCGGTTAATTGTGTGCTGGTGCTAAAACTATTGCGAAAGCCCATTAAACGCTGCACAAAAGGCTATTTGACACAAGAAAACTGACTGTATTTGTATATTATGTGTTTAGGAGTTACACGAATAAGGGTTTTGTGAAATAGGACTATAATTTAGAAGAGATTCCTTCTACCCGGATTTGAACAGTGGGAGGACTCTTGCCCGTTTCCAGTAATAAGGTACTATACAAGTAGACACTGAGTTTTGAAATATTAGGGCAAGATATTGCAACATCCAAAGAGCATAACGATGAAGAAATATGTTGTTGAAGTTGTCTGGACTGGACCCTTTCTGGGTGTCAACGTTTAAAATAAGGTTGAGAACCCCTGCCCCTGACACTGCAACATCACCAGTTTGACAGCACGTATTAGTTGCCATGAAAGGAGAAGAAAATTTGCCATCGTCGTGTGTAAAGACAGACTGAAAATAATCATTGAATTCTTGGCTATAGTACTAGGATCGCTTCTTTCAGGGTAACTTAAGCGTTTGGGTGCTATTTTGGATAGGTGAGATTGAGCTCTTTTGGAGTTCAATTAAACTAAATAGTGTGACCTGATAATATTGTTCTTAGCTGCGTTTAGCTTTTGGCGAAGTTCCTGCAGGTACCTTTAAATCGAGCATTTAATTCAGTTTTTTTCTTTTTTTCTTTTCTTTGCGTTTCGAGCGTGGTCAGAGCTACGAGGCGTTGCAAATAAAGTATTTCCCTTGTCAACCAAATAAGATCAAGATTTTTTTTTGTTTTTAATGTTAATCTTTCTGTCTTTAACGCTGGACACAAACATTAACAACGCTTTGAAAGTACGTTACAGCGTCACTGATATCAGCAGCAATGCATATCTTTGGAAACCTGTCAAATGAATTGTTTAATGTGTCAAGCGTGGATGTATCATCTGCAAGACTATAATCGTAAAACTTGTATATTCATAGCGGCACCTTGGTGCTGCAAAATGAATAGAGGCAAGGGTAACTTTGTGGTCTGAGATACCGCCGGTGATCTCAGACTCCAAACCATTTGTAACGAGCGCTTCACTCAGAAAAATCAAATCTAGTATTGAGGATTCCCCAATAGGATCACGTACAATTTATTTTAATCTAAAAGGTTAGTGAAAACTCGGGCAACTCCCCGGAAAGCGATACGTCATGGCCAGTTGCTGATGATGAAGCCCACGAGACGTTAGGTACATTAAAGTCGCCCATACAGATTAAATTTGCAGAAGTTACGCTCTTGAATAAATTTGTGAAGAATCACTAAATAATTTGAGGTAGATCCAGGAGGTCAGCAAAACACGCCGACAATTACCTAAAATCACCTGTATAAACCAATCTGAAGGGTAACAGCAAAACTGCACTGTCGCCTTGTCCTCAGCATGCGGAAGAACTGCGTTGCAACTGGCGAGGCCAGGGGAATGAGAAATGGACGCACTTTACACCACGTCGTCCTTATTTCAGGTGAGACATGTAACACCGAATACTGCATATCAGAACACAATAACCGAGCAGCGCCGCCTCCCCTACCCACTTTCCTGTTTTCTCTTACATTGTTCAACTGAAAGCTGGGGAGGAGGTTATGTCGCAGTTAAAGATATCGCTACGCTACCAAGTCTCAGTGACACCATTTACTTGTGATCAGTGTGATGCAATCAAAGAAGCAAAACTCGAGAATTTGCTAGCGAGGTTTCTCGAATTGAGAATCATTATGCAAAGCTTATCATGCACGCCCCGGTTAAGTCAAGGAGTATTACTTTGAGAGCGCGGCGGGTAGCCATCAGGGACACCGGTACTGGCCTTCATAAGTGAGCTCGAGACAACGTCCCAGTTGTAGATATTGTTATCAACAAATGCGTGGTTATATCTCAGGCGAAGTACCGGGCCATTGTTACAAAATGGTGCTGTATAACGTCTTATAGCGTCTTGCGGATACAGCGCACGTTTGCAGAGAAATCTTGGTGTATGTGCCACCGCAACCCTCTTAATTTGTAGCCATTCTTCATCGCATTAATCTTTTCACGAAAATCCAGTAACCTTAAGATGACAGGACGGGGTTTACGTGTCCTCGACAAGCAGACCCCGTTTGTTTGACTTGTCTGCTGGACTAGACAATCTACTTGTCGAAAGGCTGGGTCTAGCGACATTCCCGGTTCTTCCTCGCTTTCAACCATCTTTTCATCAACTCCGTAACCAAAGGTGCCTTAACATTAGCTTTACTGGTGCGTTCGTTATGCAGACCATTCTCGAGGTATCATTTTTCAATGTATAAGTACCTTTATCATACTCTGAAGTACACTTAGCGATGGCAGTTTAGAGAAAGGTTGGTATTTTATTGACACGTTCGCCGCGGTTAACTTAGTGTGGGAGCAAGTCGGCCTCGGACTTGAACGGATACTAAAATGAAACGATAAAGTTTAGACTGATATATTCTTCTATTGGGGCTGTATTGTCGTTTATTTTGCCGTGGTACGTTACATATTAAAACATAATATGGAGCTAATGGTTTCGTTTTAGAATGTCGTGCCGAAATTTGAGCTGCTGCACGTCCCTGTGGCATCAAAACTTTCAAACTATGATCTCCCGTAATTTTACCTTAATGGCTCCATTAAATATCGTGAAACTCACTATATTATATATGTGGTTCCGTTAGCACACAATGTATTTCATTTTGCCAACCAAGAGTTTTTGCAAGCACTACCAGACACCATCGAAATCTATAGAACGCCACGACGAGTTGGTGCGGGAAAATGAAGGTGGCGTCCCCACCCGCATCGTCTTTTTGCTCTTTTGGGTATTTTATCGTTTGCCAAGAGTAGCCTCGGGTCAAGATTGGGACTATTGGTGTTGTGAAAAAACATTTATTCACACGAAAGAAAAATCGCTTTTCTCTTTCCTGTCCCTCTAAAACATCACGTACTCAGGTAAAGCAATGCTATAGCTATAGTCTACTATAACTGATGCATACGACTGCGACGCTATAGCTCAGGCGTCGTCTACTGCAGAGGTGCGCATAACGTACGCCAAGATAACTGAGCTACTAAAAGAAAAAAAAACAACAACGAAAGATTCGAAACACACCAGGCAAAGCTAATGTATACAGTACGTTTGCGCAGGCTCCTGTGGCTATCCATTTCCTCGCACTGTCTTTCGTTCAATTCCCATCGATCACGTCGTCCTGAATCAATGTGAGAAGGGAAAGGCAGCGAAATATAAAGGATGCATACTGTGTTTGCCGGCTGGCTCGCGGCAACGGTAAAGCTGAAAACGCCCAAGAAATGGTATCCATGCTATAGCAAAATGGCTTCTGCAGAGTATACGAACAGCTTCGGCACCATACGAAGCCGTATCTGTATATCGATTACTGCAGTGGCGTGAACGTAACCACCCCCTAGTCCAAGTAGCTGCGGATGGAATGGGTGAAGGAAAGGAAAAAAGAAAAGGCTTACTGTTAGCTTTGCAGGTTAAGAAGGCAAACAAAAACAACGCGCAGCAGACGCTTGTCGAGAACCGCGATTTTTACTTGAGAGCACAAAGAAAACTCCTTTCCGTATCGATCCATGTGAGGCCCCTTGTGCTGTTTTTGTCGCGCTTGTATTGGAAGCCAAGGTGAAGAGAATGCGTGCTCGAGAAACAAAACTGGTGGAGGACAAGGAACAATAATTTATAGTAAAAGAGAACATATCATGGCTCGAGCGAGCTCAACGCTTCTCTCTTCACTCCCCTTTCACACTCCCAGGAATGCTTCCACCCGAGGAATGTGGGCGCTTCGGCGAAGGGGGAGCTGCACAGAATCAGGCATCTGCTGAGACTGTTCCGGTGGCTTTACGCTAGGATGACGTTTTACTAAATCTAAAGATTTCCGGCAATGTGTTCCGTACTCGACAAAATAACAGCTTAGCTCTGCGTAGTCGGTGGTGTACATGCGGTATCCATCGTGTTCATACTTATACCCTTCATACGCCTTTTGATCGTGATGTAGACAGCCGTACGAAGATATAGTACTCACGATTAGGTTGCATATAAGTTTTGAATTAATGTTCATCAAAACGTTAATGTATTTCATCAAATTACTGTTTATCGAATCTTCCTGCGTTCCTCCTCGCCGAAAACATGACGTGCACATTATGAGCCTGGTACTGTGCCCTAGAGCAAAAGAGAAGAGGAAAGAATGTAAAAAAAAGAAGAAAAGGTTCGATGGCCCAGTGTTGCTATCTAAAACTTTTCCTGTTGCTTATGTCTAACTCTAGCATGTTCATTTACTTTCGCTTCTGCCGGCTCCTGCCAACACTAGGGATGGCAAAATCGATGAACGATTAATCGATTAAATGTACACATTTAATCTATTAATCGTCATCGCTTTCTCCCTTTCAATTAATCGAATTAATCGATTAAAGCTATTCGATTAATCGATTACGTAACCCCCCCCCCCCCCCTAACCCGCCTCTTGGCCGGAGCGCATGATTCCGAGGCGCGCGACGCCGAGACGCAGATGTCGAGCGCATATTTCTACGCAAGTAGAAGCCCGGAGCCTCAGGCGGCCATACTCCATAGAAATGAACTCGAACCGATCTCCGTCGCCTACACCGTTTTATTTAACCCTCAGATTTTACTTGTTTCTGGTGTGTCGCACTGCTTATTTCTTGACTGGTTCAGCTCTTATTGCCGTTGTATTTTACTCCTTGGCAAATTAAAGATTATTTTTCACCAATGAAAGAAAGAGAGATAATGTATTGGAAGGTAGAGAGGGTAGCCTGATCTAGTGTGCCCCGGCCTTCTACTCTACTTTGGGGACAACGCAAGGGGGGAAAAGAGTGATGAAGCATGATGATGGGGATGAGAATGAGTGATCGGTATATACATAATAAGACATGACTGCTTGCGCAAAGGGGACATGGACGCTAGTAATCATATTTCGTTACTCTTCATACCAACTAGCCCAACTATCCGCCTTAACGCCTATACACCCTTTGATAACTGTAATGCAAGCTTCCCTGCAATGCAGTTAGCCCAACTTATGGGAGCTATTCACTTCCGCAAAACAGCGTGCTATGACGAGGGAAATGTCGACTCAGCTCTCTTGAAAACACTCATCATAGTTAAACCCCAGCACGTGTAACTGGGACCTCGCCTCCACATTAAACGTGACAGGGGTCGTCGTTAGTTGGGCGAATATGCTGTGCAGGGAAACGCACTCGAGGATTATGAAAAAGGTCTAACAGTCGTATACTGGAAAGAATCCACTTTAGCTGCATTTAAGTCTAACAGTCGCTTTTCATAATCCGCAACTTTGCGCAGTGCTACCGAACGTCTAGCATCCAGTCCATTTTTATTGAAAAAATGACCTTGTAGCATTTGGTAATTCTGTATGGTCGCGTATTTCGGGTGAAAATACAGCTTTCACCTATTGCTTGTACTTCCATGTCAGGCAGTTTAGAGGCCGCCGTCTACTGCTGTGGCACGAATGTTATCTCCGGTACATTGGACAGCGCTCACAGTTCGAGCTGTAGGCGCGACTGAAAGGGTGCGCGCAGCGCCGAGTTAAGTCGGCGATCAGGTGAAACCTGTGCAGTGCACTGGCAGAGCTGCAGTTTATTCTAACCGGGAGGAAAAACTCGTGTCACTCTATTTCCCGCAGATGCCTGCACTGATGGCCTGTTTGAGACTGGTATGTTGCTGTGAAATCTTGCACGAGTGACCTCAAGGAAGAGATGACGTCAGTTCGCGGTTATAGTATTATCGAAGGCTTCCACGATATCTAACGAACAAACCGAGAAATGTTGTCGTCCCTACAAGAGCGAGCGTCTTTAACTTTCCTTTCCTCCTCGTCTCTTTCTTTTCTAACCGTTTCTCGGGATTTCCTCACCCTCGGCCACACTGCATGTTTCCGGTGCGACTTTCCAACCAGTGTGGTCGCTGAAAGCGCCTCCGATTTCGGTCGCTCTAGTAGGCAGACTTCGAGGAAATACGACCTGCTGCCGAATCGTCCGTGGATCATGGCACCCAGGAATCTGGGATCTCTAGCGCGTCAGATAAATATTTGTGCACTATCAAACACAACCAACGTTTCTCAAACAACAAGGCATCATTTTTGAAGCACTTATAAAAATGTCGATAATCGATTAAATGTACACATTTAATCTATTAATCGTCATCGCTTTCTCCCTTTCAATTAATCGAATTAATCGATTAAAGCTATTCGATTAATCGATTACGTAACCCCCACCCCCCCTAACCCGCCTCTTGGCCGGAGCGCATGATTCCGAGGCGCGCGACGCCGAGACGCAGATGTCGAGCGCATATTTCTACGCAAGTAGAAGCCCGGAGCCTCAGGCGGCCATACTCCATAGAAATGAACTCGAACCGATCTCCGTCGCCTACACCGTTTTATTTAACCCTCAGATTTTACTTGTTTCTGGTGTGTCGCACTGCTTATTTCTTGACTGGTTCAGCTCTTATTGCCGTTGTATTTTACTCCTTGGCAAATTAAAGATTATTTTTCACCAATGAAAGAAAGAGAGATAATGTATTGGAAGGTAGAGAGGGTAGCCTGATCTAGTGTGCCCCGGCCTTCTACTCTACTTTGGGGACAACGCAAGGGGGGAAAAGAGTGATGAAGCATGATGATGGGGATGAGAATGAGTGATCGGTATATACATAATAAGACATGACTGCTTGCGCAAAGGGGACATGGACGCTAGTAATCATATTTCGTTACTCTTCATACCAACTAGCCCAACTATCCGCCTTAACGCCTATACACCCTTTGATAACTGTAATGCAAGCTTCCCTGCAATGCAGTTAGCCCAACTTATGGGAGCTATTCACTTCCGCAAAACAGCGTGCTATGACGAGGGAAATGTCGACTCAGCTCTCTTGAAAACACTCATCATAGTTAAACCCCAGCACGTGTAACTGGGACCTCGCCTCCACATTAAACGTGACAGGGGTCGTCGTTAGTTGGGCGAATATGCTGTGCAGGGAAACGCACTCGAGGATTATGAAAAAGGTCTAACAGTCGTATACTGGAAAGAATCCACTTTAGCTGCATTTAAGTCTAACAGTCGCTTTTCATAATCCGCAACTTTGCGCAGTGCTACCGAACGTCTAGCATCCAGTCCATTTTTATTGAAAAAATGACCTTGTAGCATTTGGTAATTCTGTATGGTCGCGTATTTCGGGTGAAATACAGCTTTCACCTATTGCTTGTACTTCCATGTCAGGCAGTTTAGAGGCCGCCGTCTACTGCTGTGGCACGAATGTTATCTCCGGTACATTAGACAGCGCTCACAGTTCGAGCTGTAGGCGCGACTGAAAGGGTGTGCGCAGCGCCGAGTTAAGTCGGCGATCAGGTGAAACCTGTGCAGTGCACTGGCAGAGCTGCAGTTTATTCTAACCGGGAGGAAAAACTCGTGTCACTCTATTTCCCGCAGATGCCTGCACTGATGGCCTGTTTGAGACTGGTATGTTGCTGTGAAATCTTGCACGAGTGACCTCAAGGAAGAGATGACGTCAGTTCGCGGTTATAGTATTATCAAAGGCTTCCACGATATCTAACGAACAAACCGAGAAATGTTGTCGTCCCTACAAGAGCGAGCGTCTTTAACTTTCCTCCTCGTCTCTTTCTTTTCTAACCTTTCTCGGGATTTCCTCACCCTCGGCCACACTGCATGTTTCCGGTGCGACTTTCCAACCAGTGTGGTCGCTGAAAGCGCCTCCGATTTCGGTTCGCTCTAGTAGGCAGACTTCGAGGAAATACGACCTGCTGCCGAATCGTCCGTGGATCATGGCCACCCAGGAATCTTGGATCCTTGACTACATCCAAAGACGACGTGCATGCTGTGTTCAGTGGGCGAAAGTGCGAATTTTCACGCAGCCGCAAATGCGCACATGTGATCTCTAGCGCGTCGGATAAATATTTGTGCACTATCAAACACAACCAACGTTTCTCAAACAACAAGGCATCATTTTTGAAGCACTTATAAAAAATGTCGATTAAAACACCACAGCGAAAGCAATTAATCGATGAAAGGCTAAATCAGCGAACGATTACCGATTAATCGGTTAAAAAATCTAATCGACCATCCCTAGCCAACACCCTCTAAAAATTCTTAAGGCATTTCCGATGGTTTCGTGACGTCACCCGAAGTGTCCGTGCGGCCGCTGCGTTCCGGTATTACGGAGCGTCGCGCTCGCTTCTACTGGTGTTGTACGAGTCTGTGATGGGTGCAAAATACTATGCAATGTCTTTGAGAAGCTTTCGCGGGCACAAGTGAAGCATTCTGAACATGATTTTGCCCTCGTAGGAAGAAACCATACAACACCAGATAAACTTTATTCCATCTCCCCCGATCTACTTCTATTAAAGACGACAGTCTTTCTTGGGATACTTCAACGCATAAATTTTGGTCTGTGTGTGTGTGTGTGTGTGTGTGTGTGTCCTGCTGCGAAAGGTGAACCCCTTCCTCAACGACCACCCAGCTTGAACTGGTGGCTACCTTCATACTTCTGAACACAGTCGGCCAAAAAGCAAATATTACGCATATCTGAGGCGCAACATCAATACGTATGTATTGGACGGTGTGTTCCTTTAGTAGAAAATACATAGACGCGTAATTCTAAAGACCCTAGTGCTTGTTAGGATGCGCAAAAGCGGACGTTTCCTGTACTAGGCAAGCTTCTTGCGTTTCCCGTAACCATGGCCAGATGGCGCCCTTATCTCGCGCTCGTGCGACTTGCGGACTTTCTTCCATAAGGGGCAGGGAATTTCCGTTTTCCCTCGTATGATCGATTTGATTGAAGTAAATTTAAAAGGCATGAGGAAAATTTAAAGAGAGAAAAAAAAAAGTTCTACGAGCCTGGTGGCGCACATGTCACCGCCCCGTTACAAAGGGGACGCTCATATAGCATCCATCCAGCATCCATCGTGCCGAACGGAAGGCAGGGAACGGCCGCCCGCCACTCCGGCCGGTCCCTTTCTCTCCTCGCGTCTCTTCGTTTTCCCTCTCGCTTGCGCAACTCCTCGGGGAGAATAGAAACACGCGAAACGGGACTCATGTAGTACGGCCGGTAGAAGGCTATCGTCTTTCGACGGCATTTGCAGCGAAGCACGGAGATATGCGGCCAATTTTTATCCTTCCTGTTCGTTCATCTTGATGTGACAGCGTTGTTATGAAATCCTCTTCATGGAAGTGCAGCTCACAAACCTGCGTGCGCAAATAAAAAGAAAGGCGGCTGCTATAAATGCGGTACACATGAAACACACTACGCGTAGATATAACCTGCGAATAGCTGTTCCTTCATAATTATTTGACTGTAGTATACGCACGAAGTCGCTCAAAAAAGAAAAAAAAAACGCTACAGCGATACGCGTAGCGCAGCAATCAACGTACCATTGCTTGTTTTTTCTTACGCGACATTTTGAAGTATGAGGTCCATGCGCTGGGAAAGTATTCCGCCTACGATTTCTCATTAAAAAAAAATTGGCAGCTACTACGTGCAGTGGTAATCAAGGCAATGTGCAGCACGCATCAGGAACGTGAAATGGATCTGCATTGTTGTCTCGCCATAATTTTGGTACATATCAAGTTAAAGAAACGGCCGCAAGAGTACCAAGACCGTGGCATGTAAATCATGCCACTCATGACATGCATGTCATGATTTTCGTCGGGCATTGTATTCGCGATGTTCTGGCATCTTTACTTTCTGCGGTCTACAAAAGGTAGCCTGCAATGAATTGAATGAGTTGCTCTCCTATAGCAACCGGCCGAGCCACCGCTAGAATCACGGACACAGGGCGCGTTCGGCGCGAGCGCGCGGAAACGCGGTCGGTGTCGCCAGCAGCTGTACGCGTCCCACTGGTCCCACCATCGCCTGCACAAAGAACGAAGAAAGGTTCGCGCGCCTAATAAAGCAATATTATACAATTCCTTACCTTCGAAAGCAGTGTTGCCGTGAAATCCTTCCGTGGGATCGCTCGAAGCCACGCTTTTTTTCTGCGCGTCATCACTTTGGGAATGAATATACGCGCACTTTTGGCCCATTGTCATAGTTTCCGCGGCACCCAGGAACACAACACCGGCCCATGTTGCACGAACTTGCGGTCGTTGCGATGCTATGCAATTCGCGCCGAACGTCACATCGTGCATTAAACACCGCACACGGACACGAAGAACACAAACCGGGCAAGTGGGAGCAGCTTGGCGCACACGCACCGACATGCCTGGGAAAGCACGCCGAGAACACACGTGCAAACTACAGTGTAGCCAGACGTTTTCCTGGTTTTTCCGTCGGACACTTGGCGTGACGTAGCACGCGGGGAAACGAGGATGTGGAGAGGCTTTAGAATTTTCAGAGGGTGTTGCTCCTGCACGCAAGCACGTGGCCTACTTTCCCTTCGCACGAAAGCCGACGCACACATACAGCGCCGTATCTGTGAGCAGCAAGCATTCCTTTTAGGGAGGCTTTCACTGGAGGCCACTGCAACTGCCTAGCTTCAGCAGCCGACACCTGTACTGCGGCCAAGCCCCAACAGAATATCAGCGAGCATTACAGTAGTACGGGAACAGAGGAGTGCTCATGTACACAAGAGGACGCCCAGCCACGCTCACACAAAGGCTGCTCAAATTGAGTTCTGTCCTGCTGTGGCCCACTGCTCTTCACCACTGCCACCCCTACGAAACCAGGTACAGGAAACCATGACTTCAGTTAGGTTGAACTAAATCCTTCACCTCACGAAAAACTAGACGAGAGCCGGAGGCCTTCTGTCCGGTTTTTTGAAGGAGAACAAGGTGTCCTGGAGCCACCTAGAGGAAGACAAGGCGGTGATTCTGTCCAGCTTTCCTCTACTCCTACAGAAGCATGTTCCATGCCATGGGAAGCTTTTCAGTGACAGAATCAACAAATGATCATTAATTAATGCTGTCCACTCCAGCTCGCTAATTGTCTTGGCTTCAAAATCACGAGGCTGTTCACGCTGCTGAAATTATGCAAGGACCGATTTGTGGTCCACATTATTTTGTAAATAAATAAATAAATAAATAAATAAATAAATAAATAATACTGGAGGCTCTAGATCAACGTACAACGGGCATCTTTCTGTTGTGCAGTGATACTCTTTGTAAATATGCGCGAAGTACCCATGGAAGCGTGTGGTCGCCCAGATATGGCAAGATTACTTCTAAGAAATAATTAATTTAATAAATATTCTTTACAATTTCTCACTGAATTTAAGTAAGCTTCATTAGAAATTATCCTAGAAATTATCCTTCTCTCGGCGACACTGAAGTGCGTCACGAAGCTGGAGTGGACTTTATATGACCGCTGCCACTACAACAGTGAGCCCTACAGCGATAATCCTTTAGAGGTTGGAATGATAAGTGTGTGGTCTAAATATACAGGCCATGTACGTCGAACAGGTCCGTACTACGGAGACAGCAAGAATTTTGGAGGAGTTCTTGACGCGTTGTCCTTGTCTGCGTCATTTGCACATACACTACATTCCAGGAATGTACATACCTATGATAACCACCGACGTTTGCGTTGAAGACTTCAGCCCGAACAAATTTGGCCCTTGAATATCACGGATCGTATTCCCACTCTCGAAACACTCAAGTATACGTGCGAAATGCAATTCTCTACAAAGACGGAACCTCAGATCTCTGCATTGAGGAACATCGATTGGCAGCGGGATCCCGAACCCTCTTTCAACGTCGTTGGATTAAGTGACGTGGTGAAGCAAAAGGTGCCTCTTCGCAGTATGGAGCAAGTGATGGTCACGGTGAAGGCCAACTCGGAAGCACCCGCTCTCTTTGAACAGCAGCTGCCAAAGAGCATTTTGGGAAGGACGCGTCACGGCTAGCGCTCTTTTACAGCGTAAGCTGTTATGAGATCACAACAAGACCGTTTTTGCGCCGCAGTTGTCCGCCGCCGCCGGTGTCTGTAACCGCTATCGCGGCAAATTTTAGAAAAAATAACCAGGACCGAGGAGGATTCAAACCATGTCCTCTGCGTGGATTCTAATCCGCATCCTCTGCGTGGCAGTCGAGCATTCTACCACTAAGCCACGCCTGTGCATGAAAAATCTTCGCAAAAGCACCTAAACAGGTGTAACGTTTGCCGAGGAATCGCATTAGCAAGTGTAATGTTACGTGGAAGAATAATAATAATACTCCACTACACGTCGGGGAAAGTGGATTGCATAACGAGTTCGAGGATTCATTTGAAAGAACACAGGGCTGCATGGTTTGTAGCTGTGAACCCATTACAGAGGCATTATCAACATCATCATTATGAAGAAAATCTTCAGCTTTTCCGTCATCATTATTACGAAGCGCTGCCCTTTGAAGCAGTTTTGTCTTATCGTGCCATGCGTCACGCGGCAGGCGACGTGCGCAGCCCCGGCAGCAACCTGACTTGGCTCTTCGATATACCTGATGGCGCATTCTCGTAAGGTGCGGACCGCTGCTGATGAAGCGTATCGCAGAGCAGCTAGCACACAAAGGATTTAAGACGTCTTCGAGACGGATATCCGAGACGTTAACGACGTCTCAGAGACGGCACGCGTAAGAAGTTTTGGTCTAGAAGACGTCGTATATCTCGTCTAATGTCCGTCTTGTTGCCCATAAACGAGACGTTTCCTGAACGTCTTTGAAACGTCTTCAAAAAGCTGGTCTTTTCGACGGCTTGGGGGAGCCTCCAATAATCCCATTTACCGGGATTTCTGAATCCGTTTAAAGACTTACCAAAGACGTCATCAAAAAGCTGGTCTTTTCGACGGCTTGGGGGAGCCTCCAATAATCCCATTTACAGGGATTTCTGAATCCGTTTAAAGACTTACCAAAGACGTCATCAAAAAGCTGTTCCTGAAATGTTAGCCGTAATCTGAAAAAGAAGCAGGAATGGTGCTCGGGAACGGGGCGCGCCCACCAAAATTTTGATCTGGTTACCACCCTCAGAATGTAAGCTAACGCCTGAGGGGTACAAATAACCACAAAACATTTTTTTGCACCCCTCAGGCATTAACTCCGTGGTTCTGAAGGTGTTAACGGGATCATAATTTTGGGGAGCACCCCCATCCGCGGACGCCGTCCCTGCCTTTGTGGTAGTAGCTGCGACCTGCTATGTTATCAGCAGCACCATAATCTTTTCGATGCTGCAGAGTGGGGGGTAGTGCCAGCAGAATACTTTCGTAGTTACATCCTAGGAAGAAGTCCTGGCATCGCAGTTGCCTGGAATTCTTTTTTTTTTTCGTGGTTAAAGGCATCAGCACTGAGTGCAACAGAGCAAAAATAGTGCAGTAAGGTAGGTACACAGTTCGCAACAAGGCTTCATCAGTCTTAGCATTTAAGTCAAAATTGGCTGTCATGAATACAAAAATCAATCTAGCATGTAATTAGTTGAGTATGAAGCAAATCTACCAAAAATAGTAATGACATATCTTTCTACAGTGAAGGATAGACAGTTTCATGGCAAGCGGCCTAGCAAGGAGGCCTCTGTGCCAATGATCACGCAGTCGAAACACTGCTACATCATCATTTTATTGAGAAACTAAGTTGTGCAAGTTAAAAAAAGAAGAAATGCCAGAAAAACAAAACAAATATTCAAGAGCAACTGCAGAAGAAATACTTTAAATATATTTGGAACTTATTAAACACTAGAGGCTCACAAAAGAGCACTAGTAGTCACACAATAATCAACAGCCAAACGACTATGCGCTTTTCACCATGAGAGCAGCGCATCCGGTTATATGAGCAGAGACAGAACAATGGATGACTGTGTGACAGCCGCTTTCAATCACGTTATGCAGTATCTTCACCGCATAAAATCAAGGAATATAAACACAAGAACTCAAATATGACTCAGACATGAAAGTGAAAATTTGTCTAGGACATCAGCTGATGTAATGAAGCAAACTTTAAAAGACAACCAAAAATATCAATCAATTGTCAACGAATATTGACCAAAGTGACCTTCAAAGAAATTAGCGCATGAAATATTAACAAAATCGGTATAATGAGCAACGTCGCAATGCAGTGCACAATCTCTCACAGCGAGCAACGTTACATCGAAGCAACCTCCATTTCATAATGAAGCTACATACGTGCTCGAAGTTGAATACAGTGGAGACAGCATTGAGGCGACGAAAAAGAAAAAACAGAAGCAATATTCTCAATTACATATACAAAATACAGATGTGGCTCTCTACGAAGCACTGTATTACGCACATATACGCAAATCTGACATGAACGGAGATCAAACTGGCAAGCCAAAAAGTTGGAAGCCAAAAAAGAAAAAAAAAGAAGATTTTGTCACCCAGCACATGAAGCTATTCCTAAAAGGGACTTCAAATAACCATCAGGTCTACATGTGCAGGATAAAACTGAGGGTCTTCGAATTTCGCCCTGTTTCACATTTAAGGAAAACACTGTTACCTTGTCATTAAACAAAACACTTCGAACAGCCAAGTCCTTTGAGAATGCAACCTCTACCAAACGCGCAACCAGTTCACTTTCACGCTCATCAAAAACTAGTTGTAGTGTCCAGGCTTAGTGCAGCTGGTCAATACGATGCTACTGGCATCACATCCGCGCTCGTGTGTCCTTGTCTCTCCTTCTGTGTCGTCTGGTTGCGCCGGTGCCTTTAGGCTTCGAGAATGTACCAACTCGCCCAACAAGAGGTTTTGATGGCATCACATGACACGCTGAAACCGCCGTCGCGGAAATGCTTTCAATGTAGAACCTTGGTAGGGCCGTGGTAGAACACAGTTGGTGCTCTATCAGGTTATCCGTACAACCGCCGATTAAACCGCATGTATTCCTGCAAACGAAAAAAAAAAAAAGGGGGGGGGGGGGGGCGCTATTTTCTATAAAGCTGTTCTACAACTGTGCTTTGAGGAACGAAATTTGAAATGCATCTCTGTCATAGACTGCGCCCTTTACAGGAAGTGTTCATAATATCCTGCAACTTGCAATACATAAACACCCAAAATAAATTTTCCTCGAGTGCCTGGTTCTTCTGCACTGCTGCCTGCACCATATATATATGGGTCATTCCACGCCAACTGTCCCAGCTGTGGCGCTCGACAAAAATAAACTTCTTTCGAAAAATTCCCAAAAATTACACGGAAGTCAGCCTTACCTCCACAGCACTTTCCGGAAATATTTCGAGCAGAAAAAATTTTTTAAGCTCGTGAAGGTCATTTGAATTTCGCGAAACGGCGGAAAACAAGGCAGCAGAAAAAGAATTCCTGAAAATCAACCAATGTGCCAATCGTTTTAAAATATGCATTTTTGCATTCTCATAGCATGTATCTTCACTTATAAAAATCTTTAACAAATTATTTTCATGTTCCTCACTGCTTAGGGCCGAGGTTAAAATGGTGAAATTGCAGCGCTTTTGGGAATTTTTTTCTGAAAAACGGTTTTGCAAGAAAACTTGCAAATATTTTTGTACAACTGGCCATAAGAAGTACAACAGTATAAAAATATTTTTTGCCCATGTCTTCTGCAAGGACTCTGAAATAAATGTCTAAACTTGACAAAAACACCATTTTCTCCTATGTTTAGGCGTTAATTGCACCCTAAGGTGGTCCATGAAAAAATAATCAGAACAGGGCATGTTGTTGAGCAATGTAAGCGCTTTCGAAAGAGCAAGTTTCATCGAGGTAATTTTTGTATACCTCGAGAAAAAAATTTTTGAAGTTGAGTCCCACCACTCTCCTTCTATTGCTCCGAGATTCGCCTTCTCCTTATGGCTTCCTGGTGGAAAACACAAACCACCTAGACTTGCTGCGTAAAATAAAAGGTAGCGCGTGAGCAGCTTGTGGTTCTTCTGTCTTCTCGTTCCTACCTCAACTTCCGTTTCCTATATAAAAAGCGATACCAACAAAGGGACACATTTAACTGTACCCTTGGCTCAGAAACCACCGTGTCTCCATAACAAACAACGGTACCCTTTGCGTGCTGCTCTGACAATGAGAAATAATGAACACTAAAGCGTATGTGCTTGCCAAGCATAAGAACTTTCAAAGCAGCAACATTTATCAATGTAATTTGTGTTTACATTAAGAAAAACATTTCCAAACTGGTTGTTTCGTTCTGGCGCTCTTTGGCCACATCTGGCCCTTGCGCCAATAAACTCCACTAATCATCATCAAACTGGTTGTTTGTTTCTTCTTTTCGCTCCGCAATTTGATATCTCCTAACAAGTATGTTGTCGGGCAATACAAATAAATTTACCTGGCCGCGTAAAATAAGAGATGGCTTTGGAATCTTTTCGTTCCTACGTCAACATTCTATTCTTATATAAAAAGCAATATCAAAGGACGACATTCAATCACATGCTTGGCTTAGAAACCGCGATGCCCCGCGGTACATTTAGCGTGCTGCTTTGACAAGCAGCTCGCTGAACAGGAAACGAAGAAGAAAAGCGGGACCGTCAGCGTAGCCTCTAATAGTGAATCCAAACCACGAAAACACAAGTTCTTGCCTCCATAGACAGCGCAGCACGTGATGACCCTCCGCGTATTCATGCTATCTGTACGCGGTCGGCGACCCTCACAAATGGAAACCACTAAGCTTTTCTTCACATCAGGATTTTGGCGGTTGCAAGCCGACTCATCATGCTCGAATAGAATATCTTAGTGTTTTAACATGCATCGTTCCTATATAGCGAGCATGTTTCGCCTTCTCAATCATTGCACACCACTGATACCTGTGTGAGAAAAAAAAAAGAAATCACAGCATATCCACGGATTGAATGATGATGAGTGGGCGAAGCTCCGGATATTCATCGTAGATCGTGCCGAGTTCCGGATTAATTTAGTTAACGCGCACGCTACGAATCCTTATGGTTCAACTACGCACAAGTGAAATCCCCCACAACCACTTTATTGCAAGTCAAGATCCAGTGCCTATATATATATATGTATATATGGGTGGCCGGTGAACGGTTCTCCAGCGCGAGCTTGTCGGTATTTTTCAATCAAGAAACTCGCTAGAAGACGCTGCCTGCGTCAAGCTTGTCTCTCACGGGTGAGGGCGCGTTCTCCTCCTTTGCGAGCTGGTAGCGCGTTCATCGAAGAAAGAGCGTTTGATTGATTGATTGTGGTTCGGGTAGGAAAGGACGCTAATTTCTGCAGCCCATGTAGGGAGCACGGCTAAGCGTCCGTAGGGGTGGGGGGAAAGGGAGTGAAAGAGATAAAGAAGAGAGAAAGGCCGTAGTGGAGGGCTCCGGAAATTTAGACCACCTGGGGTTCTTTAACGTACACTGACAACGCACAGTACACGGGCCTCTGGCACTTTCGCCTCCATCGAAAATGAAAGAGCGTTTCCATAGTCAACGCGCGCCTTTCGCTCTCTGTCTCTCTCTCTCTCCCACAAGACAGCAGATGGAAGAGTGAGAGAGCTCGCGCGCCGCGGGCGCGCTTCCCACGCGTAGCATCATTCATTTCTTAGAAGGTAACGCCCTACTAGGCACAACGAACGGACAGACCCAAACCTTAAGGAGCTTCGCCCCTAAAGAGAACAATTTGATTGCAGGACCATCGCCAACCGTCGTTTACTACAGCTGTCTTTACTTTCGACGCCGGCTCTTCGTCTGCCCTTGCTTGCTTGCATAACAGCTGATTGTGACTTTAGATTTGTGCTCATAGTGGCGCGCGTGAAACGCTGAAATTGATTTGACGCCCACTGTGAAACTACACGCGTAGGAGGTTGCATATGAATATTTACTGTAGCACGTGAGGTACTCCCTATCGGCTTAACTCAGTGTTTGTGAGGGTCGCCGACGACGTACAGGCAGCATGAATATGCGGCGGGTCATCAAGTGCTGCGCTGTCTATGGAGGCAAGAACTTGTGTTTTCGTGGTTAGGATTCACTATTAGAGGCTACGCTGACGTCCCGCTTTTCTTCTTCCTTTCCTGCGAACTGCTTGTCAGAGCAGCACGCTAAATGTACCGCTGTTATTAAAGCGGCATCGCGGTTTCTAAGCCAAGCATGTGACTGAATGTCGTCCTTTGATATTGCTTTTTATATAAGAATAGAATGTTGACGTAGGAACGAAAAGATTCCAAAGCCATCTCTTATTTTACGCGGCCAGGTAAATTTATTTGTATTGCCCGACAACATACTTGTTAGGAGATATCAAATTGCGGAGCGAAAAGAAGAAACAAACAACCAGTTTGTAAATGTTTTTCTTAATGTAAACACAAATTACATTGATAAAAGTTGCTGCTTTGAAAGTTCTTATGCTTGGCAAGCACATACGCTTTAGTGTTCATTATTTCTCATTGTCAGAGCAGCACGCAAAGGGTACCGTTGTTTGTTATGGAGACACGGTGGTTTCTGAGCCAAGGGTACAGTTAAATGTGTCCCTTTGTTGTTATCGCTTTTTATATAGGAAACGGAAGTTGAGGTAGGAACGAGAAGACAGAAGAACCACAAGCTGCTCACGCGCTACCTTTTATTTTACGCGGCAAGGCAAGGTGGTTTGTGTTTTCCACCAGCAAGCCATAAGGAGAAGGCGAATCTCGGAGCAATAGAAGGAGAGTGGTGGGACTCAACTTCAAAAATTTTTTTCTCGAGGTATACAAAAATTACCTCGATGAAACTTGCTCTTTCGAAAGCGCTTACATTGCTCAACAACATGCCCTGTTCTGATTATTTTTTCATGGACCACCTTAGGGTGCAATTAACGCCTAAACATAGGAGAAAATGGTGTTTTTGTCAAGTTTAGACATTTATTTCAGAGTCCTTGCAGAATACATGGGCAAAAATTATTTTTTTATACTGTTGTACCTCTTATGGCCAGTTGTACAAAAATATTTGCAAGTTTTCTTGCAAAACCGATTTTCAGAAAAAAATTCCCAAAAACGCTGCAATTTCACCATTTTCACCTCGGCCCTAAGCAGTGAGGAACATGAAAATAATTTGTGAAAGGTTTTTATAAGTGAATATACATGCTATTAGAATGCAAAAATGCATATTTGAAAACGGTTGGCGCATTGGTTAATTTTCAGGAATTTTTTTTCTGCTGCCTTGTTTTCCGCCGTTTCGCGAAATTCAAATGACCCTCACGAGCTCAAAAAATTTTTTCTGCTCAAAATATTTCCGGAAAGTGCTGTGGAGGTAAGGCTGACTTCCGTGTAATTTTTGGGAATTTTTCGAAAGAAGTTTATTTTTGTCGAGCGCCACAGCTGGGACAGTTGGCGTGGAATGACCCATATATATTTAACGAAGCAACAAACTATGAAGCCTAGGAAAACATAAGAGAAGTTATTGGGGTTATTAATTGTAGTATTATACTTGTGAAGTAGGAAGGAATTTAGGCGGACGAAAAGACAAACCTGCCTTCTGTGGGAACCGAACCCACGACCTTCGGATAAGGCGTCCGATGATCTACCGCTGAGCTACGAAGGCGGTCGTCTCCACCCCCACCCCCCCGTCCCTTTTATCGGGTCTATGTGCACATACAATCTAACACTCACAGGATTGTATGTACCTGTGTACATATATACGAAGGTCAGCGAGTTCCGCCGAAGCTTGGACGCTCGTGCTAGATGCCCAGCGATGAAAAGGAAGAAAGATGTCAGGATACAACAGCCGGCCTGCGGCAAAGGCGCTGTGTCTATGTCTCTATCATTTACAATATACAGTGGTGTTCGGGCCATCTCCGCAGGAAACTTGATGCATCTCCTGATGCTACCACCGCCGAATAGTATGGCACTCGTGAACGTTAAACTGCACATTACTGATTCGTAGTTTATTTTGGACGCATTCCCATACACAGCATGTAGAAATCGGGTGACACACATGCTTCACACTTAGACTGTGAGAATATTCTTCGAGGCGTGCTTACGTGCTCACTGCGCACTCGGTATGAAAGGGTCCCTGCAACACTTTTCGAACGCATTGAGCAAACGGTGCCAATCAATCGTTGAGACTTCTGTAAACGTGTGAGCCAAATGTTATTGTGCTGCAAGCAGCAGTGGATTTGCAGTTTCATTTTAAATACATCATGCAATCGCCTGCAATTGTTCCAACAACTGACGTCACTAGCAGCACCGACCAACGACTTGCCTGCTCTTCTTTCAACAAGTAACGTCACTGGCGCCAACGACTAGGTGCCTTCGCTCACCTCGGTCTTTTTAAAGACAGGCACTCAGATTGCCTTTATTTCTTTAATGCAAAATGAACAAATATATATAGGCAAATGAGTTCTGCGGAAACCCGCAAGAGTGGGTAACGTTTGCCTTGTGCTACAAAACGGGTGGATGCTAATTTTCCCTTTCATGAACAAATATATAATTGCAGACTACCTTTCCGTGACCGTAAGTTCAGCCAGTGATATATCTGCCTCGAACAAAGTAGTCGACGGCCTAGTGACATTTGTTTGAACGAAGAGCAATGTTAATTACAGCTGTGTTTGAAACCAAATAAAAAATTCCCTGGTGCTGCGTACGCAGCTCAATAATACTTGGCTCACACGTTCACAACAACCTCCACGACTTAGGCATCGTTTGCCATCGAGATTCCAAATGTCGCAGGGCTCCTTTATTAAATGGGACCTTCAAGGTCGCGCGATCTACGGGCACAGTGACTGCGCATCACATCTGTGCATAGCATCAACAAATTTTCGCTGTGGCTTCGATTTCGCCTGCACAAAACTGCCTTCCATGGCCAGGTAATAGTGAATTTAGTACAATGCAACGAAATATGGCTCATTTGGGGTAGCGAGTATGTCGCGGGGTAGGAGGAAAACGTCAAACGTTCCGCTGAAAACTGTTGAATGGCACCGTGGCTTTGATTTGACGATATAGGTATAGGCATGCACAGCTAGATCCCGGCACCGGACAAGCTGGCGGCGCCCGTACTAAATAATAAAAATAAACAAAATACGTCCAAACGTTCATGTATAAGTCGTCGTAACACGCCGCTCACCCATAGCCCGACGTACTAATTTAGTTCGTCGTTCGTCGCCTTATCATCGCTGTCCTACGCTATCAGCCCAGCAACATGGTTCAAGTCTTCACTCCCCAGTCCGTACCACGTGAAACACTGGACAGCTTATGGCATACCAAAAATCTACTGTACACAACAGCGTCCCTGTAACACCACTGTGGAACCAGATAACAGGTCTTGTAATTATTTTGGTATTTGCGGTCTGCAAGAATAACGAACCCCAAATGCAGAAAACCGCAACAGCGTGGACAATGAGAAATAATAATAACGAACATTCGCAAACGAGTCACATGCCTCTGACAAAGTTTAAATATGACCGAGAACGAGCACAACGACACTCATGCTCATATGAATGCTGAGCTGCGAGAAGTCATTCCACCACCATAAGACGTCATGATTGCCTGCTTCAGTTCTGCTGACATGCCACAATAAACAATGCGCGATTTTCACATCCACATCACATGCACGTAAATTTCGCAGCTCTGAACTGAAATCTCACGACTGCAATGCAACAGTGAAAGGACGCGCGGCAACGGTTGCCCTACAATGCGCGATATCACATGCATGTATTCGTCTGTGTAAGACACGAGTAAATTACTACTACCCGACATTGTTGTACATGCGCTGCACTCGCTACCCGTAACGACCAAATGACAGGATGGTGGGAACGAAGCCAATGCACTCGTTACTGACTAATCAGGCTCAACACGCACATAGACCTAAGAAAATTTCAGAATGCAATCATACACGATGATCTGAATAATAAAACCACAGTTGCGTTGCTTTGCGTTTAATGCGTCAACTATCTTAGACCTTACATAGCATTAATCCTCCTTGTATCTGTCACAGAACGATTCGCCCTATCCACGGAACACATGAGTGATCTCACAGGCATCATGCTAAGCCATTCAAATGTGGTACTTACATTTATTTTCGGCGAGACGTAGTTATTGGTGTTACGGGATCCAGTCACAGAAGCGCCGGAATTGAACCAGGGTTAACATAAGGAGGAAAGTAGAAAGAACATAATGCCACCACACAAACACACGCAGCAGTTGCAGCACGCTAACAGAATTTTCCCAGAAACGAAGGAAGAGCCGGCCGCCAACAACTTGACCACACTTACTCCACGACCAACCACGCAAACGAGCTTCGCTGCCTTTGCTTCGTGTCTCCGCGTGTTTGCGCCAGCCTGTGCCCTCTCGCCTCATCTCCCTGGTAACCGGCGAGAAGGAGCCAGATATTCTGGCGCCTCCCTCCCGGCCCCATTGCAGCTGGCGACACCTCGGCGCCGTGCATTGTGTCGACGCCCGCCGACGCTTTGGGGAGGGAGGGGAGGGGGGCGGTATTCTTCCACGTCTGCTTACCGTCTTGCGTAGGACGTTTCGAAGACGGATTCATTGTCCCTTTGATGTCGCTGCCCCTTAGTTAGCGTGGCTGACGTCTTTGAGACGTCAGGCACGCGAAACAAGACGTTAATCCCCCAATAAGACGTCTTTTTGGTCTTGTGTGCTAGCTGGGAAGGCAACGTCGGGCACAACAGACAGCTGTGCAGAGAGAAGCCCAGTCCGCAGCTCGCCGACGACGCTGGGCCGAGAGTTCGGTTCGTCCTCGGGAAAACGACGCCAAAGGACTCTCTAAGATGTGCAGTTATACAGATTTGCTCAGTAATTATGGCGTAGTGGGTACTTCGATCCCTACGTGGATCCCATAAGAGTTATGGAGCAGGGGATACCTACCATCTCTACTTGCACTAGTTTCCCCAAGCGTTTAAAGTGGCCTCTAAGAAGGCCACTCCTCCAGCTTACGCTGTCACTGTCCTTTGGTTCCGCGCAAGCCTGGCACTTTTCTTTCTGATGCCGGACGAGGCAAGCTATAATCTGACACCTCCGACGGTGCACAACGTCTTTGTGAAACCGTTGGGACCATTCTTCAAGACGTGCGTCTCTCAACTCACCGAACTGAATCTGTCGACCTGACACTTCGAGACTGGATGCGATTGCTGTTCCGTCGTGGCATCGACGTTGACCAAACTGCGCGCGTTGGCGCTGCCTCAGTGCGGAGCCAACCTCGAAAACTCCCTCGAGAACCTACAACGCTGCAAACTCCTCGTGCGTCTCGAAGTCAGGTCAATCGACAGCGTGTCCCCCGCTGTTCCGTGGGAATATTGAAAGCGTCCGCTGCTGTTCACTGCGAGTTCGTTCGAGCTCCTTCACCGAGAAACCAGGCTAAACGAACTGAGTATCGATGAAAGTGCCAAGATCGCGAGTCTAAATTTCCTGCTTGGATGCCGAGTCGAAAAACTGGGACTGCACGTAGAGAGCGCAAAGGACCTCAGCCCACTCCTGGCAGCCAACACTCGGCTGTCTTCTCTGAGAATTGCGGCCCACGATGCTAGGGTGTGCTTCTATCTACCGAGAGCTCTGGAAACCGTACGAAGCATGCGCTATCTCTGCTTCATGATCACTGCGTTTGGCGGCTCCAGAGTGCTTCTGTTTTTGCTGCAACGCCACTTGCCGTAACTGTGGACGGCGAATCTGCAAGGCACGGGCATTTCGGCAGGTGATCCGTTCATGGAAGCCGACGCATTGACCCATCAGGAGGAGCCCGACTTCGGTACAGACAAGCCCTTTCTCGAGCGGCGAATCCGGGAAGACGTGGTGCACTTCACCTGTAGCGCCGACGGTTTCGTGGGGCTGGTCAGACCTAGGAATCGGTTCTGAGACGGCTGTCTCAATGATACAAGACAAAAAAAAAAGTTTAAGCGTAATATAGGTGTCTCTCGTGCCTAACTGCAGACAAAACTGTCAATCGCGATTATAAATTTAAGAAATATGCATAGACAGGGTCACGTTGTTGAAACATTGGGTATGTTATACTATCTGGAGACGCGGCTGTGTTCTCATGAGCAAGATTTGAATGCGCATTTCAATACGTCACTTGAGATTAGCTCATTCACTTACCGGCCTTTTTTTTTCTTAATTTGTGAACAGACTATATTACCAAACTTCTGCTAATGTTTCACCTCCTGCGAGAAATTTTTGAGACGTCGTCATCTTTAAAGCACTCCCTAGCTCAATTCAGCACAATCTTGCAAACTATTTACATCTGTTATTCCATCGGTCTTAAAGGGCAACTCCGGCGATTTTTCAGTCTCCACTGATCTCAGTAAAATTTTCAATATATATTCTCCTCGGTACTGTAATAACATATGCCAAGTCAGGTGGACGTAGGTCATTTAGTTTTCCTGTAAATGTATTTTAAAATTTTTAGCGGATTCTCACGCGGGCCACCCTGTGTTTTTGACGTCATCACCTCTGCGCTGCCTACCCGAGCCAGCGGGCCTTCAAAACCAAAACGCCGATACTTCAGTGCTCAAATTGTCGCTGTCAAGATCAGAATAGCGCGGATGACCTCGCCACTGGAATTTCTTTGGCGCCAGTTCCATATTTCTGGTGACGGGAAGGTTGTGGCGTTACCACACTTTCATCTACCCGTTTCGGTTTCGGTTGAAGACGACTTTCGGTTGCTTATTTAAAATTATTGGTGGGTTTCTGAGCAAACTGAACCACCCTGGCGGTTACAGGACTGTCAGAACCACTGAAAAACATTGATATCAGAATATGGTGAAAAAACCGCCGGAGTTGCCCTTTAACGGATAACTCTGGCGTTTTTACGTAATGCTGCAAGTGGGGCACGAACACGTAGAAGATTCGGCGCACGTAGTTCCGTGCGCAGGACGGCTGATCTGGTGCCACTAAAAAGTTACTTATTAGAATGCGTCTCAGGTACGCCCCGCCGTGTGACACAAAAACAGACATTTGAATGTGCTTTTCTGTCCCTGTTGTTCGTTAGACCATTGGCAGATCCTGCGGTGCCGCAAAGGGAGGCCACATTTCAGACATCCTAATAATGTTATCTTTTAGTAGCGTCAGATTCACCGTCTTGCATATGAAAGCAGGCGTGTTCCTTTACGTGCTGATGCCATGCATATTCATCTGTGCGTATCATCATTCCCAGAAGCTGACTCCTCCACTAGAAAAAGTGCCCTATCCGTCCTAGCATTAAGCCGCTGCATATCTTGTGCGGTTGAATGACAGAAGCTCGTAATGAAGAACCGAAATTTATTCCCCGCTTTTCACCGTTTTGTTTCACCGCTCATCTTACACTGTCTTCAAGTTTCTTGATAAACAGAAACATGATCTTTCCGCCTGTACGTTCTCTGACGATTCTGAGTAGGTCCACGTTGTTGCTATACTATATCAATAGCGGTAGATCAGTTTGAGGTAGAAATTGTGTTGTGGGCCGTAACTTATCTAGTCAATAAAGCTTTTTCTTATGAAATTCTTTTGGAATATTTATGTTTTGCACACTGACATAAGATCTGTCGAGGATGCTATGCATTTCGACACATTTCGAAACTTCGAAATAAGGAAACGTGTGAACTGCGAGGAATTACTTTTTTTTAATCATCGATCTACCATGGAGAATGTAGCCCAACATTTAACTAGACTATGGAAGCGATATTGCTCCCCAGATATAGACATTTTTGCCTAAAAGTTCAGTATCGCGCAAGCGCAAGTCTCATCAATCAACAGGCATCGTCGTGATATCGGGCTGTTTGCTTGCCCAGCCCGACACATCTTAGCTGTCTCTAGCATCCTTCAGCGCAAGGAATGAGGAATAAATTGAGGAGAGCGCTTCACGTGACAATTTTGAAGTTTATAATGATGAAACCTAAACGAGAAAATCATGGCAGAAAGGCTTCGGTCATGTGATAGGCAAGCGGTAGAATAATGTACGCTCAACCGCCCCCACCTACAGTTACTTAACATCTCAAAAACTGTATTCATTGACGCATGCAAGCCTTTAGCTATCTTTACCAAACTATTTTGCGTCGGTTAAATGCAATCTTGAAGTTCCTTTGTCAATATTTGCGAATGTTTCTCTGGAATAAAATGTCGCGGTATGTGGGGCTATTTCTTAAAGTTTCTTCAGGCTATTCGTAAGCTATTCGAGTAATGCACATGAGTTCTGCGGAAACCCGCAAGGTGTAGTAATGTTCATGAAAGGGAAAATTAGCATCCACCCGCTTTCTAGCAGAAGGCTACAGGTAAATCACTACGGATTTCTCACAAATGAAAGCTTTCTAGTTGCCGAAAAATTCATCCTGCTCCGGGGTACGAACCCGGTACCAGCGCCTAACCGGGGCGCTCGCTCTGCCAATTGAGCTAACCAGGAGGATAGCGATTGACAGAGCGAGGGCGAATCCATCGACAACTCGAAGCACACGGGCGTGAATATAAGGCAAACGAGTTCTGCGGAAACCCGCAAGGTGGAGTAACGTTTATAAAAGGGAAAATTAGCATCCACCCGTTTTGTACCACAAGGCTACAGGGAAATCCATATATATATATATATATCGAACTTGGTTCTGACGACCAATTTTCAAATGTAACCAAACGGACTTTACTTTTTCAATAACCATTGTAATTTTCTGGGCAGGTAATTTGGGAGCATAATTCTATATATATATATATATATATATATATATATATATATATTATCAATGTGTCTAAAGTCACTGAAGTTGTCACTTATTCAATGTTATTTAACTAAAGGAAAATTCCACGAAAAACGTCCGCGAAAATTGTCACTGAGCGCCTGTCACGAAGTGTCTGGTGACACTATTTTTCTCTGCACAAAGATAAACAGCTGCCTGAATGGGCCACTTGCATAAGTACGACTGCGCATGAGCAAGAACCGGCGTCGTGTGCTTAGTTGGAAAACAAACGGACTGCGAGCGCTACGGGTCTCGCACCTGTAGTGTAGCGAGTATATCAAGTGAATTTGAAGCGAGGCGGTGTATACGTCTTTGGTGTCACTATCACGCGGCTATAGCAATGATTGACAAAACGGTTGTTCAAGCGCATGACCAACCGTATGCGCGATGCAATTTTGGTGAAACGTTCACTGGTGGCGTCCGAAGATCGACGTCGCCATCACTCTCCGACGTAGTCACAGATTCGGGGCGCATTAAACTCATGAACTTAAAGGGACCCTGAAACGGTTTTGACGATTTTGTGCAAACATGATCCAGCAGAGCGAGTTATTAGGATAATTTGAGGGCAGATTTCAGCGCTGTACGTAAAGTGTGGAATTTACAATAAGGTTTTCAACACATGCATCGGAAAAGATCGCAGCGGCTCGCCAAAAGGCGTTTTCAAACGCCCCCGCCAACGACCGATGGAATAGGAGGTCGCTGATTGGCCCCTAGCCATCTCGTGCACGTAATTTTCCCAACCTAACTGCGAACAACGTGCTTCTACAACGCGCGCCTTCGTTTCAGCCAACGGTATCGTCGCGGCATCTGGCGGCGTACACACGAGTCACCGGTGCTCTATTACAGACATAGAGTTTCCTACTAAAATACTAGAGGGAAAACTGGCGCTAGTGTCTATGGGAGTTTCAAACAAGGCGGTTGAGCCAGCATGGGAATGATGGGTATGACATGGATTTGCCTAGTCTTCGTTCTTCTGGCTTCATATGGCTTTGCGACTTCAGAAAAATAGGTCGTTTACGACAAAATATTGCACTAAAACGGTAGATTTTGGAATAACTATGTGCGTGCGCAGGTACTACTTGCTTTTTCCTGGTTAGAAAAATACTGATCTCTCAGAAAATTAGTAATATTGCGCGATATGGCAATGTTGCCTCCTCTGCTTGTGCCCAGATTTAGCAGCGTCCATACAGGTTTAAGTTCCAGATGTAGTTGTGTTCTAACTTAAAATAAAGATTTTTGCTCTTGTAAGTGACGTGCTGACATTTTCAAGTATGTAAAAGGTAGATGTGTCTTCTAAATATAACAAACGGGCTTTCGCTCGTTTTTTTTAGTACAGGGCAAGTGCTCCACAATATTTTTACAAACTATATGCATGGGTCAAGCAGCTGCGCGAGGCCGTAGCAGGAGCGCAGTTACGCCCATCGCTTGGTGCTTGGTTTTGTAAAAAACGTGATGTTAGATAAGCAACCGTGCCTTTAAACTCCATCGGGAACTGCGCCTGAGCTTTTATCTGAGCTGACTTTTTGAGCGTCGTCCGCAGCGCGTTTGCCTATTGTCCACTGGGCGTCTACTGCGCGTGATAACTACGCGCCTGCTTGGCGCGTTCGGTCGGCGTTGAATTAATCAGACAGCGGAATTGAAATGTCGTAGTACAAGCTATACGAACAGCCTTCTGAGAAGAGATGTATGTTAGCCGTGAAAGCGACCCTACGGTTACAGATCCTATCGCATCTGATACAAATGAAAGGAAAAAAAAAAACATCAAAACCGCGTCCATAAGGTTCAAAAAAGACGCAGCGCGAATATTTCTAAGATTGGACAAAATACCGCTGCAAATAGTACATGCAGCCATACATCAACAAACACAACAAAGAAACACTGCATGTCACCTCATCATTGCAAACGACTTTGGTACATGCGACAGTCTGACGATCTCTAGCAGTAAAGCCAGTAAAGCGTACACTACAGCCGCTGTCTTCGTCGCGTAATGAAAAAGTGTAGTAACGTCACTCACGTCACTGAAGTTAAAGAAACCGGAATAAACAAATCCACTAAAACGTTTGAAGCCGTAGCATGAAGACTAGACAAATCCATGTCATACCCATCATTCCCATGGCAGCTTCACGATCGCAGCGCCAGTTTTCCCTCTAGTATTTTAGTAGGAAACTCTATGATTACAGAGGCTAGCACTGCCGAGGCGGGCGACCTCAGTAAGGATTTCGGGGCGCTATGTCGCCACGGAAGGCTCGGCAGAGCGGCTGACGCGG
Source organism: Hyalomma asiaticum (assembly GCA_013339685.2). Lineage (NCBI taxonomy): Eukaryota > Metazoa > Arthropoda > Arachnida > Ixodida > Ixodidae > Hyalomma > Hyalomma asiaticum. The sequence continues at coordinate 112,486,181 of CM023481.1, read as the reverse complement.
GAGGCGCAGTCGTCGCTAGGGCGCCCTCCGCAGCAGATCGAGTTAAGGAGGAACAGCAGTGGTAAGGAGGAAGGCGACAGAAATAAGCCCATAGCTGCCTTAGCGCATGGTGCTTCGCTTTGTTTATGGTGTGAATGATTTCACAATTGTGTTGCCTATTCAGTGACGCAATGTCAAAAAAACGTTTCAGTGACCCTTTAACTATGTGCTTTACTATTCAGTTTCTTCCCCTCCAAACTCCCCTTTGGGTTCAGGCTAGAGTTGTCTTAAATTACTTGACCGCTGCACCATTCATAAGTGACCTCGTATGAAATATTGCTTCTGACGTGACAACCTTGGCAACGAACCGTGCACATGTATATATAGTGAGCTGGGAGGAGTCACGCGGAAAGCGAGCTCAGAACTTAACCCCTTTGGTGTCTCACGAACATTTGCGCTCACATCTCATTCACGCGCAGCAAAAAGAAGCGACTGCAATTCCGCCGTTCCGACACGGACGTACACATACCTTTAGCAGTGATGAAAAGCCAAAAGAAATCTTATCGGGGCTCCACGATCGAAGATCAAAAATCGACAGGGCACCAAAGCAGCAAACGCACAAATGAAATCCAAGGTCAATCTACATCGGTCGCGAAAGTTGGAACGAAAAGTGGTCCGAAACCTATTGCCACAGACGTCAACACCATATACCTTGTGAAATCCGCGAAACTATCGCAAAACCCCCGCCCACCGCTAGAAGGGTAGCATGGTTGCTTGCTACTTTTTGAAATCAAGTAATCTTTCGGCTAACGTTGGGAGAACAACTGAACAAAATCGCGGTGTGCAGTATTTCGTTCGAAATATTCGTTGGAACTTGGTCAGAAAGGTAACTTAAAGGGGTCGTGAAACGTTTTCTGAATATTTGTAGGGGCGCATTCGGGACCCTCACCCTCCAATCAACAATATGCATTGTTCCGCTGCATCGCGTGGGTTGATTTAACGCGATAAAAAAACGCGGTTTCGGATTCACTGCGCCCGTTTCCCTCAACTCGGCAGTTGACGTCATGTTAGTCGCCACCAGGCCTCCGAGATTTGCACGCCCTCGGACGCCATGGGAAAACAATCCGTGCCGCAGCCTTACTTCCGAATGGCGCCACCATACGGTTTCTAAGTATTTTCTTTTATGGATTCTTTTAGAGTAAATCCGAGTTCACTATTCCTTGACACTTAAAAATATCCTACCGAAACGTCAAGGCACAGTACCATCCTTGCCTGCAGTGTCGCATAGTCGCTGCTGGAACGCAAGGACGTTGGGATTTCGAACGGGCGTTATTAAATGTGCACTGAATATTTCGCCGAAATATTTCGGAATTGGCTTGTCGAATGGATATTGAAGCAGTGAACATTACAACCGGGTATCTGCATATTTTTTTACTACCACATTAATCCTGAGAACTCGAATACCGTTAATTTCAACATTATATATTGAATATCAAAAGAGGAAATGAATGTCAAAGTGTTAGCTTTGAAATTCTCGCCGGAACTTGAGACTAATGATGTCAGAACCTTCATACTTTTTTTCGTATTCTAGCCGAATTCGGCCCATCAAATTTTTTAAAACTTCATGTGTTCTTTGGCTTCCTGGAACACAACGTAGGTCCTTCTTACCGATAAATAGTAATGTAGCACAGAGCAAGAAAACTCAGGAGAGCGCCTGCCTGCACTGCGCGCTGGCAGAGAAGTTTGGAGGAAGTGACTCATTAGCGGCCATTATAGGTCTGGGTGCAATGGCATCTTTGCCACGTGCGTGCGGTGTGTTGTGTTGGTTCGGCGTGTGCGTTTCTGTATGTACCGTACCGTGCCTTGGCGAACTGCGAGTGTTCGACAGTGCAAGTGTTCGACAAAGCAGGCGCGGGGAGCGTGGCTGTCGCGAGCAGCAAGATTCATGAAAAGCGGCTGAAAACGCGCGGCAGCAGCTCAAATGGGTCGCGATCCATTTTTTTGCGGCAGCCGCGAAGCGAGCACCAAACAGAAGCACATCGCTAGGGAGCTTACATGTGCGTGCATTTAGGAAAGACGACATGGTGCCGTTGACACGTCAAGTCCATTCCTTTCACCCCGCACTACCTGAAGAACTGGTCCACGCACTTTGGTACTCTATTGTACCTGCGGTCATGCAGGGAACGCTTCAACAAGGGCGGCAGCAACGCGTTGCCGAAACGAATGCGATATTGCAAACGTCTTGCAAGCCTACTGCTACGGTGGGTTGGCTCGCGAGTTGCGGCTGTTGTGGTTCGTGGAAGTCCGCAATGGTGGCAATCTAGCGATATCGTGCGTAGTTTTCTGGCAGCTAACGATGATTACTAACGCCATTCTCAACCAGCAAAAGTAGAACAAAGTGCAAATGGGTTTACTTTCACTTGTTCAGACCGGACCTAAGTTGAAAATTCATAAACGAATTGTTTTATATTCAGGTAACCTGTGCATCATTAATATATATAAAACAGACATAGTTCTTGCCACAGTAATTCTGTCGCATAGCTAAGAACGCAGTAGGAAAATTGCATTGACGCACTGTTTAATCGACTTGCTGTTCTTTATCGCAATAGAAAGCGTATTTCACTGGAAGGTCCCTAGAAGGTCTTCGTTGCCTTCCCTGCTGCATATAAGGACGGCGGCAACGCTCGTATGCTGGGCTTTTTTCGAAATATTAGGTTTAAAGTGAAAACTGCTCTCCACCCAAAAGGGACGCTATACTGGAATTTCAATCTAAGATATACAAATGTTCCAAAAGAATTTCGTACAGCATACGATAAACTTTATTGACAATATCATCGATAAAACATCCAGCACAATACAACTTCCTCCTCAAACAGTTATACCTAGTGCAACAACAACGCGGAGCTACTCAGACTTGTCGGAGATGGTACAGGCATAGACGACATAACGCTGTTTATCAAGACACTTCATAGACAAGGTGCAAGACCAGCTGTAAAGCACAACTTCACCGCGGAAAGCGGTGAAAAAAGTTCGGCTCTTCATTATCGACATGTGTCACTGAACTGCACAAGATAGGCAACGGTCTAAGCAAGGGGGGGGATACGGCACTATACTTCAAGAGCGGAGTCAGGTTATGTATGGGAAGTCTGATGCGTAAAGCTGGACAGGGGCACCAACAACTATAGAAAGCGGCGCGCGTGCTTTCGTATGCAAGACGATGAATCTGATGCTAATAAAAATGTCACTTTGTTAGGACGTCCGAAAATGGTCCTGCTCATAAGACCATACATTCAAACATCAAGAGGAAGTTCAGCACAGCCGGACTGACCACTCTGGATCTTTCAACGGTCTGACGAACCACAGCTGACCTAGTAGCACAAAAACCGGCATTTAAATGTGTACTTTTGTGTCGAAGGGTGGAGCGTGTCTCAGACACATCATAATAAGACTTCTTACCATAGGTCAGCTTTCACCGTATTGCACGTGAAAGTACGCGCGGATCCCTAGGATGCCCCAGGTAGCGCTTTACGTAAAAGTGCCGGAGTCACTCTTTAGGACCTACGGCAATGGAACAACAATTGTAAATAAGGTTTCCAAGATTATGCTGCATTCAGGGAGTACTTGAAAACGACCATGTCCATAAAATATCTCGCAGAAGTAGAAGCACTATAGCACAACTTTGGCACTACCGTCAATTCGCATTTAAAAAAGACAAGGCAGGTAAGTGTATTAGCTCCTTTATATTATAGCACTGAAATGTGCGCTTGAATCTTGCTCATGCAAACATAGCCGCCAATCCGGATGGAAATCGTAACCATGTTTGAACGAATCACATAGCTTCGTAATCATCATTCATATTTTACTGCAGTTAGGCATCACAGACACAGATATCTCGCTTAATATCTTTTTTGTAAAATTGCGACGGCCTACTCAGAAACAATTTCTCGGTCGGACCAGCCCTACGAAACTATCGGTGCTACAGAGGGGGCTAACCAAATCTGTCGTGGTTAGCCACACGTTACTGTGCACTTCTATAGCACCACCGGGCCGGCACTGAGAAACCCTTGAGGCATATTGCAAAAACCGGCCTGTTTCCCACGTTATCATGTTGCGCAAGTGAGCCGCCCGCAGCTGCAGTAAATTTAACCCCCGAAAACTGAGAAATCCCGCGATTACGTTTGGTAACAAGACGCTGAGGTAACAATGCAGAGATGGCGCAGGCTTCGTACGGTTAGCAGAGCAATCACCAGATAGAAGCACACCCTAGCATCGTGGGCCACGATTGTCAGAGAAGACAGCCGAGTGTTGGCTGCAAGGAGAGTACCGAGGCCCTTTGCGCTATTCAGGTGCAATCGCAGTTCTTCGACTCGGCATTCAAGTAGGAAACTTAGGCTCGCGATGTTGGCGCTTTCATCGATACTCCGTTCGTTCAGCTTGGTTTTCCGGTGAAGGAGCTCGAAGCAGCTCGCAGTGAACAGCAGGGGACGCTTGCACTCATCGCACGGAGCAGCGGGGGACACGGTGTCGACTGACCTGACTTCGAGACGCACGAGGAGCTTGCAACCTCGAGCGAGGTGCTCGAGGGAGTTTTCAAGGTTCGCTGCGCACGGAGGGAGCGTCAACGCGTGCAGTTTGATCAACGTCGATGCCACGACGGAACAGCAATCGGAACCAGCCTCGAAGTGACAGATTGACAGATTCAGTTCAGTAAGTGCAGGAACGCACGTCTTGAGGAATTCTCCCAACGGTTTCATGAGCCCTCTGTGCACAGTCGGAGGTGTCCGAGTATCGCTTGCTTCGCCCGGTGTCAGGACGAGTGTTAGCCGTGAGGTGTCTTCCCTCAACTCCTGTTGGGCAGCTGCTTCTTCAAACAGAGAGGCTGCTTCTGAGTTGGTATTCACTGTGACCATGACTTGCTCCATACTGCGAACAGACGCTTTTTGCTTAACGACGTCATATAATCCAACGACGTTGAAAGAGGGTTCGGGTTTCCGCTGCCAGGCGATGTTTCTTAATGCAGAGATCCGTCCTTCTGTCTTTGTTGCGAACGGCATTTCGCACGTATACTTGACTGTTTCCAGTGTAGGAAGGCGATCGATGATTTTCACGGGACCAGATTTGTTCGGGGTGAAATCTTCAAGGCAAACATCGGTGGTTATCGTAGGGATTTACGTTCCTGGAATGTAGAGTATGTGCAAATGACGCAGCAGACGGCAACGCATCAAGAATCTATCCGAAATTCTTACTGTCTCCGTAGTACGGACTTGTTCGAAGTACGTGGCGAGTATCTCTGGTCCCTCCGATGGGTTTCGTTTCAATCAGCCGAGGAGCAACGTCTTCCATATGGATGTCGTAGTACAACTCTTCGTATAAAGTCCGCTCCAGCTTTGTGAGGAACTTCAGTGTCACTGACAAGAGGATGAACAGTTCAGCGGGATGTACGAGAGAGTTGACGTAGTACAGTTCGCGGAGGTCGTGGCATTTTTTGCAACTGCCGAGGAACACCGAGGAGAGCAACCTGAACGCGGTGGGGAAACACAGCTCGCGCACATGAAAAGAGATTGGCACGTTTTTTCGTGTGGCCATCACGGTCAATTTTCTCGCGTGTAGTCAGCAGGAACTTTATGATGGTCTGTACGTCCGTTCCCTGACGGAAAGTGACTGTCTTCAAAACTGCGGAGCTAAACGCCAAGCACTTCCACTCGGGCGCTGTCTCTGCCACGTTCATCAGAGTCTTGATGTCATGGCGGCGAAAAATCTCCATTCACACTTCGGGCGGCAGACGTGCGAGGTAGTTCGCGGCTGCATGGGTAATCCGCGGTGCTACAGTAGACGATGACATCGCTTACCATTCACGAACATGGTATCCTTTGGCGATAAGCCTCACCGCCCTTGGCGGCACGAAGACATACTGCAGCCGTAGCAGTCGACGTGTTCCAGAAGAACGGAAAGGTCGAGCTTGGGCCTGGGTGTGGCCTGTCGACAAACAAGTTCCAGATGCGGCCACTGAGTCGAGACGACTGCTTTTAAGTTGCCACAAAAGAAAAGCATAGGATAGCAACCACCCACTTATAGGATGTTCGATTGACCTTGTGGGAGCAGCGCCCACTCCCGGGCTTGGCTTTGATCAACACGTGCTGCACAATGGCGATGCGCGTGGAACACTTTCTTGCTGTAAAAGCAACGGCCGAAGCGCTCCTGGGATAGTCGGCATTAGACAGGCACGAGGCGTGATCGTGGGCTGCGCGCGGGCGGGCGCGAGTAGTGTGCCCGTAGTGTGTGCCTAGAGTCGACGACGGACTCTAGTGTGCGCTGGAAGTGTGGGCGCCGCCGGGGCGAAGGATAAGGGCAAGCGACTGTGCCCGCTAGTATTTGAGTTGCGTAGCGTTTTCTGCAGTATCCTTCATTTTATTACTAATAAATGTTCTTTTGTGCCGAGTGCTCCGGCGGCACCGTCTGTCAGAGCAAGACGGCCCTAACCCCCCAACTGGCGCCTAACTGGGATTGCCGTCTGCTGCCAAGAAGGATGGACGCGGCCGCAGCCATACAACGTGCCCGCGAGGAATTGCAGCGCCCCGGTGACATGTGGAACCAGGTATATGGACAACGCCCGGCGGCCCCTGTTAAGGAGTTGTGCTCTTCGGCGCAATAGCCCCAGGCAGACGACGACACGGAAAAGGAAGAGGCCGAAAGGTGTGAGGGTGGAATGAACAAAGAGAGCGAGGCTGATGGCTAGGGCCACCAGGGCTGTAGTGGCTTCAGTGCAGACCACAGGCCTCCAGTCGGCGAGGTGACAATGTACAGTCGCAATCTTTTTGACCGTGAACACGGGAGCCCAGCTAGCACACAAATGATTTAAGACGTCTTCGAGACGGATATCCGAGTCGTTAACGACGTCTCAGAGACGGCACGCGTAAGAAGTTTTGGTCTAGAAGACATCGAGTATATCTCGTCTAATGTCCGTCTTGTTGCACATAAACGAGACGTTTCCTGAACGTCATCAAAAAGCTGGTCTTTTCGACGGCTTGGGGGAGCATCCAATAATCCCATTTACCGGGATTTCTGAATCCGTTTAAAGACTTACCAAAGACGTCATCAAAACGCTGTTCCTCAAACGTTAGCCGTAATCTGAAAAAGAAGCAGGAATCATGCTCGGGAACGGGGCGCGCCCACCAAAATTTTGATCTGGTTACCACCCTCAGAATGTAAGCTAACGCCTCAGGGGTACAAATAACGACAAGACGTTTCTTGCACCCCTAAGGCATTAACTCTGTGGTTCTGAAGGTGTCAACGGGATCATAATTTTGGGGGGCACCCCCATCCGCGGAAGCCCTCCCTGCCTTTGTGGTAGTAGCTGCGACCTGCTATGTTACCAGCTGCACCATAATCTTTTCGATGCTGCAGAGTGGGGGGTTGTGCCAGCCGAATACTTTTGTAGTTACGTCATAGGAAGAAGTCCTGGTATCGCACTTGCCTGGAACTCTTTTTTTTTTCTCGTGGTTAAAGGCATCAGCAATGAGTGCAACAGAGCAAAAATAGTGCAGTAAGGTAGGTACGCAGTTCTCAACAAAGGCTTCATCAGTCTTAGCATTTAAGTCAAAATTGGTTGTCATGAATACAAAAATCAATCTAGCATGTAATTTGTAGAGTATGAAGCAAATCTACCCAAAATAGTAATGACATATGTTTCTACAGTGAAGGATAGACAGTTTCATGGCAAGCGGCCTAACAAGGAGGCCTCTGTGGCAATGATCACGAAGTCGAAACACTGCTACATCAACATTTTATTGAGAAACTAACTTGTGCAAGTTAAAAAAAAGAAGAAAATGAGAAATGCGAGAAAAACAAAACCACAAATATTCAAAAGGAACTGCAGAAGAAATACTTTAAATATATTTGGAACTTATTAACCGCTAGAGGCTTACAAAAGAGCACTAGTAGTCAAACAATAATCAACACCCAAACGACTATGCGCTTTTCCCCATGAGAGCAGTGCATCCGGTTATATGAGCAGAGACAGAACAATGGATGACTGTGTGATAGCCGCTTTCAATCACGTTATGCAGTATCTTCACCGCATAAGATCAAGGAATATAAAAAAAAGTACTCAAATATGACTCAGATATGAAAGTGAAAATTTGTCTAGGACATCAGCTGATGAATAATAACCAAAAACATCAATCAAGTGTCAATGAATATTGACCAAAGTGACCTTCAAAGAAATTAGCGCATGAAATATTAACAAAATCGGTATAATGAGCAACGTCACAATGCAGTGCACAATCTGTCGCAGCGAGCAACGTTACATCGAAGCAACCTCCGTTTCATAATGAAGCTACATACGTGCTCGAAGTCGAATATAGCGGAGACAGTGTTGAGGCGACGAAAAAGAAAAAAAAGAAGCAATATTCTCAATTACATATACAAAATACAGATGTGGCTCTCTACAAAGCACTGTATTACGCACATATGTGCAAATCTGACATGAACGGCGATCAGACTGGCAAGCATCAGTTGGAAGCCAAAAAAGAAAAAAAAAAGATTTTGGCACCGAGCACATGAAGCTATTCCTAAAAGGGACTTCAAATAACCATCAGGTCTACATGTGCAGGATTAAGCTGAGAGTCTCCGAATTTCGCCCTGTTTCACATTAAAAAAAAACACTGTTACCTTATACCTAGTCATTAAACAAAACACTTCGAATAGCCAACTCCTTTGAGAATGCAACCTCCACCAAACGCGCATCCAGTTCACGTTCACACTCATCAAAAACTAGTCGTAGTGTCCAGGCTTAGTGCAGCTGGTGAATACGATGCTACTGGCATCATATGACACGCTGAAACCGCCGTCGCGGAAATGCTTTCAATGTAGAACCTCGGTGGGGCCGTGGTAGAACGCAGTTGGTGTCCTATCAGGTTATCCATACAACCGCCGATTAAACCGCATGTATTCCTGCAAAGGAAAATAAAAATGGTGCCGTTATTTTTTCTATAAAGCTGTTCTACAACGGTGCTTTGAGGAACGAAATTTGAAATGCATCTCTGTCATAGACTGCGCCCTTTACAGGAAGTGTTCATAATTTCCCGGAACTTGCAATAGATAAACACTCAAAATTAATTTTCCTCGAGTGCCTGTTTCTTCTGCACTGCTGCCTGCACCATATATATATATATATATATATATATATATATATATATATATATATATATATATATATATATATATATATATATATATATATATATATATATATAAATTTAACGAAGCCACAAACTATGAAGCCTAGGAGAAGTTATTGGGGTTCTTAATTGTAGTATTATACTTGTGGAGCAAGTATAAAGGAATTTAAGCGGACGAAAATACAAACCTGCCTTCTGTGGGAACCGAACCCACGACCTTCGGATAAGGCGTCTGATGCTCTACCGCTGAGCTACGAAGGCGGTCGTCCCCCCCGTCCCTTCTATCGGGTATATGTGCACATACAATCTAACATTCCCAGGATTTTATGTAGTACATATACCTATGTACATATATACGAAGCTCAGCGAGCTCCGCCGAAGCTTGGACGCTCGTGCTAGATGCCCAGCGATGAAAGGGAACAGAAGAAGTCAGGATACAACAGCCGGCCTGCGGCAAAGGCGCTGTGTCTATGTCTCTATCATTTACAATATACAGTGGTGTTCGGGCCATCTCCGCAGGAAACTTGATGCATCTCCTGATGCTACCACCGCCGAATAGTATGGCACTCGTGAACGTTAAACTGCACATTACTGATTCGTAGTTTATTTTGGACGCATTCCCATACACAGCATGTAGAAATGGGGTGACACACATGCTTCACACTTAGACTGTGAGAATATTCTTCGAGGCGTGCTTACGTGCTCACTGCGCACTCGGTATGAGAGAGTCCCTGCAACACTTTTCGAACGTACTGAGCAAACGGTGCCAATCAATCGTTGAGACTTCTGTAAACGTGTGAGCCAAATGTTACTGTGCTGCAAGCAGCAGTGTATTTGCAGTTTCATTTTAAATACATCATGCAATCGCCTGCAATTGTTCCAACAAGTGACGTCACTAGCGGCACCGACCCACGACTTGCCTGCTCTTCTTTCAACAAGTAACGTCACTGGCGCCAACGACTAGGTCCCTTCGCTCACCTCGGTCTTTTTAAAGACAGGCACTCAGAATGCCTTTATTTCTTTAATGCAAAATGAACAAATATATAATTCCAGACTACCTTTCCGTGACCGTAAGTTCAGCCAGTGCCTCGAGCAAAGTAGTCGGCGGCCTAGTGACATTTGTTGGAACGAAGAGCAACGTGAATTACAGCTGTGTTTGAAACCAAATAAAATATTCCCTGGTGCACGCAGCTCAATAATATTTGGCTCACACGTTCACAATAACCTCCGCGACTGTTACGCATCCTTTGCCATCGAGATTCCAAATGTTGCAGGGCTCCTTTAGTAAATGGGACCTTTAAGGTCGCGCGATCGACGGGCACAGTGACTGCGCACCACAGCTGTGCATAGCATCAACAAATTTTCGCTGTGACTTCGATTTCGCCTGCACAAAACTGCCTTCCATGGCCAGGTAATAGTAAAGTTAGTACAATGCAACGAAATATGACTCATTTGGGGTAGCGAGTATGTCGCGGGCTAGGAGGAAAATGTCAAACGTTCCGCAGAAAACTGTTGAATGGCACCGTGGCTTTGATTTGACGATATAGGTATTGGCCGCGAGGCCCACCACTGCTGTGGTCGGCGCTCCGGTCGTTTGACGTCATAGGTAGGATGCCCCTTCCTATATTTGCTCGTTGCGCTGCGTAGCTCCCTTTTAAAACGTGACGTGCGGGTCAAATCGCACATTCTAAATATTTTGTCGTCTTAATGATCAGCATGGAACGTTCGCTTCTGGAAATGTCAAGTTCATTATCGGTATGCAGAGCAGTATTCGACCATCTTTCGCCATGTGGTAGCATAAAAAATTTGTGTAAAGCCTAAAATTTCATGACGTACCTGTTTTCATTCGTGATTTTCTTATCCCTACGTCTGAAAAGTTATGTGGTTATATGAAGAACCTAATCTTTTCATATACATTCGCTTTCCAACAAATTAACACGCCGTTCTCATTGTTTATTTAATTCTGGCTCCGCCATTTTTTCCCATTAAAGCTAAGTAATATTTCTGCCTGTGCGATTCTGGCGTGCCCTAATCGGCATGCATGTACAGAACGAGCTCGTGCAAATCCTTGCTGTTGATAGCTGAAGCTTTAAGAAGTGCTGCCAAATTAGCCTCCTCATGCTGATTTTCGCTTTGTTTTACACCAAACTAACTGATGTGCTTGGGCACGTAAATAAAACTTCCTTCGGAAAGCACCCGCGAATTCTCGGACTGTTTGTCAATAAAGGTTTTGATGCTGGAGAATGGCAGGCTGACTGTAAGCGGACAAAAGAAGAAAATAATAGGCCAGGTTTGCGTTGAGACGCGCATGGCTTAACACACCGCAGCTCGTCGATTTGAAGTTGGACATGGTTCTTACATGGCCTTGCTAGGTCTCACTTCGCAACCAGTTTAGCCCTAGCGCAGCCAGGCTTCCCTCAATCGGTCCTAACCTAATTAATCTTGCATTAATTAACATTGCCTTAGTTAGGCCGGTCAACTTGATAACACATATCTTTAGTATTAGCCTCACTCTTGGTCTAATTAGGCATATGACTTAATCAGTCAGCCTAACTAGGTTCTGCTTAGTTTTATCTGAAATATGCTTGTATAATTAGTAATAAATTAATTAGGTTGTGTTTAATTGTTCTTGGCTTCATTGGGCGTAAGTTCGGGTTAATTAGAATTAACCTTATATACGTATGACTTAATTAATATTAGGTTAATTAGGCTTTGCTTAGTTTAATAAGACCGGTATAATCAGCTTTAGCTTATTGCGCTAGTTTGAGTAGCATTAGCTTTAGTAGGCTTGGCTTCATTTGTATTGCGTTAATGAGGCTAGTCCTAATAAGTCCCAAATATGCTAGCTTATTTGGCTATACGACGAGCTGATTGAAAAAGTAAACCTATCTACCGTAAAGAAAACGGCGGCCATTGCTATAAGCCAGCACGACTAAGCATGCTTGATAACGCGCCAGCCTGCCGATCATTCCCATATGCTGTCGACAGTGCGAGCGGTCCGCTTGCGCGGTGGTATTCTGCCATATCCTGATTCAGTGGCACATTTTATTCGCTGTTTCACGATCACTTGCACTCGTTCAACACAGGACATGTGAAATGTTACGTCAAAAATATTTAATAATGAATCACCAGCGTGTCTATCAATTGCATAGTCTCACATGGCTATGGCTCATGATAGTAGCAACTCCTTACCTGGTATTGTCACCAGGGGCACGGAATCGTTGTATACTTGCCCCGATTATCGGTTCACTAAAATGCTTTTTTGGGGGGACGGTCATCAGGCAGAGGGGAAGCGCTCGCGGTGCCCACAACAAAAAGACCCGTGGTGGCATACACGCAGGAAATGTGGAGTTGTAGCAGACGACAAAACCCGGCATCCTATGAGTGACGTCAGAGCGTAGGTGGCGCGACAGTATGTCCTCGAGGCCAATAGGCATGCACCGCTAGATCCCGGCACCGGACAAGCTGGCGGCGCCCATAATATATAATAAAAATAAACAAAATACGTCCAAACGTTCATGTATAGGTCGTCGTAGCACGCCGCCCACCCATAGCCCGACGTACTAATCTAGTTCGTTGTTCGTCCCCTTATCATCTCTGTCCAGCGCTATCAGCCCAGCAACCTGGTTCAAGTCTTCACTCCCCAGTCCGTACCACGTTAAACACTGGACAGCTTATGGCATACCAAAAATCTACTGTGCACAACAGCATCTACGTAACAATACTGTGGAACCAGATAACAGGTCGTGTAACTGTTTTGGTATTTGCGGTCTGCAAGAATGACTAACCCCAAAATGCAGAAAACCGCAACTGCGTGGACAATGAGAAATAATAATGACGAACATTCGCAAAATAGTCCCATGCCTCTGACAAAGTTTAAATATGACCGAGAACGAGCACAACGACACTGACGCTCATATATGAATGCTGAGCTGCGAGAAGTCATTCCACCACCATAAGACGTCATGATTGCCTGCGGCAGTTCTGCTGACATGCCACAACAAACAACGCGCGATTTTCACATCCACATCACATGCACGTGAATTTCGCAGCCCTGAACTGAAATCTCCTCCGTGATTTTTTTTTTACTGAATAAAGTTGTTCTCTCTCTCTCTCACGACTGCAATGCCACAGTGAAAGAACGCGCGGCAACGGTTGCCATACAACGCGCGATATCACATGCATTTATTCGTCTGTGTAAGACACGAGTAAATTACTACTATCCCACATTGTTGTACAGGCGCTGCACTCGCTACCCGTAACGACCAAATAACAGGATGGTGGGAACGAATCCAATGCACTCCTTACTCACTAATCAGGCTGAACACGCACATAGACCTAAGAAAGTTTCAGGATGCATTCATACACGGTGATCTGAATAATAAAACCACAGTTGCGTTGCTTTGCGTTTAATGCGTCAACTATCTTAGAGCTTACATAGCATTAATGCTCCTTGTATCTGTCACAGACCGATTTGCCCTGTCCGCGGAACACATGAGCGATCTCACAGGCATCATGCTAAGCCATTCAAATGTGGTACTTACATTTATTTTCGGCGAGACGTAGTTACTAGTGTTACGGGATCCAGTCACAGAAGCGCCGGGATTGAACCACGGTTAACGTAAGGAGGAAAGTAGAAAGAACATAATGCCACCACACAAACACACGCAGCAGTTGCAGCACGGTAACGGAATTTTCGCCAGAAACGAAGGAAGAGCCGGCCGCCAACAACTTGACTACACTGACTCCACCGCCAAACACGCAAACGAGCTTCGCTGCCTTTGCTTCGCGTCTCCGCGTGTTTGCGCCAGCCTTCGCCCTCTCGCCTCATCTCCCCGGCGAACGGCGAGAAGGAGCCAGATATTCTGGCGCCTCCCTCCTGGCCCCATTGCAGCTGGCGACATCTCGGCGCCGTGCATTGTGCCGACGCCCGCCGACGCTTTGAGCCATGCCCTGCGTTTTTATCTCCGGTGGGGAGGGAGGGGGGGTATTCTTCCACATCTGCTTACCGTCTTGCGTAGGACGTTTCGAAGACGGATTCATTGTCCCTTTGATGTCGCTCCCGCTTAGTTCGCGTGGCTGACGTCTCAAAGACGTCAGCCACGCCAACCAAGACGTTAATCCTCCAATAAGACGTCTTTTTGGTCTTGTGTGCTAGCTGGGAGTGCATGGCCTCCCGTATACAAGCGCCGTCAGTCAATGCGTCAGAATAGAAGTGTGCATGCGCGTGCACTGCAGGTTCCTTTCACACGCATCACGTCACCAGAGCGCTCGCGTCTCGTCTGCTCTAGCTGGTCACAGCAAAAAATTTTCCAGTTACTCTACTGCTAGCTGTCTACCCGCCCTCCGTGGCGGGCGCTCATTACGGCGGCCACTAAAGTTTGAATGATTTACGATCCCAAGTTTTTGCTTCACATGCTTTGCTTTATATGCTCCAGATTTGTCACCAAGTGTTCGTCGTTTTCTTTCTCAAGCGCTGTTGCAGGCACACAACAAACAGGCAAAGAAACGCTACACCCGAACATTGTCGGTACATGTTTCACAACACTTACACGTTTAAAGACGCAAAATCAGTAAAACGGAATAATTTTCTGTGTGCTTAATTAATATTCTGTCATGCCCTCCTTCGCGGCAATGATTGCTGCCATTCTAGAAGGTAGTAGAGTCTACCGCAGTGCTGGCAAAAAGTCATTAATTGCTCACAAATTATCCCACCTTAGGGAAACAACCAGCCACAGGTCATCCGCTGTCGCCCTGAAAACAGGGTCTCGCACCATGGCTGTGTAACAGATAAAGAGGAACCTACGATTTTCTGTATATATATAATCGTGCTCCGAAAAAAAAAAGCTCATGCGCTCGTGTTTCTTTGCCTGTTTGTAGTGTGACTACAACAGCACTGGAAAAAGAAAAGGACGAAAACTTGGTCATATTTTGGAGCAGTTAAGATAAAGCGGAGTTTAGGAAGCAAAAACTATTTCGCACATCATATGGAACGCAATTACAAGGTCAATTATACTGCCACTCTTGAAGGCTGCGGCTTCCTTATTGCTGTACGAGTGCAGCAGCAGACGAGAAGCGTGCAACGTGACACAATGCGCGCAGCGGACGAATTCTCGCATGCTGGACGCAGTGCCTATGATCAACGCTTCTCGCTGCCGCCGATACACTGCGCTAGCAGCGTAGAAAGCCACGTGCTCCCGTGTTCACAGTCAAAAAGATTGCGACCGTACCAGGCTCCAGAAGCGGCGGCAGCGCAGTACATAGACGCCGCGAAAGGTTCGGCTGCAGAGGACGACGAGCCCGTCTGCAATCTGCCTGTGAGCGTGCCAGTCAGTCAGTCTTACATCTAGGACGGGAGCAAGTTATTACGCAGGCGGTGCGCTGGGGGCTTACTTTGGCCTGCGTAATAACTTGCTCCCGTCACAGATGTAATACTTGCAAGCATATTCAAAATAATCACAAAGTTAAAAGCACGGGAAGTGACTATGTCCATCATATGAAATCAAGTTTCACTTGTACTAGTTGAAACGTTATTCACGTGTTGGAATGTTCACTCTGTCACAAGCAATACATCGGCGAAACTTGGCGACCAATTAATGTTAGATTAAACGGGCACCGCGCGGACACCGCGAATAACCTGCCGAAGGCAGTGGCGCAGCATTTAATTATGACCGGTCATAATTTCGACGAACTGAAACTTACATACTTCAGGGAAACTTCCGCTCGCCGATGGACAGAAAATACAGGGAATCGTATCTCATATACAGGTTCAGTACTCTCCAGCCTACAGGCATAAGCCTTTCAAAGGGAACTCTTTAGTCCATTAGATACGGTGGGGGTTAACAAAGACGACAAAAGGCTAAGGTATGCACAAGCTAACAATGTTTCTCCCAGAAAGTCTACATTCATGCGTGGATCCCCCATCCAGTTCGACTAGAACAACGGTGTTAAGCAGTGTAGCTACATTTTTAGCAAAAATTATTCGGTGAAATGCAATGCGGTTGCGGCGCAGGAGGCGCGGAGGGGGGGGACATGCCATATTTTTATTTATTTATTTATTTACAAATACTGCAGGCCCTATTCGGGCCCAAGCAGGAGTGGGTACATAAATGTCAGTGACAATATCAAACAGAATATTAAAAATGAAATGCAAGGTATAAAATTTACAAATATTCTCAACATTAATAAGGAGCGTCGATAGTATATATTAATTATAGCAGTAACAGAATACAAAGTACAATGCAAAAAAGTTCATAGCACCAATGTGAAACAAATAATATATAGCAGACTTTTAAAAATCAAAAGATATGTCATTGACGAGATGGGCGAACGATTGTGTAGTGCCAGCATTAACCACATTCTCCGGTAACCTGTTCCATAATGAGAGAGCATGAGGGAATAATGAATATTGATGTACGCTAAGGTGACTAAATGGTTGCCTAACTGCCTTATTATGATGAGCACGATCAAAGCGCATGGGCGGGTCGGTTATGTAACGTTCAGTTGGTATTTTAAGGTGACCATGGTACAGCTGATAAATGAATTTTAATCGAGAGACTATTCTACGATGAGCGAGTGACTTTAGCTTTGCCCTCTCGCGAAGGGCAGATACGCTCGCGAAACGAGAATAGCTCGAGTAAATGAACCTCAGAGCCAGGCTTTGCACCCTCTCTATCTTTTTAATTAAATATTTTTGATATGGAGCCCATACCAGGTCTGCATACTCTTACTTAGGCCTGATAAGTGCTTTGTAAGCTGTTAGTTTTACAAAGGGTGAGGTATGACGTAGCTTACCTTTTAAAAATGCTAACTTCTTGATCGCATTCTTGCAGATGTTGTCAATATGGGGTTCCCAATTTAAATTACTTGTGAGCGTGACACCCAGATATTTGACTTGCGTAGTTTTTTTAACATAATTGTTCTTAATGGTAAAGTTGAATGCTAACGGATTTTGTTTGTTCGTGACTGTAATGGATGCCGTTTTAGATGCGTTGAGCTTCCAACCTCATTTATCACACCAGGAGCAGATGGAGTGCAATGCATCGTTAAGTCTGGCGTCCGAATGCTGATTAATGTTGGCATAAACAACACAATCGTCCGCGAGAAGTGGGATTTTTACAGGTGATTGAACTGAAAAATAAATGTCGTTTATATACACCAAAAACAATAATGGTGCAAGCACTGACCCTTGCGGCACTCCTGAGTGTACATCTAATGTGTCAGAAACGCCATCATCAACCATCACATATTGTTTCCTTGAGGACAAATAGCATGTAATCAAGCGGACAATGTTGTGGTCAATACCAATAGCGTACAGTTTCGTAACTAAATCGTGATGTGGTACCACATCGAACGCTTTAGAAAAATCTAAAAACACTGCATCAATCTGCCCTTAAAATTTAGTGAATTTACAAAATCATGAATTATCTCGGCTAGCTGAGTTGAAGTGGATAGTCCAAACCTAAATCCATGTTGGTTGTCGTGAAGCAATTTATTATCTTCCAGATGTATCATAATTGCCTTAAATATTATGTGTTCTAGGAACTTACAAGCTGTGGATGTTAGGGAAACTGGCCTGTAGTTGTTTAATTCTAATGGCGAGCCAGATTTATGAATTGGGACTATCCTCGCAGAGCGCCAATCATCGGGTATCACGCAAGTATCTAATGAAATTACATATATTTTGTGCAAGTATTCTGACACCCAGAGTGCATATCTGGTAAGAAAAACGTTCGGTATATCATCAGGGCCTGGTGATTTCTTTGTATCTATTTTACACAAGAGGCTAAGAATGCCGTCCTTACTTAAGTGTACTTCAGGCATCTGTTTGACGAGTGTATAAGATGGCATCTGCGCATGTGAAGCCGTCCGCGTAAAAACGGACTGAAAAAAGGTGTTGAAGCTTTGAGCAATGACATCAGGATCGTCAGTAGTTCCACCAGGTGTTTTTATCTCTGTGATACTCTGTGATACTGTTAGAGCAACTCCTCTTCCGATCGTGTTTTCCTTTTTAACCTGCTTTCTAGGGCCGGGCACACAATGTATTTCCAAGATATGTACAAGGAGCGAATTCTTTGGAAGCTTTCGCTCTTGCCATTTATCTAAGTCGCGCTAGCACCTGTCACCCAACTTCCCCTATACCCCCCCCCCCCCCATCTTTCTTTCATTTTTTTTCTTTTTTTGTTAGCGTTCGCATGTGCTGCTCTTCTTCTCGTCTCTTTCTGAGGACGGGGGAGAGTGTGCAATTGCGGACATAAACGAACGCTGGAGAATGCAGTCGCCGCCCTGACGAAAAGACAAGCCGACTTGTCGAAACGTTCGCTCCTGCGATATTCCCCGTTCTACCTCGTATTTCGCGATCTGTTCTTTAGTACTTCCGTATTTTTCGTGTTCCCTTAGGTACTCAACCCCACTGCTTATCCACACGCCAAGATATTTATCCACTATCTCCAAAGTCACCTGTTGCTCATCACCTTGATTATCATCAAAAACCATGACTGCCGATTTTTGTCCATGTCCGCATGCTTTCATTGGAGGTCCGTAGAATTTCTTCGTTTCCCTTTCCCATCTAGGGACTTCAACAACACTGGCTACTGTTTTTTTCTCCCAATATTAGGTTTAAAATGAAAATTGCTTTCCGCCGACACGGAACACTACCAGAATGTCATACTACGAAATACAAACGTTCCCAAAGAATTTTGTGGAGCACACGAACAACTTTATTGACATAATCACCGATAAAACGTCCAACAGAGAATACAACTTCCTCCCCGACCCAGGGCAGCAACAACGCGAGGCTACTCAAACTTTTCGGAGAAGGTACAGGCGCAGAGGACATAATGCTGTTTATGACTCCACTTGATAGATACGGTGCTAGACCTGCTGTGAAGCACAACTACACCGCAGAAAGCGGTGAAGAAACTTCGGCTCTTCATTATCTGCTTCTGTCACTTCAAGAGCGCGGTCAGCTTATGGGAAGTATGATGCGTAAAGCTGAACATGGGGCACCAACAACTACAGAAATCGGCGCGCCTGCTTTGTTATGCAAGACGGTGAATCTGATGCTAACCACAGCTGAGCTAGTACACAAAAACAGGCATTTAAATGCGTTTTTGTGTAGTACAGCAGGGCGTTTTAAATACACACCCTTATAAGACTTTTTAGTAGCGTCAAATTCACCGTCTTACATGTGAAAGCGCGCGCGTATCCGTAGAGCGTTGATGCCCCATTTAGAGCTTTACGCAATACCGTCGGGAGTCACTCTTCAAGACCTATAGCAAAGGTAGAGTTGTAAACAATGCTTGAAAGATTGTGATGCATTGAGGGGAGTGCTTTGAAAACGACCATGTGAGTGTGAAAATTTCTCGTAGAAGTAGAAGCACTTGCGAAACTTCAGCCCTATAATCAATTTACAATTAAAAAGAAAAGGGGGGGTGGTAGTGTATTAGATACAGTTTGTAGTGGCGTACCGAAATGTGCCGTACAGTCTTGCTCATGCCAACATAGCCGCCGGTCCGGACGAATACCTTAACCCTGTCTAAACAAATGACCTAGTTTTATAATAATCATTTACAGTTCTCTGCAGCTAGGCACCATTGTCTGGTTTAATTTTATTTCCTTCTTTTTTTCTTATAATTGCCACGGCCTAATTAGAATCGATTTCTCGGCCGGACCAGCCCTACGAAACTATCGGCGCTACAGAGGTGGCTTATCACACATTTCGCAGTTAACAACGCGCCATTGTGCCTTTTTAAACCGCCACCAGCTCGCCACTGAGGAACCCATGTGGAGTAGTCCATAAATTGGCCTGTTTCCCGTGTTATGATGCTGCGTAGGTGAGCCGTCCGTAGGTGCGGTAAGTTCGACCCCCGAAGAGCGAGAAACCCCTCGATTGCGCAGTGGCAACAAGGTGCTGAGGATACCACGCAGAGATGGCGCAGGCTTCGTACGGCTAGCAGAGCAATCAGCAGATAGAAGCACACCCTAGCATCGTGGGCCACGATTGTCAGAGAAGACAGCCGAGTGTTGGCTGCAAGGAGAGGACCGAGGCCCTTTGCGCTATTCAGGTGCAATCGCAGTTCTTCGACTCGGCATCCAAGTAGGAAACTTAGGCTCGCGATGTTGGCGCTTTCATCGATACTCAGTTCGTTCAGCTTGGTTTCCCGGTGAAGGAGCTCGAAGCAGCTCGCAGTGAACAGCAGGGGACGCTTGCACTCATCGCACGGAGCTGCGGGGGACACGGTGTCGACTGACCTGACTTCGAGACGCACGAGGAGCTTGCAACCTCGAGCCAGGTGCTCGAGGGAGTTTTCAAGGTTCGCTCCGCACGGAGGGAGCGTCAACGCGTGCAGTTTGATCAACGTCGATGCCACGACGGAACAGCAATCGGAACCAGCCTCGAAGTGACAGGTTGACAGATTCAGTTCAGTAAGTTCAGAGACGCACGTCTTGAGGAATTCTCCCAACGGTTTCATGAGCCCTCTGTGCACAGTCGGTGGTGTCTGAGTATCGCCTGCTTCGCCCGGTGTCAGGACGAGTGTTAGCCGTGAGGTGTCTTCCCACAACTCCTGTTGGGCAGCTGCTTCTTCAAACAGAGAGGCTGCTTCTGAGTTGGTATTCACTGTGACCATGACTTGCTCCATACTGCGAACAGACGCTTTTTGCTTAACGACGTCATATAATCCAACGACGTTGAAAGAGGGTTCGGGTTTCCGTTGCCAGGCGATGTTGTTTCTTAATGCAGAGATCCGTCCTTCTGTCTTTGTTGCGAACGGCATTTCGCACGTATACTTTACTGTTTCCAGTGTAGGAAGGCGATCGATGATTTTCAGGGGACCAGATTTGTTCGGGGTGAAATCTTCAAGGCAAACATCGGTGGTTATCGTTGGGATGTACCTTCCTGGAATGTAGTGTACGTGCAAATCACGCAGCCGACGGCAACGCATCAAGAAGCTGTCCAATATTTTCACTGTCTCCGTAGTCAGGACCTGTTCGACATACATGGCAAGTATCTCTGGCCCCTCCGATGGGGTTCTCGTTTCAATCAGCCGAAGAGCGACATCTTCTAGACGGAAGTCGTAGTACAACTCTTCGTATAAAGTCCACTCCAGCTTTGTGACGAACTTCAGTGTCTTCGACAAGAGGATGAACAGTTCAGCGGGATGTACGAGACAGTCCACGCAGTACAGTTCGGTGAGATTGTGGCATTTTTGACAACATTCGAGGATCACTGAGGTGGGCAGCCTGAACACGTTCGCGAAACACAGCTCGCGCACTAGTAAAGAGATTGTCACGTTTGTCGTCTGCCCATGGTCGACTTCCTCGCGTGTCGTCAGCAGAAATTTCATGATGGTCCGTACATCCGTTTCCTGAGCGAAAGTGACTGTCTTCAACACTGCGGAGTTAAACGCCAAGCACTTCCACTCAGGCGCTGTCTCTGCCACGTTCAACAAAGTCTTGATGTCGAGGCGGCGAAAAATCTCCATCCACACTTCGGGCGGCAGACGTGGGAGGTAGTTCGCGGCTCCATGGGTAATCTGCGATGCTACAGTGGACGACGACATCGCTTACAGTTCTGGAACGTGTTATTCTTCGAGGATAAGGTTCACGGCCCTTTCATTGAAGAGAGCGCCGATCCGAGCTGCAGCAGATGACGTGTTCTAGAAGAACAAGAACGTCGACCTTGTGCCTAAGGATCGGCTGTTGCCAGACAACTTCGAGACGCGGCTGCTGAGTCGAGACGACTGCCTTTAGTTTACGCTCAAGACAACCATAGCATAGCAAGTCCACTTAAGGGATGTTCCACACACGTGCAGCAGGGGAACCAGTTCACGAGGTGCCCTCTTTCAGGAGTGACAAGTAATAGTGAAGAAGAAGAGGAAGTTATTAGAATTTGCACAAAGAATGGCAACAGGGAAAGAAGATGATGAAGTTATTTAGAACGCAAGCGTACATGTCAAGCCAGGAAAAAGGAAGACAAGGACGAGAAGTGAGCGCTCGGCGACGCCTGGTGGAAGAAAAATGAAGAGGAAAACGAAGTGACGGGGCGCGAGGGTTCCGGAGAACGGCTACGAAAGAATAATTCACTGGGTTTTTCCCCAGTCTGGCAACACGAGAAGTTCGCGCTCGAGTTCCAGCCTGAGCGTGAAGCAGTCCGTTGTTCCCGGAAGCACTGGTGGCCCTTGCTCGGACGCCTGGTGTTTTTAGCATGGGCGCAGCTGAAGGAAAACAAGGAAAGGTACTTGTCTCCACGCCTGGCTGACTCACTACATGCACCGTGGCAGGACCGGTCTTCACCAGGAGAGCTGGCCAGCACTAACATCGGCACATCGTAGTTCCCGAGCGGTACTACCCCGTTCTCAACTACTGACGAGAGAGCGCCGACCCAGGCAGCACAAAAACATTAGACCGACCTTCGAGCAACGTTGGAAAACACTGGATACAATATTGGAACTACATTGGATTTCGGGGCCCGTGCTACACTTAAAACTAGATTAGTCCAGTGCTGGATACCAATCGTCTAATATTAGAAATATATTGGGGAAAATGGCTTTAGCCAAGATTGTCCATCGTTTGTATTGCCACGTGCGGTTGTTTTGGTTTAAGTGGAAAGCCGTTATCACTTCCCAGTGACACGTGCGCTCGTTTTGATTGTTTGGGGTTAGCCCTGTTATCACTTTCTGTTGCGCGCAACACAGGCCGCGTTTATCTTGCATGCCACTTCTGGAACCGTGTCGACCATTCTTGTAACTTTGTATGCTTGACGCGCACATTTCAGTGACATCTGAAATTCCATAGATAATGCGAGAACGCGTTATGACGCGTGCGTAAAAACCGACGCAATACGCCGCTTGTCGTCTTTTCCGTCGACCGACGACTGTTCACGTCGCTATTGCTGTGCATTGTCATTGGCTTTGTTTTGCTGAGCACAATTTCGCCCAATAAACAGTTCGCCTTGAGTGCTGCGTGCGTCACTACCACGTAACATCTGGTGAAGGTGCTTCTCGGTCCATGTACCGTACGCCCCCGTCCAGCCGTGAGCCAAGCACAAGCCGCCAAGAGGACGACTCCAACCCGGTCCTTCGCGCTAACCGCAAACAATCAAAACGAGCGCGCGTGTCACTGGGAAGTGACAACGGCTACCACGTGACAGTATTTTCCATAATGGTAAGATAGAATATCCAGTAAGAATATCCAGTAAATTGTCGAAAAAACAAGAATATCCAGTAATTATCGGAGTAAGAATAGCTTTATTTTGTATTCAGTATACATGTACACAAGCAGCCCAACAACATTGGACCGACCTTGGCGCAACGTTGGAAAACATTGGATACAATATTGAAAAGACATCGGATTTCGGGGCTCGTGCAAAACTTAAACTAAATTAGTCCAATGCTGACTACCAGTCGTCTAACGCTGGGGAAGCTGGGAAAAATGGCTTTAGACAACATTGTCCATCGTTTGTATATTCAATATTAGCGACCTTGTATAAAGAATGGCAGCTCGAACCGTATTTGCCAGTCTTTATTGATGGCAGCTCCATCATTTTTTGCCAGCATTCCTCGTTGATGAGCCAGTGTATCTTGCCAGCCTTCTTTATTGGCTGTTGCAATATTTTCCCCACCTTTTTATTGGCTGTTATTTAAATTTTCAGCATTATAATTCACGCAGTTAAGTTCGGTTTACCGAGGCTCCTGCCTCTAAGCAAGAAGCAAGAATTTCCGGCAAATTATGGGAGTAAGAATGGGTTTATTTTGTATTTAGTATGTATGTATGTATGTATGTATGTATGTATGTATGTATGTATGTATGTATGTATGTATTGCCAGCTGGGGAAATGAACTTTGTCGTAATGACAATAGTAGAAAACAGACATAAATGGTCAATGCACTCGTATGTTAGTGCCGAAACATATCTTTCGAACACATACACATATACAAATAAGCAGAATGTCTTCTTCGCGACACATTTTATTTGTGAGTTTACAGAGACATGAGAAGAGATTTAAAAGGAATTTCTTATATCATCGAGAAATAAATATTCACGCTAAGTTTCAAATCCACTCTATACAACCAGCCTCGTGAAAACTAAATGCATAAGCACAATAAGCAGAAAGAAGAGGCATAAGAAAACATACGCCTAAAAACTATGCAACACGTTATCGTTTACTTAGTTAATAAATGGTGGAGCAACATAAGCTTGAAAGATTCCTTAAGTGATTGCACGAAACAGCTGATTTGCAAAAATTACACACTTCCTTAAGTAACACAACCGAAGTGAGTGTTAGGATATGTATGTTTCTGCATGCAGAATCCGGAACGGAGGGTACGTGGGGACAAACTGACGACTTCTAAAGAACCGAAAACCAGGGACATGAAATGATCGTCAAAGAGCAAAAGGAAAACATGTGTTTCACACAAGACAAAAAAAAAACCAGAAAGTCACACAAATCAAAGCAAGTCTGCTAGGGGCGATAACTCAATCTGCCACGACGGATACAACAAAGCCCACAACGTATGTATTTACAAATGGACAAATCTAAAGGAAATACGTAGTAGCACATGCTATAATAAACCCCGCACACACCAAAATGAGGGATTGGGCACAATAGAAGGCACAATGAGCAAAATAAACGAATGACTAAATGCAATACAAAGCTTTCACGAAAACCTTTAGAACTGTCGGAACACGTTCAGGCTCATCTGTTCAGTTCACCTAAAAAGTCCAATCCAAAGAAGCGCAGGGCTGTTACTTCCTCACTATGCGGAAGTTTGCAGTTGCAAGTTCCGTGTCCGTGGTCTACTCAGGGGTTCTGACTTGGTAAACTTGCCGGTTTCAGCAGATATCCTATGCCCGTGCGACATAACCTGTACGTCCGAAAAACCTCTGCCGAGTGAAAGCCGCTTCGTCTGCCTCCCCTTGCTCTCTAAGAAAAAACATGTCAAAACAGGTATGCGAAGCAACACGGATTAGTGCAGCCCGCGCAGCTCCCCCCGTGCCGCGGTGCGCTTCGATGTTCGGCGGGTTCGTGTGCCTGCTGGTGTAAGGTAGAAGGTTAGCAAAGGCTTTTCTTTTCCTTCAAATGTTTTGAATGTAGTATTTGCTCCTGCATAACTTATACCGTGCTTACTCGCGCATACCACGTAACTCGTGTTTTTTTCTGCATGAATCTAGGCGTTCAAGAAGGTGTGCAAAATTACGTGGGAATTTTGCAAACACTTCCGAAATGTCGTATCCTGACGCGGGCTGAACTGATATGTATCAAATGAGATGTATCACAAGAACGAAGGTAGCTTTTACTCAACAGAACGTGTACTTTAACCAGCCAAATTCATTCGTGGGTTACACTGAAGCATTAGCAGAAAGCTGGATGTGCTACACGGAATCGTCGTCACTGGTGCTGTCAGCGGCGTGACTCATATTCACGTGTCGAAATTTTCGTGGCAGCACGGCACTCAGCTAATCCGCAAATGCTATATTGAATTTGTTTTGTAGGTATTGCCAACACGTCGCTACTAAACAACCAAAATGCCAGAGGCTATGGCGGAGCCTCGATTACCAAACACAATACTGAAAAAGGACAGCGCTAGCCTGCGCCACGTGGCCCTGGGTGTCACGGGGAGAGCATGCAAGTAATATTATTGCGTAAACCCTACATAATTTTGGGAGTGCAGAAATTACGCGTGGGCGCTAATTATGCGAATGCACACGATATATACATATATATTAACGTTGTTTTAAATGAAAAAGAAATGATTGCTTGCAATATGTCCGTTATACTTCCCAATGTGAACAACATAGTCCCGACAATAGTTACATCGGGATATTGTCTTTCAAGCAGCCGTGGCTGTCCTGCATTGGCGAAACCATCGAGAATGACTAGACAGTAACGTAACACAGCCTACTTCCCTTATTTTAGAAATATTGCTCTGACAACAGATAAAGTGGCCTGCTATACCATCCACGTGGGCTCGGAAGCCACTAACATGCTGCTGGGCATTTTGCGCCATGTGATGTCGCTGTAGATGTAGCTTGCTCAACTTTCAGTGTCCAAGTTCTAGCCTATTTCACACACATTTAGCTAGAATTTGCGTAAAAAACAATTGCGTAAATTATATTGATCATTTTTCCTGCTGCACTGAATACAAACACAGTGACTTTTCTGAGCTCATTCGCGGCACTGACTCGAGCTAGTGGTACCTTCATATTGGTAAAACTGGAAAAACCTTTCTTCCGGACATATCACGTCTACTTTCCAGTGTTACCAACATTGATGCTACAACCCTAGTGTGCGGACAATATTGTCCGACACGGAAGAAGTCTAACATTGGTGATGCGGTGGGATTGATTGGACAATATATATAGCCTGCTGCCATTACATAAGCAATATTGATAGGACTATTTGGAAACTGACCCATCATTACCATCCTTGTGGATTGGCCCCACCAATAATGTATGTTGACTGGCAACTATGGCCCACTTTTGCCTTCTTCACTGGATGGAAGGACCAATATTGCAGAATGAATGGTTACCATGGGACATTATTGGAGGCCTTAATAGATGACATTCTCAATGCTGGATTATGAGTGGCATCACAGGGCCTTCATTGGAACTTCGTAAGCCAACACAAAAAAAATATTGGGCCGAGCATCTGCGCTGCCTGGAGAGAGACTGCACTCCGATGGACCGTACGCCTGAGCTGTGAGTGCGTCAACATCACTTGGACTTCTAATGTGCGTAATGTGCGTAGGGGCTGAGCCACTGGATACCATTAATGTTTTCTTTTGGATAGCGTACGTGGAAGGTTTGCTATGCTTGTTTGAATGTAAAATGAAGTGTGCGTGTTTGTGAGGCATCATCGTCTCCCTCCATTCATTTCGAGCGCTCAGACGAACGTGCCAGGCGGTGCCTTACGCGTGACACCCTCCTCCGCAGTCGTTTCTGTGGTGTAGCCTAAGGTCCGGCGTTGCCAAATAGCGACAAGTCCTCCTCTTCCGTCCTCCTGTCCTCTCCTACAGATCCGTCTGCCACTTCCGTCCTAACTTGACCGATTCTGCAAGCTAGCGCAAGGCAACTCCCTGCATAGACTGCGTGAAAGGCTCGTAATCAATCTTAAACGCAAGATTTTGCGTTCTTTAGCGCGCTCTCCGCGGTTGCCTGTCCAACAAATGGTGGCGGGAAGACGACAAAGGGACCCAGCAAGGCGAGGCTTCAGCACTTGGTGGGCCCAACAATAGGCCGGGTGGCGAGGTTGGCACTTTGTCAGAACATGACCACTTGGTAAATAAACGCACGTGGTGTGGCCTGCGACGTCGCCCGAAACTGTTGTGACGAGCGTAGTTCTGCCCGCCACCATAGCTGTACCACTGCTACGAGACCGGAGTCTCCCAAGGAAGGATAGAGCTGCTGTGGGGTTCCCTTCAAGACTCATTTATTGAACAAAGAAGGGCCAGAACTGACAGTGGAGTGTTGAAAGGGAAAGCAGGACCGAGAAAGTCCACAAGGGTACCGCCGTCGGTGGCGGCGCCGGTGATATGACAATCTCGGACAGGCTGTGTATCGCGCGGGGACTGGAAGCGATCGATGTTCCCGTGTACACTGGGTGCTTCCGCCTGTGCTGTTAATCGCCCACTTGTTGGGTAGAGAAGGGGGGAGGGGTAGGGGGTCTCTCTCTCTCTCTCTCTCTCTCTCTATATATATATATATATATATATATATATATATATATATATATAT
Source organism: Hyalomma asiaticum (assembly GCA_013339685.2). Taxonomy (NCBI): domain Eukaryota; kingdom Metazoa; phylum Arthropoda; class Arachnida; order Ixodida; family Ixodidae; genus Hyalomma; species Hyalomma asiaticum. Next base: position 112,458,288 of record CM023481.1, on the reverse strand, counting down.
ATATATATTGAAAGAGCGGGAGCCTCACAGTGCGCGACGAACTTGCAAACAAACGTTGTTCCTTCCATCATCAGGGCATTTCCAGGGAAACCAATAAGATTTCACCTTCAGAAGTTTCCCGCGATCGTGTTCTTAAAGCTGTTATGAAATCCACACACGCAGCAGCGCTTAGAAGTAGAACTTAACCGCCGCGCACGCACGCTCGCGCGGCTTGATGCCCGGCTGGCCGTGAGAAGAGAATGCGCTTTATTTTATTCCCTTTCTTTTTTCGAGCGGCCGCCACCGCTGCACGTGCTATTGGAATAATGTTCCTGTATATGGAAGCATATGCAGGGACACTAGACTTGAAACCGCAGCGCACGAGGACTGTACGGCTACAGTCGTGCAGTTTTTAGGGGCGAAGCTCCTTAGGGTGTGGGTCGTTCCATCCTCTGTAGTAGTAGTAGTAGTAGTAGTAGTAGTAGTATGTATGTTGCCACCTCGCGCCGCCGGGAGGCTCGCGCTCGCCCTCGGTGCGTGCCTCCCGGCGCGCGAGCTCTCTCACTCTTCCATCTGCTGTCTTGTGAGAGAGAGAGAGAGAGAGAGAAAGGCGCGCGTTGGCTATGGAAACGCTCTTCGATGAATGCTCTACCAGCTCGCAAAGACGGAGATGGGTTGGATACTCTGGACATGTGCACCCCTTGCACGTGGACATCAGCGGCACCTCGGCCCTGCACAGGGATCCTCAATAGTTGTGCACGAGCCAAGGTTCTGGACCAATAAACCAGGAGCGTCCGCAAACGGTGAAACTTTGGAAGCGAAACTGAACTGCTTGTCAGCGGATCGTTTTGTGAACACACACTTGCCTGTGCGAAAGACACATCATTTGCATATCGGCGGCGGTCTAGGCGTTCTTGGAGTAGAGCGCGTCTCAACGCAAATTATGTAGCGGCCGCGGCTGAAGCAACGCACCGGCAGGATGCCGAAGCCTGCGCGGCGATAGAGGCGTCGAGAAGCGCTAACAACCGGCGCGCTTATTTACAAAATTTACGACTGCGCTCCATCGTTCCTAGATGGCGGTACCACCGCATCATCATCATCACCAAGAATGCAGTGAATGGGAGGCGATGATAATTTAAGAGCAATTTTGCGTGCTAAATATCTTTGCTTTAACCGGACATCAATTGGATGCAAACTGGAAAGCGGTGTAGAAAAGATATAAGGCCCGTTCCTTCCTGCGTACCGTAAGTCTCCCGGTGGTGTGGTCGACAGCGCTTCCAGCTGCTTGCGCACACCCTGGCTGGTTGTGATGTCGAATCCCAGTGAGTGGAACTTTTTCAGTCTCAAATGAGCGTTTATTTTTCAGGCAACCACTTCCGTCACGGAAGTACGTCACAGATTTCATGGTGGACCCGGGAATAAAAGACTTTCGTGTTAAAATAAAAACGAAATGGCTGGGGGTGGTGTGGAAAACAGGCCATGAAAAAAAAAGAACAAAAATCCCACGCACGTTTCTATATCATCGTTTTCAGCGCAGCGGTAATGTCATACAGCGCTCTGAAATTTTTGCCAGAAAAACTTTATCCGTCCGCGATATCGTACTGTTACTAATAAGTGTAGATAGCGCATTACCCGTAGACGCTGTCGCGCATTCCCACGCTTCGCACGCTTCATCGCATAGCATCATTGTTGGGCGGCAAACTTAGACACGCGTGCTGTAGTGTGATAGGCCATCGCGAGATCCTCCTCGAGATAAAGATAATATCCTGAACCGTACACAAAAGGCAGATAAACCCGGCGCACTTAACTCCCGCGGAGTTCACACCAATGATATTTAGTTTGCAATATTGTGGCTAGAAAGGAGGACACACCACGATAGAAGTGTCCTCAGTTGTCTTCTCTCTATGTGTGTCTTCGTCTCTCTCTATCCCTTGGAGCCCCGCCACGGTGGTCTAGTGGTTATGGCACTCGGCTGCTGATCCGAAGGTCGCGGGATCGAATCCCGGCCATGGCGGCTGCATTTCGATGGAGGCGAAATGTTGAGGCCCGTGTGCTGTACGATGTCAGTGCACGTTAAAGAACCCCAGGTGGTCGAAATTTCCGGAGACCCCCACTACGGCGTCTCTCATAATCAGAGCTGGTTTTGGGACGTTAAACCCCACAAATCAATCACTATCCCTTGGATACACAAAGACAAGAGAGGGGCTGTTTGCAAGATAATGCAGTATACTACTCGTACTTTCCGCACCTTCACTGGTAACTTATATGTGTACTTCCTGATAAACTACCAAGCTGCGTGAAAAAATACATCGTCATGAAATGAGTGCGCCGCACACAACCATGTGACATGGGCGCGACCATTCGATGAGTCATCAGATAGTGTTGTTGCGCATGCTAACATTTCGGCAGAAAAATGTACCTGAATTTTCCAACCAAGCGTCGCAGTCGTAGAGTTCCGTGCAATCACAATTGTTTTAAAGGACGAAAGATATATCCCTCCGATGCTTCGCTCCGACATGACTAGGAAAAAGTGAGGCCGAGAATGAAGAACAAAAAAATAAAACGTGCAGAAACGAAGACACTTTCGTTAGGCGTGCCAGAAGGTACTCGCAAACCAGGTCCAGTAAGTAAACTTTATTATCTGTGGCACATAATGCTCTCCTTAAACACATGACAGGACAACTTCGTGCGTATACACAAACATTATACAAGGGCGTACTCGAATATGCGCCGTGAACATCAAAAGCAAGACATGTAGAAAGCAATGCAGGCAGCTATGTTCGTCGAGCGCCTTTGGGACCTCCTAAATCACATCAACTGGCTTTTCACACAGCAAACACTCCTATTCAAGGGCACTTGCAAAAAAAGAAATTCTAGGAAGACGCAGTTGCTATTAAAGTTGGTAATACAATTATGCAATCGGAAGCAATCGCGGGAGCCCAGTCCTACGTGCAGACATAACAAAACATGCATACATGCGATATTAGAATTTCTATCGCTTCACTGAGATCTCTGCTTGAAAACAACTGTACGTATACTGGCGCCAGTTGAGACTGCGCACTATAAAACCTTGGCTCTACTGTAAAGCATCGCTGAACATTACAACTGCCACAGAAGATTTGCTACAGTGAGATATTTGAAATGCAGACAATTCGACTCTTCTTGCGCGGATGCCCTGTCCAGAATCGGATTTCAGGGTCGGACCAGTACGCCGCGCGTATCGACACAGTTCAGGCAGCACAAACACTTGCGGCGGTCCTGAATCCCATCACTCGCGGGTTGATGACGTTCCAACACACTTTTCGCTACAACATACGGAACGCCAGATGACGTATCCAGGTGCTGGTAATGCTACAAGCCCCGCGACGACGTGCAGTGGATGTCAGCCAATCTCAATTGCGGTGAGCTGCCCCTAAAAATGAAAGAACCGTCCTTCGCAGCACCCCGCCTAGCTGCCGTAGCAGTGGGAAGGAGCGCCTACGGTAGACTTTCGTGTTTGGCACAAAATATTCGTGCTCGTCAATTTCCTCAAAGTGCAGGTGACGCAACATCGGGCAACGCGGCCAGATGGCGAAAAAAAGTGCCGTTGTCGAGGGCGCCGCCACACACACCATGCACATACTCTTCAGCTGAGGTAAAGTGGGGAGAGCCATAATCAGCCTAATGGAGCCGTTGTCCAGCTTAGACTCGTAGTAACACGCGTCGTACAGCGACCAGTGCAGCGTCGTGACGCACGTCAGCTTCAGAGACAGCAGGCGGAACAATTCGGCGGGTTCCACGACGCAGTTGGCGCAGTACAGCTCTCGGAGGTTGTAGCAGTACTGGGCGCAGCGGAGGATGACATTGGAGGGCAGCAAGGCACAGTAGGTGAAGTGGAGTTCTCGCACGTATTCCGTGATCGGCACATCCCGGACCAGTTCTCGACGCGTCGCCTGCACAAACTGTGAGATTGTTCGCTTAATTGTCAGTTTTCGCATAGAAGGAGACACGACGCACAAACGTCGGACTGAAAGCAAAGTCCTTCAAGTCGGACTGAAAGCAAAGTCCTTCAATGCTCGACAGCCATGGCGGTGACAGCACTGTGCCGTGCTACGTTTTAATGGTCTGCAGAAATATGTGCCAATTTCCTTTCCATCAAACCACTCTCTCACAGCATGAGGTGCCTGAATCGTGCAGCACTGTGTGCAAAATTTGCGACAAGCAGAAATGCGCAGATCTCTCAGACTGAAGGGCCTGATGACGTGCTGTCATGAGGCCACGGCGAAAAACTCATTTTCACATATTGAAAAAAAGGAGATCTCGCACAATTGAAATGGTCAATGGGGGATATTTCACTTTGTGGCCACGCTGCGTAGCGTGTGTTGATTGATTTTTGGGCTAAGCGCACGGAACGTATACAGGGTGTTTCTTTAGTTGCAACACATTTTTGAAGTTAGAAAAACATAAATCGCGGGAATTTCTTGTGTACCATTCGAGTATACGGATTGGCGGCCTCTGGATACAGAATAATTTCCGCACATGTGCGCATAATTAGCGAAATTACGCTAATTAACTTTCTAATTATCAGTAATTGGTGGCTACACCAAATTAGTTCCTTGGAGCCCGTCCTCGACACTACCTATCCGAATCATCAAATTTTGAATAGTGGAGCGCATGTCGGAGCTACGCGAACAATTAGTTCCCTTTGGCAGGCTCCTTGAAACCGAAACTGGGCGCGAAAAGAGCGTCTGTGTCGTAGATGTCGCCGCCCCCACGGCTTTCGTCACTCGCCACTCGCCCGTGGTCACCGCCGCTCCGGCCGCGCAAGCAGCTTGCGTTATCTCCTTGTTATCTGCGGCGTTGGGCCCCGCAGGCGAGTGCCGAAATCCGGGGAGGCGGCGATATCCACGTCACAGACGCTCTTTTCGCGCCCAATTTCGGTTTCAAGGAGCCTGCCAAGGGGAGCTAATTGTTCGTGTAGCTCCGACATGCGCTCCGCTATTCAAAATTTGATCGTTGGGATAGATAGTGTCGAGGACGGGCTCCAAAGTACTCATTTGCTGTAGCCACCAATTATTGATAATTCAAAAAATTCACAGCATATCCACGGAGTGAATGATGATGAGCGGGCGAAGCTCGTGAAGTTCATCGTAGATCGTGCCGAGCTCCGGATTAATTTAGTTAACGCGCACGCTACGAATCCTTATGGTTCAACTACGCACAAGTGAAATCTCCCACCGGCACTTCATTGCAAGTGAAGATCCAGTGCATATATATATATATATATATATATATATATATATATATATATATATATATATATATATATATATATATATGGGTGGCCGGTGAACGGTTCTCCAGCGCGAGCAGTCGGTATTTCTCAATCAAGAAACTCGCTAGAAGACGCTGCCTGCGCCAACATTGTCTCTCGCGGGTGAGGGCGCGTTCTCCTTCTTTGCGAGCTGGTAGAGCGTTCATCTAAGAAAGAGCGTTTCCATAGTCAACGCGCGCCTTTCGCTCTCTCTCTCTCTCTCTGTCTCTCTCTCTCTCACAAGACAGCAGATGGAAGAGTGAGAGAGCTCGCGCGCCGGGAGGCACGCGCCGAGGGCGAGCGCGAGCCTCCCGGCGTTGCATGGCATTGCATGGTATTGTGAGTGGTGTAGGTTACACGATACGCGTGACAACCGACCCACAGCTTAAGGAGCTTCGCCCCTAAAAGTTAATTACCGTAATTTCGTTAATTATGCGCACAAGTGCGGAAATTGTTCTGTATCTAGAGGCTACCAATCTGCATACTTGAATGGTACACAAGACGTTCCCGCGATTTATGTTTTTCTAATTTAAAAAATGTGTTGCCGCTAAAAAAACACCCTGTATACGTCCCGTGCGCTTAGCCCAAATATCAATCAACACACGCTACGCAGCGTGGCCACAAAGCGAAATATCTCCCATTGACCATGATGGTCTTTCAATTGTGCGAGATCTCTTTTTTTTTTTTTTGAATATGTGAAAATGAGTTTTTCGCCGTGGCCTCATGACAGCACGTCATCAGGCCCTTCAGTCTGAGAGATCTCGGCATTTCTGCTTGTCGCAAATTTTGCACACAGTGCTGCACGATTCAGGCACCTCATGCTGTTAGAGAGTGGTTTGATGGAAAGGAAATTGGCACATATTTCTGCAGACCATTAAAATGTAGCACGGCACACTGCTGTCACCGCCATGGCTGTCAAGCATTCGTATGTCTCTCTCTGCGCCCTTGAAAAAATATTTATTATTTGTTTCAAGCTAGTGGCAGACTCACAGCGCGCGACGAACTTGCAAACAAACGTTATCCCTGCCATCATCAGGGCATTTCCAGGGAAACCGATGAAATTCCACCATCGGCAGCTTGCGACTTTCGTGTTGTTAAAGCTGTTATGGAATCCGCATACGCAGCAGCACTTAGAAGTAGAATTTAACCGCCGAGCAGGCACGCTCGCGTGCCTTGAATCGCGGCTGGCCTTGAGAAGAGAACACGCGTCTTTTTTTCTTTTTTTGTGTCTCCACAGCGGCGCTGCACATGCTGTTCGAATAGTGTTCCTGTATTTGGGAGCATATACAGGGACACGAAGCCTATGCTGGACAGCCGAAGAAGGGCTGTACGAAACTAAATCAACTGTGAGAATCGTTTACTATTAAAAGATTTCCCTTTACTAGCACGCGAGCGGCCCACGCATTGTGAATAGCCCTCGGAAATCATTGCGTCACTTATTACAACAGAATATAACTTTACTACTAATGCATTACCTGTCAATCTTGGTCATCAACGTATTTTTGTTCTTTGCAAGAAGCTGTGCCTGGGAGCCGAAACTGTCAAAATTCCGCAGTACTCACACCAAGAGGGCTACATTTTCTCGGCTTTTCTGCACTAACGAAATCCCCTCCTTTAGGAAGGGAGAGGGGAGAAAGAGGGGGCGGGGGGGTACCATGGTAAGTGGAAGGGGGTAAACTTCTGAAACACTTTCACAGCCATGTGGTTCCGAAAGTCACCTGGGAGTTTCCCTTTCCAATGCAGGTCTCCTATCAACGTTGTATTGGAAAACCCCACGCTGGGGTATTTGAGGTATTAATAAATAAAAATAAAACAACTGCTCCACCCTAAGTTTCCACGACAGAAGAAAGCACAGGAAAGAAGAGGTCCTCGGGTACATGTGAAGAAAAAAGCGGCCTCTGCACGTCAAACGAACCCCTCCAGCCAATGGTGGGGCTCTGTGAACATGATGTGGCTGTCGACCCTTTCCGCGCCGCTTTCAAGAGAGGGAAATCAGAGTGCGGTGCGCAGAGAGTCTACCGTGGTGTCACATTCACAGAGCCGCACCATTGGTTCGAAAGAAGGGAGGGGGGAGTGCGTTCCTCTGACAGGCGGAGGCCGCTATATTCTTGACCTGTACCCGTGTGAAGGGCCCATTCACCTGTGTGAGTTAGTCTATGTAACAAGCTGTTTTGGAAGGTCAAGGACAAGCGCCTGCCCCAGCAAGGAAACTGAAGCTACGTTGACCCTTGCGGGAATTTCAACCTGTCGTCTCGACGCCACGGCCGCGTCCGGAAGTCTCAGTCTCTGACAGTCCACCCCAAGCGACCAAGTCAACATTTCTGTTCGTCTAGAACGCGTCGCTTGGTGTAGCTACAGTCTAGGTCGTCCTCCCAGCGAAGACGGTGACGTTTATCGCGATACCAAGTCACAAAAACATAAGAGATGTCATCGTCCACTGCAGGACTGCAGCTTACACGGACAACTGCGAATGGCATCCCGCGTTTGCCGCCCGAAATGTAGACAGAGGTATTTCGCCACCTCGACATGAGGACTCTCTTCAACGTGGTCAAGTCAGTGCCCGAGTTGGAGTGCGTGGTGTTCAATCCCCCAGTTCAGGAGAGGGTGACTTTCGATGTGCAAAGAACCCTGGATGCGGCACGGGAGTTCCTGTGGACCAGATGGGACGAACTCGTCGAGAACGTGCCATTGTCTCTACATATTGAGGAACTACTTCAACGACGCCCCGCTAACCTCCAAAATGATCCTTGGCTGTACCAATCGATGTCGCAACCTCAGCGAGCTGTACTGTGTCGGCTGTGATCTGTGACGCGATGGTCTGTTTTGCGTCATCTATCAGGCATTGGAGTGCCTCGAGAAGTTGCACTGAACATTATACGACCGCTGCTCCTAATTCCGCAACAAGTCTTTTCAATACTGGCCGATTCCATTTCCAAGCGAATCGGTTCTAAATCTACTGTGCGTGTACGTCGAACATAATCATACACTGGCGACAGTGTATGGTCATGCCCATACACGACATTAGAAAAGAACCCCGCCCTGCTATAAGCCCGATGTTTGTTTTCAGAAATTCACCTTAAACGAAGCTGGCCTCGTGAATATCATCGATGGCATTCCCAGTCTTCAAACGTTCAAGAACACGTGTGAAATGGGAAGCGCGAACCAGAAAGGGGAAGCGCGAACCTTATCACTAAGGAGTAACATCGCCTGGCAGCGGAAACCCGAGCCCTCTTTCAACGTCGTCAGATTAGGCGACGTGGTGAAGCAAAATGTGTCTGTCCGCAGTATGGAGCAAGTCGTCGTCACATTGAAGGCCAACTCAGAAGCACTCGCTCTCTTTGAACAAGCAGCTGCCAAGCAGCGGTTGTGGAAGGACGTTTCACGGCTAACTCTCATGTTGACGCCGGACGAGGCAAGCGATAATCTGGCACCTCCGACTGCGCACACAGTGCTCATAAACCCGTTGGGAGCATTCTTCAAGACGTGCGTCTCTCAACTCACCGAACTGAATCTGTCGACCTGTCACTTAGAGAGCGGATGCTATTGCTGTTCCGTCGTGGCATCGACGTAGAGCAAACTGCGCTCGCTGCGTCTGGAGCCAACCTCGAAAACTTGCTCGAGTACCTCGCACGAGGCTGCAAACTCCGCTTGCGTCTCGAAGTCAGGTCAGTGGACATCGTTGCCCCGGCTGCTCCGTGCAAGGAATGCAAGCGTCCCCTGCTGTTCACTGCAACTTCCTTCGAGCTCCTTCACTGGGAACCCAGTCTAAGAGAACTGAGTATCGATGAAACTGCCCAGATCGCGAGCCTAAGTTGAAGAACTGCGATTGCACCTGGAAAGCCCGAAAGACGTCGGCCCATTACTTGCAGCCAACACTCGGCTGTCTTCCCTGACAATCGTGATTCACGATGCTGCTTTGTGGTCCTGTGCACCGATGACTTTGGAAGCCGTAACAAGGCTGCGCCATCTCTGCGTGAACAACAACGCGACTTTTGTCTCCCTAGTGCTTGATGAGTTTTTCTTTTTGGTGGAACGCCACTTGCCGCAACTGCAGACGGCTCATCTCCACAGCATGCTTGCATGGGATGGTCTAAGATTCATAGCAAACGACGGATGGATTCGTCAGGAGAGGCCCGACTACCATGCAGATGGGCGCTTTCTCAAGGGGAAAAATCTGGAGAGGCGTGGTGAACTCCACCTGTAGCTACGATGGTTTCATAGGACTGGTCCCGACCTGTATATAAAACGCACGCTTACAATATTTCCTAATGACACTGAGTAGACTACCTATCAACTTTCTATTGACCTTGCTGACAGTCTGCAAACATTTAAATTCGAGTAAGATTTGTTCAAGCACCGTCCAAAGACTTCCCCCTTACTTCTGCATAAAAGATTTCTTAGTTACAATACCAACGTTCTTAGTTACAATACCAACAATACCAACGATACCAACGTTCTGCTAGCGCTTCAACTTATGCGAAAAATTTTCGACACATCGTAATCTTCAAAACATTCGCTAGCTTAATTCAGCACAATCTTGCAAACTTATATGAAATTGTTGTTCTATTACCACATAGGTCTTCAAGGATGACTCCGGCGATTTTACGTAATGCTCAATGTAGAGCACGAACACCTAGAAGATTCGATGCGCAGGTCCTGCGGGGTCCTTAGAGGAGAACCCATTTCAGACTTCCTAATAATGTGACCTTTTAGTGGCGTCAGATTCACTGTCTGCCATATGAAAGCGCGCGCGTCGATTTCTTCAGGCGCTGATGTCCCATATTCACATTTCCATATCATCATTCCCATAAGCTGACTCCCATTCTTGGAAAAGTGCCGTATCCGCAATTCCAGGTTGCATATTTTATGCGGTTGAGTGACAGAAGCTCATAATTAAGAACTGAAATTTAATCACCGCTTGCCGCCGTTGTGTTTCACCGCTAATCTTACACAATGTCTTTCAAGTGGCGCAGCCTTGAGCAACATGTCCTTTCCGCCTATACCTGCCCTGACAGCTCTGAGTATAGATACGCGTCGTTGCTACGCTATATCAATATCGGTAGAGCTGTTTAAGGAGGAAATTCTGTCCTGTGCCGTAACTTTTACCAAGTCAATAAAGTATTTCTTATGAAATTCTTTTGGAATATTTCTGTTTCGCATCCTGACATAAGATCTGTCGAGGATGCCATGCACTTCGACAAATTACTGCCAATGTGCTTGAATTGACAAATCATGATTTATGCTCCGTATCACTGTCTGCTTAATGCAGAGCCTAGGCTGCCCGATCACCGAGCGTACCTTATAGATTCTTTGGGATCTAAACTGTCGTCATGAAGTGGAGGTGGACATTTGGGCCATGTCGAAGCACTTATACAAATCCGCTGTGAAATTACGAGAACTGTAATCAGGTTCAAGCGCATCACGCAGGCGCCAAACCACATTCTCAAGTTGTAGAGATGCAGTTAATTTCTAGCGGAACTTTTTTTTTCAGAGATGTATTCAAGAAGAAAAAAAAAGAGAAAAGAAACACGACAGGGAACTGGGATGCAATATCGACTGTTAATATATGTTATGGCCATTGTAATGTAAGTATTTTCAGTTCTTATCTTGGCCAGACAATTTTACAGCTGCATTTGATTGCCGGCGTCTCGGACTGATAAGCGACCATTTGACTTGAAAGAATTAAGCGTGCTACAGTAGATGGCTATCCTTGAACACGGACGTACGGACGCATTTATCATCACGGCCTTCAAAACTGAGAAATCACCTATGTAAAAGCTAGGCGTGTGCGAAAATTCTGAAATTTCTAACAACGAATCGAGCAGTGTTCTATTCCATTTGGTAACGGAATCAAAATGTGCATATTCGAAATATCGAGAATTTTCGGAATAGTTGTCTAGTCAGTGCCGATGAGAAAGCTTCAAAAGACGGAAGCGTGGTAATTGCGAGGGATTATCATTATTTTTTTCTAATCATCGAACTACCATGAAGAATGTAGCCCAATCTTCTATTTGACTATTGGGGCCATATTTATCCCCAAATCCAGGCATTTTTGCTTAAAATTTCAGTATCGCGGAAGAGAAAGTCTCACAATCAACAGATGTCGTCATGATAACAGCCTTTCTGCTCCTCCAGCCCTGGCGACACATCTAAGCTGTCTCCAACAGGCTCCCACGCACGAAGTAAGAAATAAAGCTAGGAGAGTGCTTAACGTGACAGTTTCGAAACCTACAATCCACTGAGTTTCCTACTAAAATACTAGAGGGAAATCTGACGCTGCGATCGCGATAGCTGCCATGGGAATGATGGGTATCACATGGATTTGTCTGGTCTTCGTGACTGCGGTTTCAAACGTTCTGGTGGATTTGTTTATTCCTGCTTTTTAGCTTCACTGACGCGAGTGTCATTACTACATTTTTTTCATTACGTGGTTCAGGCAGCGGCTTTAGTGTACGCTACTGCTATCAGTTCATCAGACTGTAGCATGCGAGTGTCGCATGCACTCTAGTCGTTTGCAGTGATGAGGTGTCATGCCGTCTTTTTCGTTGTTGTGTTTGTTGATGGCTACATACATTATTTCCAGTGGTATTTTATATAACTTGAGTAATATTTGCGCTCCGTCTCGCGAACTTCATCGATGCGGTCTTTCTGTTTCTTGCTTTCTTTTCTATCAGATGAGACAGAATCTCTAAGCGTGAGGCCGCTTTCACGGCTGACACACATTCCTTGTGACAAGGCTGCTTGTATGTGTTGTACTACAGCATTTCATTTCACGCCATCTGACTAAGTCAACGCCGACTGAACGCGATAAGGAGGCGCACAGTTATCGTGCCTATAGTAGGCGCCGACTGGGCGATAGGCAGACGCGCCCGTAGACGACGCTCAAAGAGTCAGCCCAGATCTAGACTCAGGCGTAGTTTCCGACATAGTTTAAGGGCACGGCTCTTTATTTAACATCACGTTTTTGCACAAAACCAACCACCAAACGATGGGCGATACTCCTCTTCGGCTAGTATTCTATGGACCATACTTTTGCTACAGGCCCACGGCCTCGCGCAGCGGTTTGGCACATATAGTTTGTGAAAATGCAATGGAGCACTTGCGCCGCACTTGAAGAAGCGAGCGAATGTCCGTTGATTATATTTAGTAGACGCACCTATACTTTTTACATGACAACATTAGAAATAATCAAAAGAAGAGGCGTGCAGGACACGGACACAAGGAGAGCAGTGAACACCACGAACGTTCACTGCTCTCCTTGTGTCCGTGTCCTGCACGCCTCTTCTTTTGATTATGGACTGTTACCAACTCGCTCAACTTTCTGTCCTTTTGAACATTAGAAAGCCACTTACAGGAGCAAAAATGTTTATTTTAATTTCAAATACAACTATACCTTCTCTGTAACTCAAACTTTATGGACGCTGCTAAACCTGGGCACTAGTAGAGGAGCCAACATCGCCATGTCGCATAATATTGCTAAATTTCTGAGCTTTTGGTATTTTTCTAACCGCGACAAAGCAAGAAGTACCTGCGCACGCACATCATTATTCCAAAATCTTCTATTTCGGGGCAATATTTTGTCGTAGACGACCCATTTTTACAAGGGTGGGGGGGGTTTCAAATCCATATGAAGCCAGACTAGCCAAAGCCAAGCACATCATACCCATCATTCCCATGCTGGGCGAACTGCCTTGTTCGAAATTCCCCAGCACACTATAGCGCCACATTTTCCTCTATTTGTTAGAAACAACTTAATGAGCAAACATACAATGAAGCCTAGGAAAGCATAGGGGAAGTTCCTTGTAGTATTGTAATTGTGTAGTAATAGAAAGGAATTAAAGTGGACGAAAGACAAACCTGCCTTCGGTGGGAACCGGACCCAATACCTTCAGATGACGCGTCTGATGTTCTACCGCTGAGCTACGAAGGCGGTCGTCCCCCCGTTCACTTTATTGGGTATTTATGTACATATTATCCTGGGAGTAGAGTGTTAGGCAGCTCCACTCGTAGCCATGGCGGCGTGTCGAACACACTTTCTTGCCAAGAGGCGTCACGTAGAACGTGAACTTATGCTGAGATGGCTGCTGCCCAATAAAGCCTCGCATGCTACCGAAGGCACCAAGTCTGCCTCAACGAGGCCCAAGCTATGAAATAAGGAAAGGGGAAGGGGTCAAGGGCTCGTTCTTTATTTGTTAGAAACAACTTAATGAGCAAACAGACAATGAAGCCTAGGAAAGCATTAGGCAGCGCCACACGACGCCATGGCTAGGAAAGGTAGCTATGCAGACCATTCCTGCATAGCTACCGTCTCTCTCTCTTTCAACCTGCCCCCCCCCCCACCCCCGTGCCCCGGCAAATGCGCGCCCTCGTCATGGATGGCTGGCTCCTCAGCGCAGTTATTGTTCCGACAGCGGAGCCAAGCCCGGTCATCCAAATCCACCTAAAACCACGTTTTCGCACATGACGTCGGCATGTTCATGGCAGACCTATCGACATACTGAAAGCAAGATAAATTTAGGAGCATTTTTTCCTGTTGGAGCTGAGAGAAATGGAAGTTTGGTGCGCGTGTGGCGTTTCTTCCCTTCTTTCTTGATGTCTGTCTTTCCCCTTTCTTTCGCTCGTTTCTTGCGTTTTAGTTCGATGTACGCACACCTCTTTGTTCAGCTGTGCTTGCCGAAAATCTGGATTAACCTGACGAACACGGGCACGTTCACGCTACCGCAACAGGTACCGCTCCAGGCTCCAGCTTCTTCGGCCGAACGAACGAGGCGCAGACTCCCCATTTCACGTCGTAACCTAAACTGGCCGGAAACGACGGGAGCGAGGCACGAACTACACCCGCACACGCGCTTTTCCTCCTCCTGCGGAGGGCACGCCTCTGATTGGCTGTGGATATGGCGTTGACTCGGACATCCGCAGGTGGCGCCGAGCCAAATGTGTCGTGGTCCCACGCCGGCGCGAGCGCCAGAGAGGTCCACGCGAAGTTTTTACGATTATTGATTTTGCATACACAACTGCGCCGCGGGACAGTGACTCAAACATGGTTTGATGTTATATTGAATATTTCAATATAATATAAGGAGCGTACTGTCCTTCAGCACTATATAAGCACAAGCAAGCGCGTACACCAAGCGCGTACACATAGAAGGTCACATGAGTTACCTTTTGTGCAACTGCGTGTGTTTGCTTCTTAGGTTACATAAGGTAATTTAAGAAGCTTCGCGAGTTTCCGTGAGTAAATATATATACAAAGCCTCGTTCAGTGAGAACAGGGATGGCTTGAGCCAATGCAATGCAGCATCTTTTCTTAGCGAGATCATCTCAATTCAAGCTCTGAGTGGTTGTCGGTCTCTTTAGTGGCAATGATTAATGACAACGTACGCCTGCCTTACACGTTTATACAACACACGCAAAAAAAATGGCAGATCCCACGTGCAGTGGGAATCGAGGAAATGCGAAGCACGCATCGGGAACCTAAAATGGATCTGCATTATTGTATCGCTATACCGATTTTGGTGCATATGAAGTTAACGAAACGGCCGCAAGAGCACCAAGATTGTGGCATGTAAACCATACCGCTCATGACATGCATGTCATGATTTTCATGTTATGACCTGTCGTTTACGTTCGTCATGGAGTCATATCGTGGCATACCAATTTTCGTGTACATCTCATTAACGAAACCGCTAGGAAAGCACCAAGACAGTGACATGCATATAATGCCCTTCATGACATGTGTGTCATGATTTTCATGCTATGATCCTGCCATTTATGATCGTCATGCAGTCACGTTGTGCCATACCAATTTTCGTATACATTCCGTTAACAAAACGACCAGGAAGCCCTAAGACCGTGGCATGTAAATCATGCCGCTCATGACATGCATGTCATGATTTTCATGTTATGAAGTGTCATTTACGTTCGTCGTGCTATCGTGTTGTGGAATACCAATTTTCCTATATATCCCATTAACGATACGACCAGGAGAGCACCAAGACAGTAGCATGTAAATCATGCCGCTCATGACGCTTGTCGTGATTTTCATGTTATGACCTGTCAGTTATGTTCGTCATGCAGTCATGTTGAGGCATACCAATTGTCGTGTACGTCCCAATAACCAAACGGCCAGGAGAGCACAAAGTCGTAGGCGGCTACATAGATAGATAGATAGATAGATAGATAGATAGATAGATAGATAGATAGATAGATAGATAGATAGATAGATAGATAGATAGATAGATAGATAGATAGATAGATAGATAGATACGCTCAATGTCGCCGAATTTCGCTAAGAAATGCTTCGCATTTAAAAAACACCAATATCATGAGTACTAGTGGTATATCTATTACGCGAACATCCAGCAGAAAATACCTCTCGCGAGGAACCTCAGAGGTGCTTTTGCGACGTCACGTCACGCACTACACACACATAGTAGCCATAGCGATCTGGTGATCTGGGCCCGCATTCACACACACACACACACAAAATGGTAGACCCCACGTGCAGTGGGAATCAAGGAAATGCGAAGCGTGCATCAGGAACGTAAAACGGATTTGAATTGTTGTCTCGCTATACCGAATTTGGCACATATGAAGTTAACGAAACGGCCGCAAGAGCACCATGACTGTGACATGTAAACCATATCGCTCATACACGCGTGTCATGATTCTAACGTTATGAACTGTCATTTACGTTCGTCATGCAGTAGTGTTGTGACATAGGAATTTTGGTATACACCCCATTAACGAAACGCGTGGCATGTAAATCATGCCGCCCATGACATGCATGTCATGCTTTTCACGTTACAACCTGTCATTTATGTTCGTCATGCAGTCATGTTGTGGCATACCAGTTTTCGTATACATCTTATTAACGAAACGGCCAGGAGAGCACTAAGACCGCGGCATGTAAATCATGCCGCTCATGACACGCATATCATAATTTTCATGCTATGACCTGCCATTTATGTTTGTCAGGCAGTCATGTTGTACCATATCAATTTTCGCATACATCCCATTAGCGAAACGGCCAGGAGAGCACCAAGATCGTGGCATGTAAATCACGCTGCTCATGACATGCATGTCATGATTTTCATGTTATGACCTATCATTTATATTCGTCATGCAGTCATGTTGTGGCATGTTGTGGCATACCAATTTTCGTAAACATCCCATTAGCTAAACGGCCAGGAGAGCACAAAATCGTAGGCGGCTAGATAGATAGATAGATAGATAGATAGATAGATAGATAGATAGATAGATAGATAGATAGATAGATAGATAGATAGATAGATAGATAGATAGATATGCTCAAACTCGCCGAAGTTCGCTAAGAAATGCTTCGCATTTAAAACAACTTATGCAAAAAATGTCCTTACAAGAATGTTTCAGCCACTCTTGACACTGAACATATCATTAGCAAGGCCTGCTAGCCAATGACGTAACGCACTTACGATAGCCAAGTTTTTTAAATACGTGCCCTGTTTTTCTGGTGCCTGGATTGTGCGTTGTAGTTCACCTCTTTTATAGAAAAGGTACTAGAGGCCGGACTATAGCGTTGGGTTCACTGCAAGCGACCGGTGGCTCGGGCAAACGTTTATAAGCAGCAGCAGCAGTAGGTGAAGCATCCTTTGGCATTTACGCATTGACGCTCTCATTTGAAGGCCGGCGCCTGCGTTCTCTAGTGGCATCACCGCTTTCACCCTGCGTGTAATGGGAAGTAGAGGCCGTAGCTTCGAGGCGTTCCATGTTTCGTCGTCCTCAAGACGGAGTAACGTTGGTCCTTTCCAGAAGATTGCCTTTTTTTTTTTTCTGTTAGGGCGGGGGGATGCAGCTGAACTTCAGTTTTAAACGCCGTGTTGGCCGTTTAACTCGTTGTCTCCAACATAAACTATTGCTTCCCTGGCAGCCCTACGTGTGCGTGTGTAATATTTACGGCAAGCTTATTTTCGCTTCGCACTTCCGCGCAGACGGCAAGACTCACAACCAGCGCCAGCAAGGAAAACGGTCGGAGGGCGTCCGATCCCATCATGTCGAGTCCTTGGCAAACTTTTACACAGCGAAGCTGGGGCCTCTCCACTTGTCGTGCGGCGTTCAGCTATGATCGCGCAAATGGCGAAACCCTTACAGGCCCTGTTATAGCGCTCTGCTTGAAACCTCCACAGCGAAAAGACGAGGGCGACAAGACACAATCAAACTGGACCAGCGCTTGCTTTAAAAGAAATGTTTAATCACATGAGGCCGCAAATACATGTAGCGCGCACCACCACGGGGTCACAGAAAACGTGTCAAGAAATCTTTGTCCGATAGTGGCAGTGATGACTTGCGTTGCTGATGTTTTTGCTTTGCAAGACTCATGAAATAGGCCTTAATTATTTCGCCTTCAAGCTTCTTGTGGCCGCTTCAGAGACGTGATGTTATGGCACAGAGGAATGCATTTGCATTTTTCGCAATGAAAGGCAGCGAGTCCGCCAGATCGATTGCTAACATCCAGATTACGCTTTCACACACGCTCAGTAAAGTACTTGCAAGTTTGGCGTACATAAAAATCACAGTAGAACCGAACCTTCTACAGAACTCCTGTGGTGCATTCGGTGATCTGCAAAACATTCTTGCTATCAGGTGCGTTCTCCCCAATTTTCTTTTCACTTGTGGCCCGCCCAAACGTCACAACATGCAGGGGCAAGCATATAAAAACCACAATTACTCCGTATGTACTTTGCAATGTGAGAAATCTGGAGCAAATGAAAAATTGCTTGAAATTTGTTTATTTGAACTTTCTTGGCGACCTTTTCTTATGCTAGTTATTTCACGCGCTTGCAAAAGCTCTCACAGAAAACATCAGGATCAGGCCACGGGGATAACTCGCGCATTCTGGTCGCTCGACTTGTTGATTAGTGCTATTCTATCTCAACTACTCACATGTTTCTCCTAACGCCGACTGCCAGCAGTTTATCGCGATAGTTTGTTTTACCAGCTTGGAATTAACACTGATGCACATCATTGAGGTGGATTTCATCAATCTTGAAATAAGCAGCCTAATCAGCACTCCATCTGAAGGGCGTTTCAGTTGAAGGGACACTAAAGCTAAAGTGAAAAACAATTTTTTCTTGCATTAGTAGATCAGCATTTTGTAATACCAGAAAACGCCGATCTTGTGAGAAGACGGCCCTTAGTAAGCTAGAAGTCGCGCAGGAAGAAAGCACTCGTGGCGACGCCACTTCGAAGTTCCAAAGTGCACTAACACGTGTGACCTCACAGATCTTTGACGACGTGTGCTAAGGCCTACATTACGATTTATCGGTAAGGAAGACATGCATGAAATTCTAAGGAAGCCATAGACGTAACACGCGGAATTTCAGAATATTTGCCCCGCCACGGTGGTCTAGTGGCTATGGCACTCGGCTGCTGATCGGAGGGTCACGGGATCCCGGCCGCGGCGGCTGCATTTGGATGGAGGCGAAATATTGAGGCCCGTGTGCTGTGCGATGCCAGTGCACGCTAAAGAACCCCACGTCGTCGAAATTTCCGGAGCCCTCCACTACGGCGTCTCTCATAATCGGAGCTGGTTATGGGACGTTAAACCCCACAAATCAGTCAATCAGTTTCAGTACATTTGCTGGAGGGAATATGGCGATAATAAGAAAAGAAGTAATTGGCCTTCTGACGTCACGACGCCGAAGTACCGGTGCGAATTTCAAAACTAAGAATTTAATATTCATTTTCCCTTTTGATATTGAACATCAAATGGCGAAATTAACAGTAATCGAGTTCTCGAAATGTAAGTTATCATTCTGAACCACTTCACATTTTCAATTTAGTGCCCCTTTAATTTGCGCCAGAGTTTCGAAAAACGAACTTACGCGTTACAAGGATGCAACCATGTTGGTATTCTCTACTGTCGCCTTCACCATCTCGAACTTTTTTTCCAAGATCTCAGACAATATATTATTGTCTAGATCATTGAAATAGGGTAGGACGCTAGCCCAAGCTGGCAAGGAACGAGAACGCGCCCTCAACCGCGAGAGACAACGCTGACGCAGGCAGCGTCTGCTAGCGAGTTTCTTGATTGAAAAAAAAAAAAACAGCTGCTCGCGCTGGACAACCGTTCACCCGGCACCCCATATATATAGGCACAGGATCTTGACCTGCAATGTCGTGCCGGTGGGAGATTTCTCTTGTGCGCAGTTGAACCACAAGGATTCGCAGCGTGCGACTTAACTAAAGGTAATCCGGAACTCGGCACGATCTCGGCACGAACCTTACAAAGACAAGGAGCATAAATGGCAACGCGTGTGTAAATACACACAAACGTTATCACTCATTTACATGCATGAGTGGGCAATGTCACGGGTGATTTACGGTAACACCCAACGATCCCCAGTGCTTCGCCGACGCGTCATGGTTCACTTCGTGGATATACGTGTAATTTTTTTTCTCCTTGGAGTGTTGAAGCAACGCGCTCTGGTTATAAAGAGGTTATTAGGGAAGCTTCCCGATGTGATTCAACAGAAGACAAACGCTGCTTCGTGACAGTGCTATTAGTTACATCGTATCCTCCATTTCTTAACCTTATACGACATGTGAAACACGTTTCGAAAACTCTTCGAGGTATACGAATGAAATCTATCGTTAACCTTGTGAGATTTACTGTTGTCAAAAATAAACGTTACGAACACCATGCCATGTCACTGCAGAGGCTATGCGACAGCGCAAAGCGATGTTCATGCCGCTTTAACACGGATACTGGCACTAATTACTTCACACCATGGCTGGTACTTGCCACAACACTCAGTCCAACAAAATACCTTGCCTTACAACCCGCGGATACCAAAGCATACGCCTTCCGCAAATGAAAATGCTTGGCCCTTATTGGAACCATGTCATACAATGAAACATTACAAAAGTCAAGCATTCCCTCGATCCCACGGGTGTTCTACTGCATCCGTCATACGTGCACAATGCAGAAGTGAAATGAGCATGCAATTAAGCGTGTTTAGCGTCAGCAGTCCACTTAAGCAACAATTTATTACGTGCCTGCTTTCGCCATTGCAAGGATTCGCGGTGCCTTCCTGCATACGGTGCCCAATGTCCCCATCGCCAATGCTCTCCCCGTGGCGCCACCGTCGCGGGAAAATGGCTGCGCTCGAGAACGGGTCGCATTCCGACACAGGGTGGCAGCGCCGCTTCCACCACTAGAGCAACGTTCTAAAAACAACGCGTAGAGAGAAAAATTCAGTGCCGTCCATTTTATAAAAAGCTACATAATGCTTTACACTCCGCCTTTCTTCTTCCCCTCCTCCCCAGCCTCACTTTCATTTCCCACATCCTTGCTGTGCCATAGTACACATGGATAAGGCTGCTTGCTTCACCGTGCCCCTCCGCCTCACCTTTTTTTTTCCTTTTCCATCCTTCTGCTATGCTATACAAGGCTATGCTATGCTTTGAAACCCGCAACTTCGAGCGACTCCTGAAGGTTTCTGCACATCACACGGCGTACTGCCTCCAGTATCAGCCCACACGAAGTGTCGACGACGACGTTTTGACTTCAACCTGACTTATCGACGCCACGGGAGCACGAGACACGTGCAGATCTCTTAGTATTATACAAGGGTATGAGGCTTGTGTGATACACTATGAAACGCATCTGCATTTATGTAGTAGGGGGCTTGGGGCATCAGGCGAAGAGAAGAAGAGCGCGTGCCAGGTGCCGCGCCCGCCAGCCCCGGTTTTGCTAGTGTATAGTAGTGGGGTGTGAAGGCATTGGCCAAAGAGAAGGAAGAAGCGCGTGTGCGAACGCAGCACATTGAGCACTTCGTAGAACTGCAGGAGAACTCTTCAGGACTAGAAGTGACGGTGATGATAGTTTCTGATACTAACTACTTTTTACGCAGAGTAAGAAGAGCTTCGTTGTTAAAACTGCAAGTAATTTCCCCTGTGCCTTCCTTATATTCATCGTCTGTTAATTTCATCAGGCTGAGTCTAACAAAGAAACGAGCCCTTCACCAATACCTCTTCATTTATTTGAAGCGAAAGTTTTTGTGCATATAGCGCCAATGAGCACTCTTCTGTCCTGCATATTCAGACATAATCTAGCTATGAGGCCGTCATGTGAACAGGTGTGCAGTGTGAATCAAGATGTATTTTTTTCATCTTTGTAAGCACCTGCTGTAACGCTTTCGGGCTAAGCGGAGATATGTCTGAATAAAGAATAAAGACTTGTAGATGTTGTCGTGACGCAGGGATGCGCGGTACCCAGACCTACCTTTTCTTTCTTTCTATACTGGGCCGTCTGCGAGTCGCCGGCCCCAGTCGTATCAATGTAATGAACACTCATGGGTACTGCACGCACATATTTAGATTCAAGGCTATTCCTACGTATCCCAAGGTTAACAATTGTGGGCAAAGATTGCCGCGTCTCAGCCCACAGTCACTGAGTCCAGAGCCAATGCGCCGAGCGACACGTCAAGCCAAGTCCTGGCCCATGCTAGAACACCAGCGCGCTCCCCGCACCACACGCGTGGACTTCGTCGTCGTCTGTAGTCTCTAGCCTTGTGTATAAGGCGGCCAGGTTCACTTCAAGCTGATCCTTGCATCTTTTTTGCCGAGTGATACCCGCAATCATATTGGAAACAAAAGGAATGAAATTCGGCAGAACGGCTTCTTCATTATCTCATGTTTCTTATATATTGTGGGCATTTACTATGCACTACTTCCTCATCTGTACATAATCATCATCATCCTGCTGTGGTTGAGCTTCATCTTCGGTGCCTCGGCATCATCATTATCGTGTGTGGGCCTTGGCTGGTTCGCTGCTGAGTGTGCAGTCCTAATAAACGTCGTCGCTACCGAGACGTCATACTTGGTGGAGGTGGTTCTTCGATCCTCAGTCCTCTGTCCAGTCAGTCTCCCACCTGGAGCTTCGCTCGGGTCGCCGCTTGCGCTCACTGTCCGCCATCGGATCCGAAGCCGCTTCTATTGGCCAGGTCTTTCTACTAGTGTGGCGAAGTACGTCAGTTCCTGTTCACCGTGTCAGCGTCGCAAACTCCCAACATCCGCTCCTGCCGGCGAGTTACAGCCTATTCCCTGTCCCCTTGCACCATTCGAGGTTGTTGGCGTCGACCTCTACGGACCCCTTCCTGTCACTGCCGCTGGAAATCGATGGATAGTGACCGCCATCGATCACCTGACACGCTACGCAGAGACCACATCGGTGATTACTGGCTCAGCTTCGGAGGTTGCCGACTTTGTCCTCGAAGCTATAATTCTCCGCCACGGCGCTCCTCGAGTCCTGCTGAGCGACCGTGGGAAGGTATTTCTCTCCCAACTTCTTAACGAAGTCCTGCGCGCCTCTGGCACCACCCACAAGACGACATCTAGCTATCACCCACAAACTAACGGCCTGACGGAGAGATTTCATCGCACGCTTGCCGATATGATTGCCGTGTATATACAGCCTGACCACAAAAATTGGGATAAGCTTCTCCCCTTTGTTACGCACGCCTACAACACGGCCGTTCAACGCACTACCGGCTACTCACCATTTTACTTAGTTTATGGACGGTCTCCTACCTCCATCTTCGAGGCTTCTTTCTTCAAATTTCCCGTCCCTCTCTCTACATCGTGCAGCGAAGAATTCATATCACGACTCGCCCAGTGTCGCCAGCGGGCTCGCATAAATACAGAAGCCAGACAACAAGACCGCAAGATAATTTATGACACATCCCATCGAGCTGCATCATTCCGATCTGGTGACGAGGTACTCCTGTTGACGCCCTTGCGCACTCCTGGTTTGTGCGAGAAGTTCCAGCCGAAATTCATCGGGCCATACATTGTACTGGAGCAGACATCACCTGTCAATTACCGTGTGGCTCCGGTTGTCGCCCCAACAGATCGCCGTTGTCGCGGCACCGAGGTCGTCCACGTCTCCCGCATGAAACCTTTCATGCGGCGTTATCCGTCGCCGTGAGCTGCGGCCAGGATGGCCGCTTTCATGCGGGGGGGAAATAGTGTGGGCATTTACTATGCACTACTTCCTCATCTGTACATAATCATCATCATCCTGCTGTGGTTGAGCTTCATCTTCGGTGCCTCGGCATCATCATTATCGTGTGTGGGCCTTGGCTGGTTCGCTGCTGAGTGTGCAGTCCTAATAAACGTCGTCGCTACCGAGACGTCATAATATTTTGTCTACCTTGACCTTGGGCCTTGGGACTATCGGTACCTGACAATGCATATCATGTGCCTACTCTTGTCCACTTACAACGAATGGTATGTGCCACTGTTCTACATGGTTGTACAAAAGCTTAACATATAATTTGATATGCATTGCGCCTCCCCGTGCATGCACTTCTATACACATCCTCCATTTTACAAGTATTGAATTGAACATTGCATCCACGACACAGAGCAAGCAACTAGAATAGCTAAGGCCATGCACATCTTATTCGTTATATTACCGTCAGTATCATCATCATCATCATCATGTCTACAAAGGCTTCTCCCACAGTTCTCCAAATATCCCTATCCTGTGCTATCTGTGCCCAATTTACCACCGCAAATTTACTGATCTCGTCTGCTGATCTAACTTCTTGCCGCTCACTGCCACGCTTGCCTTTTCTGGGAATCCACTCTGTTCCCTTAATAGCCAACAGTTGTCTTCGCATTACATAGCCCGCCCGCATCCATTTCTTCTTGATATTTATTGGTATGTCCCTAACACGCGTTTGTTCTCTAACCCACTCCGCGTTCTTCTGGTACCTTATTATTACACCTACCATTTTTCGTTCTATTGCTGGCTGCGTCGTCCTCAATTTAAGCTGAACACTCTTAGCCTCGAATTTTCTCCCCCGTAGGTGAGTACCTGTAAGATGCAGCTGTTATAAACATTCCTCTTCAGAGACAATGGTAAGCTACCATTAATTATCTGACAATGGCTGTCGAATGCACTCCACCCATTCTTATCCTCATAATTATCTCAGCCTGATGGTTGGACCGCCGCTATACCGCTACTTAATAGAGAAAATGGGCGTCTCTTCAGTTGGGTTGCAAAATTGCTTTCGATCTGCATGCTGTTTTCGGCTTTCTCTGTTACGACAAGCTGCAGCACTACGGCATTAGGTCACACAGAAACTTATGAACCCATACAAGGTATGAGCTTTCTAATTCTCGAACAAATAAATTGCACATGTGGCAACTTCATTCTATGCATTTAGCCGCTTTACCTGGAATTTATTATATGCGCGCGGTCTGCTGCTGTCACAATCAACTCATGCGAGGACAGAACTAAGGGGCTTGTTTGTTGTAGCTTATGATATTGCTGGATGCCGTGCGTCGGCTGAAGAACTTCGGTGCACATAATCACGCGCGGCAGCAGCATTGGCATCGGTGATGGTGGCATAGCAGGAGCTGGCTCGAGCTGCGTGCGTTTGTCCCGTTCAGAACGCTCTGGTTTTTCAAGGAGACCGGCCGCCATGTCCAACGTTGCGACCAAGGGTGGAGGCGATGCTTCGGATGCGCTTGAATGCCTGGAGGCGCATGGCAGAGATTCATCACCGGTCGACTCGTTTGAGCCTTTGACGCCGATCTCGCTAAAGCGACAACTGCGCAAGGATTATGGCCGGCCCGTAATGGAGCTCCTAAGCCGGTACTTCCGGGCTCTCTACGACCTCTCGGCTTACGTCAACAAGGTAGCGTTCCTGAACCGCTGCCGTTCCATGAACGTCGTACCAGCTCAGTACCGAGTCCAGTGCCCCGACATCAACAACACGCGACGCATCGTCCGTATCCTCGGCATATGCAGCTTCAAGCTTATGCTGGCAGACCTCAAGCACAGCCAGACGCGCAAGGAGCAGGTGGTGCAACTGCTCGAGCTGTTGCATGACGAACTCGCCGAGGTCCTCAGCTCCGAGAATCTCCATCATGTGCTCGCTCTCTCCAGGGTGAAGTACAAGAACTTCTTCGAGGCCACCCAGGCAAAGCAACGTGTCATTTTTACCGAGCTGCTTCAAGAGTACGAGATGAACGGCAAGAAAGAGAAGGACAAGTGACGCCACAGTGGACGCGACTTAGAGGAATGATCCGACGGCCTGGATGTCCACCGTTTTTCTTCTCCTGCCTTCTTCCTCTACCTTGCAGTCCCAGGGCTTAGGCGCAAGGACGCATGCATGCCTCAGCGGCAGTTGTTGGGGAAGCCTTTCGGACTGCGTGGCCTTGATTTTGTCGAGAAGACTTGTTGTCAGTTTTTTTCCATGTGTTTGTTAAAACTTTTGTCCAATAAAACTTTTGTCCATGAAGGCTGCGCAGTTATTAACCATAAGGTTGGCTTTATGGCCTATTTTAATGAATGGGGCAGAATGTTCTAGCGGTTTTCGCCAAAGGCTAGTGATCTTCGTACAACGCAAAGGTTTTTTTAACAGCATTCAGCTATTGCTTACACGAGCATCAGTGCCGAGCCGATCTCATTCGCGACATTTTGTCTCTGGCGCTTTTAGACGGTTAGGGTTGTTGCAGCGGTTTTCATCAAGGGTTGGAGGAATGGACCATGGTTACAAGAGACTTGGACGGTGTTCCCATCCAGGAGATCATAGGTTTTGTGCGAAGCGGCTGCGAAGTCAGCTTAGCCAGACCTTGTGTTGCAAGCCCCTACAGCGATCTTGAATGCCGAGAGCGCTTGAAATGTAGAAGACAGAGAGACAGGTTTTAGAAATAGTTTATTGATCATGAAAAACTGAAAGCCGTTGGTTTCCCAAAAAAATAATTTAATCAGTAGGTTTGAAAATGGTTCGCTGTAATTCCCGCCATAACACAGCGTTCTTGCGATGTTAGCATAAAGGAGTTGAATGAATCGTAAGGTATACGTTGCAGCTAACGCGTTCTGGTCTGGTTGCGCGAAATGTTAACTAGGTGCGAAGAAGGATTTTTTTCAGTTTAACGAGAGAGGACACTGAGGCTCGTTTTAGAACCCTTTTAGCGCGTGTCTCGTACAGTACGCGTGCCTCGACTTTTCGCTCAAATTGAAATGCAGTCGCCGCGGCCGTGGTTTGATCCTGCGATGAGCAGCCGAGTTCCATAGCCAGACACCAAAACGGGGCAGCGATCTATATAGCCTCTTCTGAGTTAGCAGCCGTGCACCGCCCAAACACCGTGTCAGCGCTTTGTCCCTGAGCCATGGGTCGTCCTGAAAGAAAATGCTAGCAAAACAAATCGTGATTATTGATGCGTGGTAGAAGGGCTGCTAAAGAGCTCTCTTTTTTTCTTCGTCTTAGAGTGTTCAAACAACGCGCTTTGGTGATAACGTGGGTATTAGGGAAGCTTCCCGATGTAATTCAACAGAAAACAAACGCTGCTTCTTGAGATTTCTGTTAGTTTCATCATATGCTCCATTTGGTAACTTTACGCGAAGTGTGAAGGACGTTTCGAAATCTCGTCGAGGTATACGAATGAAATCGATAGTTAACCTTGTGAGTTTTACTGTTGTCAACTATAAACGTTACGAACACGCTGCTTCGTGACACCACTGTAAGTTTCATCATATCTTCCATTTGGTAACCGCACACGGCCTGTGAAACACGTTTAGAAATCTCGTCGAGGTATAAGAGTTCGTTAACCTTGTGAGTTGTCAACAATAAACGTTATGAACACCGTGCAATGTCACTGCAGAGTCTCTATGACAGCGCACAGGGAGGTTCATACCGCTTTAGCACGCATACTGGCACTAATTAGTTCACACCATCGCTGGTTATGGCCACAACACTAAGTCAAAAAACACACCTTGCCTTACAACCGGCGGATACCAAAGCATACGCCTTCCACAAATGAAAATGCTTGGCCCTTATTGGAACCATGTCATACAATGAAATATTACAAAAGTAAACCATTCCCTTGATCCCATGTTCTGCTGCGTCCGTCATACGTGCACAATGCAGAAGTGAAATGAGCACGCAATTGAGCGTGTTAAGCGTCAGCGGTCCACTTAAGCAACAATTTATTACGTGCCTGCTTTCGCCATTGCAACGATTCGCGGTGCCTTCCTCCATGCGGTGCCCAATGTCCCCACCGGCAATGCTCTCACCGTGGCGCCACCGTCGCGAGAAAATGGCGGCGCTTGAGAACCGGTCGCATGCCGCTATGCGGTGGCAGCGGCGCTTCTACCACTAGAGCACCGTTCTAAAAAATGGGTCGAGATAAGAATTCCATGCCGTCCACAAAGCTACACAATGCTTTACACTCCGCCTTCCTTCTTCCCCTCCTCGTCAGCCTCACTTTCATTTCCCACATCCATGCTGTGCCATAGTACACATGGATAAGGCTACTTGTTTTACCCTGGCCTTCCTCCTCACCTCGTTCTGTTTTCCTTTTCCGCCCTTTAGCTATCATATATACAAGGCTCTACTGTGCTATGAAAGCTACAACTTCGAGCGACGCCTGAAGTTTTCTACACCTCACACGGCGTACTGCCTCCAGGATCGACCCGCACGAAGTGTCGACGACGACGTTTTGACTCCAACGTGTCTTGGCGACGCCACGGGAGCACGAGACACGTTCTCTTAGTGTTATACAAGGTTAGGAGGTTTGTTTGATACACTTTGTTTCATACACTATGATACATGCCTTTATATAGTAGGGGTTGGGAGCATCAGGCGAAGAGAAGAAGCGCGAAGCGAGGTGCCGCGCCCGCCAGCCGCAGTCTGGCTAATGTATAGTAGTGGGCTGTGAGGCATTGGTGCAAGAGAAGAAAGAAGCGCGCGTGCGAACGCAGCACATGGGGCACTGCGTAGAACTGCACGAGCACTCTTGAGGACTATAGAAGTGACGGTGATGATAGTTTCTGATACCAACTACTTTTTACGCAGAGTAAGAAGAGCTTCGTTGTTAGAAATGCAAGTAATTTCCCCTATGCCTTCCTTATCCTCATCGTCTGTTAAATTCATCAGGCTGAGTCTAACAAGGAAACGAGCCCTTGACCAATACCTCTGCATTTATTTGAAGCGAAGGTTTTTGTGCATATAGCGCCAATGAGCGCTCTTCTGTCCTGCATATTCAGACATAATCAAGCTATGAGGCTGTCATGTGAACAGGTGTGCAGTGTGAATCACGATGTATTTTTTTTTTCATTTTTGTAACCCCCTGCTGTAACGCTTTCCGGCTAAGCGGGGATATGCCTGAATAAAGAATAAAGACTTGTACATGTTGTCGTGACGCAGGGATGCGCGGTACCCAGACCTACCTTTCTTCCTTTCTATACTGGGCAGTCTGCGAGTCGCCGGCCCCAGTCGTATCAATGTAATGAACACTCATGGGTACTGCACGCACATATTTAGATTCAAGGCTATTCCTACGTATCCCAAGGTTAACAATTGTGGGGAAAGATTGCCGCGTCTCAGCCCACAGTCGCTGAGTCCAGAGCCGATGCGCCCAGCGACACGTCAATCCAAGTCCTGGCACATGCTAGAACACCAGCGCGCTCCCCGCACCACACGCGGACACTTCGTCGTCGTCTGCAGTCTCTAGCCCTGTGTATAAGGCGGGCAGGTTCACTTCAAGCTGATCCTTGCATCTTTTTTGCCGAGTGATACCCGCAATCATATTGGAAACAAAAAGAATGAAATTCGGCAGAACGGCTTCTGCATTCTCTCATGTTTCTTATATATTTTTTTTGTCTACCTTGACCTTGGGCCTTGGGACCATGGGCACGTGACAATGCATATCATGTGCCTACCCTTGTCCACTTACAACGTATGGTATGTGCCACTGTTCTACATGGGTGTACAAAAGCTTAAAAAGTTTCTGAAACCATATTTTACTCGCTGTGTTTTGCATCGAAAAGGGTTCTTTGTATTGTTCTGAGGTAAATGCAGAAAGAATTTTCGAGATCGATGCAGGCGAGCTTAAGTTATTCAACTTACAAATTCAAAATAAAAGCAGACGACAGGTATCGGCATCCCGAGACGTGCATGCTGCTTCCAATAAAAACGCGGCTTACATCCTGCAGAGCTGGAACCGTGCTGCCGTATGTGGCATTTCTACCACAACAGCCACATGGGCCGCACAGCGCTCCCTGGGTCAGTTATAAAGAAAATGAAATTGTAATGCACAAAGTTGTACCTTTTAGTAGCTTCAGCAAGCATAAAACACGTTTTCAGTTTGAAATTTCCTTTATTCGATGCATTGTAACCATGTGTGACACGTATTTTTATTCCCTACATCCCCGGTCAATCAGAACCTGCAGCAAAGCCAGCGTGGTGATGTCATATGCGCTCGGAGAAACTGCTAGTGTATGGTGCTGCAGTCAGCGCGGAAACCGATTTCACGTACACATTAAATTATAATCTGGTTCGATTTCGCCGCTTTGACTGGTGTTTCGGTCATCATCATGTCTCACACAAAGCAAAGGTACAATACAATCGATGTGCGTAAAATGCTCTTCAGGGCCACTTTAACATATATTTTTATGTGCATTGCGCCTCTACGTGCATGAAATTCTTAGCCACATCCTCCATTTTACAAGTATTGAACATTACATCCGTGACGCAGAGCAAGCAACCAGAATAGGTAAGTCCAAGCACATCTCATTCGTTATATACCGGAGCTATCATCATCATCATCCTCATCATGTATACGCCCACTGCAGGGCAAAGGACTCTCCCATATATCTCCAATAAGTGCTGTGCTGTTCTAACGGTGCCCAATTTACCCCCGCAAGTTTCCTGATCTCATCTTCACACCTAACTTTCTGCAGCTCACTGCCCCGCTTGCCTTCTCTGGGAATGCACTCTTTTTCTCTTAATGGCCAACGGTTTTGTCTTCGCATTACATGGCCCGCCCACGTCCATTTCTCATTTTAATTTATATTAATATGTCCCTATCACGCGTTTGTTCTCTAACCGACTCCGCCCTCTTCTTTTCCCTTAATGTTACACCTACCTCTTTATGTTCCATTGCTTGCTGCGTCATCCTTAGTTTATGATGAACCCTCTTAGATAGCCTCCGAGTTTCTTTCCCGTAGGTGAGTACCGGTAAGATGCAGCTGTTATACACTTTCCTCTTCAGAGACAGTGGTAAACTACCTCTCATTATCAGACAATGCTTGCCGAATGCACACCGCCCATTCTTATCCACATAATTATCTCAGGCTCATGGTTGGACCGCCGCTATACCGCAACTTTAAAAAAATGTGCCTCTCTTCAGTAGGCTGCGAAATTCCTTTCGATATGCATGCTGTTTTCGGCTTTCTCTGTTACGACAAGCTGCAGCACTACGGCATTATGTCACGCACAAACTTATGAACCCATACAAGGTATGAGCTTTCTAATTCTCGAACAAATAAATAGCACATGTGGCAACTTCATTCTATACATTTAGGCCGCTTTACCTGGATTTAATTATATGCGCGCGGTCTGCTGCTGTCACAATCAACACTTGCTAGGACAGATCTAAGGGGCTTGTTTGTTGTAGCTTATTGCTGGATGCCGTGCTTCGGCTGAAGAACTTCTTCGGTGCACATAATCACGCGCGGCAGCAGCATTGGCATCGGTGATGGTGGCATAGCAGGAGCGGGCTCGCGCTGCGTGCGTTCGTTCCGTTTAGAACGCTCTGGTTTTTCGAAGAGAGCAGTTGCCATGTCCGCCGTTGCGACCAAGGGTGGAGGCGACGCCTCGGATGTGCTTGATGGCCTGAAGGCTCATGGCAGCGGTTCATCATCGGTCGACTCGACTGAGCCTTTGACGCTGTTTTCGCTGAAGCGAAAACTGCGCAAGGATTATGGCGCGCGCGTAATGGAGCCCCTAAGCCGGTACTTACGGGCTATCTACGACCTCTCGGCTTACGCCAACAAGGTAACGTTCCTGGACCAGTGCCGTATCATGAACGTCGTACCAGTGGAGTACCGAGTCCAGTGCCCCGACATCAACAACACGCGCAACGTCGTCCGTCTCCTGGGAATATGCAGCTACAAGCTTCTGCTGGCGGACCTCGAATACAGCCGGACACGCAAGGAGCAGGTGGCGCATCTGCTCGAGCTGTTGTATGAAGAACTCGCCGGCGTCCTCAGTTCCGAGGATCTCCATGATGTGCTGGCTGTCTCCAAGGTGAAGTACGAGAACGTCTACCAGGCCACCCGGGAAAAGCAACGCGCCATGTTTGTCGAGCTGCTTGAAGAGTACGAGATCAACGTCAGGAAAGAGAAGGACAAACGACACCAGAGTGCACGTGACTTCGAGGAATGATCCCAGAGCCTGGATTTCCACCGTTCTTTTTTTTTGCTTTCTTCTTCTTCTTTTTTCGTCAAGAGACAAGCAGTCAGCTAACCGAACTCAGGTACTGTTCTACCTTGCAGTCCCAGTGCTTAAGCGGATGGACGCATGCATGTCTCAGCGGCAGTTGTTGGGGGAGGCTATCGAACTGTGTGGTCTTGATTTAGTGAGGAAGCTTTGTTGTTAACTTTTTGCCATGTGTTTTGTTAAAACTTTTGTCCATTAAAGTTTGTTTCCTAAAACATAAGGATTTTGTCCAGTTGTGGAGTTATTAACCATAAGGTTGGCTTTATGGCCTATTTTAATGATGGCGCAGAATGTTGCAGCGGTTTTCGCCATGGGTTCGTGGTCTTCCTACAACGCAAAGGTTTTTTTAACTACATTCAGCTATTGCTTGTACGAGCATTAGGTCCTCGCCGGTCTCATTCAAGCCATTTGGTGTTTGGGCCTTTTAGATGGTTAGGGCTGATGCAGCGGTTTTCATCACAGTTTGGAGGAAACGACCATAGGTTACAAGAGACTTGGGCGGTGTTCAAATCGAGGAGATCATAGGTTTTATGCGAAGCGACTGCGATAATGAACTGAGCGAGACCTTGGGTTACAAGCCACTATACGCCATGCGCAGCGCCTATAGGGGCGCCACTGAAATCCGCGTAGCGGCGGCCGTTGGAACCGGTGGTGGGTCGCGTAGCAGACGCCTCATTTCACTGCAAGCATCGCGGAAGTGCGCGCGTGCCATTTGCCGCTTGTGCGCGTCCCAGATAATTACTTTTGCGGCGATAGCGTGTGCAAAGGAGCTGCACATTATAATAGTGGACATGTGTCCGATGTCACAGCTGTGTGGGACGACAATGTCACCATACGCGCCAAGTGTTTGCCACAGACAAGCGTCAATAAGCTTCCCTACGAAGTGGAGATCATCGCACCGCTTTCTTTATAACGTCCCGATCACTGATGCCTGCATGCGTTGACGCGTGAACCAACGTTTTCTTTTTTTTCGACACAGTAGCTTCGTTTACTTGCCATGTGTTTATATAGTAGATTTTGAGGGATCGCTGTCGCACCGGCGCATGGATTTCACGGGTGCGGCCACGCGAAGGGTCAGCGTTGGTAAAACTGAAACCAGCACGACAAACTTGTGAATATATTGTTGTGTTTTGTGGGGTTTAACGTCCGAAAACCATCTCTGATTATGAGAGACGCCGTAGTGGAAGGCTCCGGAAATTTCGACCACCTCTGGTTCTTTAACGTGCACTGACATCGCACAGTACACGGGCCTCAACATTTCGCCTCCATCGAAATGCAGCCGCCGCGGACGGGATTCGATCCCGCGACCCTCGGATCAGCAGCCGAGTACCATAGCCACTAGACCACCGTGGCGGGGCTTGCGAATATATATCTCGGCAGCTTGCGCTAGTGGCGCGCGACTGAGTCACTGCGCAGCTGGTGGTCACCTAGCTTGTCGTAGCAGCTTGGCTACGTATTTGCTAGGTTTTTTGCAGCTATTACCAAGTGTTGCAAAATGACGTTACATTCTACGCGATCGTCAAAGTCTTAAATGTGCATAGGTGCCATGTTTTACAGCTAATACGCAACTTGAGGCGAGCGCACAGCGAACATTCTGCACCGGTGATCGCATTCCAGTGCCATCAATAGGTAGAATGCAGCCGATTTCGTGCAGCACACGTGTGATTCCACGGCGCTTTTGTAAAGGAGCCGTCACCTGCCCCACATTCTCTGACATTGCGCTTCGCGCCATTCGTTTTTCAAGAGAGCCTAGGCATCGCGTCTTGTCAGTACTAACAACCTCATGTGCATTATAGCGCCTACAATGCAGGCGAGGCGACCACGTGTAAACGTAGTAGCGTTCGCTGAAGACGTAGCGACATAAATGGAGAAATAAAACACGATAATCGTTCTAACACCGCTGTTAACAAGAAAAGAGAAATAGCGGGCGCGAAAGAAGACGAAGTAGGATCGCGAGCGCGTGGCCCGTGATGTTCTGGGTTTTTCTCTTCAGAAAAAAAAAAGAAAAAGAAACACGGCATCGTAGGGTCTCACTGCTCGGTGCTCTTCAGGCGTATTGTCTTCCGCCGCACTTCGAAGCCTGGTTTATTCTTCATCGAAGTCCTCGGACTACACTCCTGTAAACAGCGCGATTGCTTGCCTTCTGCGTCGTACAGCCGCAATCCACCGCCGCCGTCGCTCTCGCTCATGAAATAGCACCGGAAATCTGTATAAGTGCGTTCGTGGCGATTTCTTGTGTGTGTCTGAGTAGCCGACAACGCAGCAGTTATTTTTCGGCATCTCTGAAGCCCGAGAGAGTCGTTAAATCACGATGAAAACACATCCATCCGCGCACACGCGTACACGCTCGCGGGAACACTGCTCGCTCGGACCCACCAACGCTTCCGAGCCGTGGCGGCAGATGGCGTCGTCGGCGCTTTGCGCATCGCCTATAGCGATCTTGAATGCCGAGAGCGGTTCAAATGTTGTAGCTTAAGACAGGGAAACAGGCTATAGAAATAGTTTATTGCCCAGGAAAAGCTGGAAGCCGTTGGTTTCCCCAAAATATTCATTTAATGAGTACGTTGGAAAATAGTTCGCTGAAATTCCCGCCGTAACACAGCGTTCTTACTATGTTAGCATAAAGGAACCGAATAAATCGTAAAGTATGTTGCAACTAACGCGTTCTGATCTGGTTGCGCGAGATGTTAACTAGATGCGAAGAAGTATTTTTTTTTTTTCAATTTAACGAGAGAGGACACTGGGGTTCGTTTTAGGACCCTTGTAGCGCATACCCGCTGCGCTGAGGTTTCTGTTTCTCTAAAGAACATTTTGCCTCGACCTATAGAGCGGCTTCGCTGTTAAAAATGATGACACTGCCGGCAAGCCTGCCTCAATATCACGAAATGTGGGAACACGGCAGCTTTTGGAAGTGAAGATGTAATTTATATGAGAGTGCGAACTGGTGAACACTCTAAACGGGCACTGATATCGCACAGTACACGGGCTTCTAGCATTTCGCCTCCAGCAAAATGCCATACTGCCGTGGAAGCGATCTAACCTTATTTGATTTCTAGGGTTTTACGTCCCGAAATCACGATATGATTATGAGAGACGCCTTGGTCGGGGGTTCCGAAAATTTGGCCACCTGGGGTTCTTTAACGTGCAGTGACAGCCGAGCGCCATAGCCACTGGTAGCCGAGCGCCATAGCCAGACACCACGCCAGGGCAGCGATCTATATAGCGTCTTCTAAGTTAGCAGCCGTGCACCGTCCAAACAGCGCGTCAACGCGGTGTCCCTGAGCCATCGGTCCTCCTGAAAG
Source organism: Hyalomma asiaticum (assembly GCA_013339685.2). Taxonomy (NCBI): domain Eukaryota; kingdom Metazoa; phylum Arthropoda; class Arachnida; order Ixodida; family Ixodidae; genus Hyalomma; species Hyalomma asiaticum. The sequence continues at coordinate 112,423,435 of CM023481.1, read as the reverse complement.
CAAAGGCTACCCTATTGCAAAACCCAGCGCCACTGTGTGCCAGCGTCCAGCACCATGCCAGATTATGGTCCCAGTGTGACGCTGCATACTGGCATGCTGGCGTGCCACGGTATACTGGGGAGCGCGGGTTGCTGGCACGCATAACTGCGTTGAGGCAAAAAAACCGTGGTCCTTCCCTGCCATGCATGCTAAGTAATATATAAAGATAAAAAAAGCTCTTGACTTTTTATTTGAGCGGTGTAACCAAAGTGCGGCACTGAAATCATGAACGTGATCTTCCGACGTGGGCGGCCTTCAAGGCGAACATCACGGAGGTATTCCGACGTCCGGCCGTTCGCAAGCTTCGTGCCGAGCAACGCTTGCGTGGCCGTGCGCAGCAGAGCGGTGAAACATTTACAACTTATATAGAGGATGTCGTCGACCTCTGTAAGCGCGTTGACTTTGAAATGGCAGACGCCGGGAAGATCAGGCAATGTTAAGGGGCATTGAAGAAGGTGCCTTCCAGATGTTGTTGGCCAAAAATCCGGCAACGATGTCTGAACTCACCAGCCTTTGCCAAAGTTTCGACGAACTGCGCAAACAGCGCGCAGCCACGCGCCAGTCTCATCCTCAAATAACATCGCTTTCGAGCTTGACGGTGACCCATGACAACTCGCTTCTGCAACAAATTAAGGAGGTGTCCGGGAAGAAGTCACTCGCCAGCTTTCGCTGCTGCCGCTTACTCACGGCCAATCGACCCCTCCGCTGGAGCCCCCCCCCCCCTTCAATACATCATGAAGGAGCAGGTAACCGGCTCCATTCCGCCTTCACTCCACCAGGCTCCAACTGCTGTTCCTCTGACGTACGCTCAAGTCGCATCGAGGACGGTACTGCCGGCCTACAATCCACCTCGCCCGCCTTTGCCCCCGCCAGTATCCCCTCCTACCGGACCTATGGTACAGAATGCACGACCTCAAGATCCATAGCGCACGGAAGACAACTGCCCGATTTCTTTCTATTGTGGCCGTGCTGGACATGTGACATGCTCTGCCACCAACGCATACAACACGTGTCCACCAATGTGCCTCCACCATGGGTACCATATGCGCCGAGTTTTCAGCAACGCCGCAATTTTTTCGACCGCCGTGAATCTCCTTCTGTCACCGAACCCGGATTCGCTACTCGCCGTTCGCCTTCTCCTCGCCGCCACTCCATTTGCCCAATGCAGGCAGCGTCGGCGCTGCCCTCTGCGTCAGGAAAACTAAATATCGCAGTTCACGAGGCAAGAACTGCGGTTCCAGCGAAACGCACAAGGCCTCAAGGTGTTCCGAAAAACGTTATCGACATCGTAATAGAAGGAATATCGACGCAAGCACTTGTTTATACCAACGCTGCTCTTTCGACGATGTACGCTCGTGTTTGCCGTAGAATCGGAGAGGTGATGACGCCGCTTTCTGGACTATCCCTGCGAGCTTCCAACTGGCAGCACCTCGAGCCTTTCGGCGCCTGTACCACTCGTGTCGTCATTCAGAATGTTTGATATGTCATTGAATTTATTGTGCTGTCATCATGTTCTCACGATGCATCATATTAGGTTGGAATTTCCTATCCACACATCATGTCATCATTGATTGCCGCTGTGCCGAAATCAATCAGTTTTCGTTTTCTGCCGGTATTATACGCCACGACGACCCTTCCCGCAAAATTGCCGTTTCAGAAGACACTGTTATTCCGGTCTGGTCTTCCACCCTTGTACAAATTTCCTGCGCTTCACCGGATGGAGCGATGCTCTTCGCACCCCGCCGGTCGCCGCCGGTCGCTACCACTGCCGTGCGCCCTCCTTCAATTCACCTCTGGCGCCTCCATGCTGTACGTATCCAACCCGTCGGCCGAACCAATAAGTTTACGTCGACATGAAAGCTTGGGGAAAGTCCATACGCTGCCTTCACCTGCTATTCGCGACGCAGTGGATGACTCCGCTTCTATTGTCGCACTCAAGGCGTTGACTGCTCCGTCATCGCCGCGTTCTTTTCAACGGTCTATTGCCAGTGGCCATAGAACGACACAGCGAGACCAACGGCTTGGCTTACTCCATGAATTCTTTTCCTCGTTCGACGGTTCGACTGCCAAGCAACGTCACTGGGCCGCGTAACGACTGTATCTCACACTCTTGACACTGGAAGCCACGCCCATATTCGCCAGCGCTCCTACCGAGTATCGGCAAGCGAACGACGCGTTATCGATGACCAGGTGAGCTATATGCTCAAACGTGGTGTCATACAGCCCTCTAGTAGCCCCTGGGCATCGCCAGTCGTCCTGGTTCGGAGAATGGACGGTAGTACACGATTTCGCGTCTATTATCGACAGCTTAACAAAATTACGCGAAAGGATCTATATACGTTACCACGCATCGACGACGCACTGGACTTTTTGCGAGGAACGGAATTTTTTCACTCCTTCAACCTCCGCTCTGGCTACTGGCAGGTGCCCATGTCTGACGCCGACTGTTCAAAAACTGCGTATGTAATCCCGGACGGCCTCTACGAATTCAAAGTAATGCCGTTCGGGCTCTGCAACGCACACGCCACCTTTGAACGCATGATGGACGGTATCTTGCACGGGCTTAAATGGCATATCTTCCTTTGCTACCTCGATGACGTCGGCGTCTTCTCCACAGATTTCCCTACCCATCTTAGCCGTTGGCAGCAAGTTTTAACCTGTCTCCGCAACGCTGTTCTCCAGCTCAACTTGAAAATGCCTATCTGCAGCTCGGAAACTCACGAAATTAGGCAACGTTGTTTGCAAATAAGGCATGATCCTGCTAAACTTTGTGTCGTATTGGAATTTCCGCAACCCACTAACCTTAAAGCACTACGCAGCTTCATTGGCTTATGTTCCTATTTGCGAAGTTTTGTTCGCGACTTTGCTACTGTGATCGCACCCCTCAAGTAACTCATACAATTAAGGTGACAATGAACTTGCTGCATGGTCGGAAGCCTGTGATCATGCTTTTACAACTCTTCGCCGCCTACTTACGTCTCCGCTAATCCTACGCCATTTTAACCCCAGTGCTCCCACAGAACTTCATACTGATGCCAGTGGTGCCGGCCTTGGTGCAGTGCTCGCACAACGTAACAAAGCTAATGCCGAATGCGTGGTTCCTCATGCCAGCCGTGCCCTCACAATAGCCGAGGCCAATTACTCAGTCACTGAGAAAGAGTGCCTTCGTCGTGTGGGCTCTTAAAAAGTTTCGCCCATACCTCTACGATAAACCTTTGATGTGGTGACAGATCATCATGCTCTCTGCTGGTTATCTAACCTCAAGGATCCGTCGGGTCGCCTCACTCGATGGGCTCTGGACGCAGGCACTGTGATGCTGATGCCCTGCCGCGCTTCTCCGTTACTCCAGACGCCAGCTCTTCTACTTCCAGTCATGATACTTCACCGCTTGATATCATGGACATGGCCTCGGAGCAACCGAAGGACCTGTGGATTGTCACTTTACTCGATTTATTATCCAAGCCTACGGCAGCTTCGACTCCTCGAGCGTTGCGCCGACAGGCATAGCATTTCGCCATCCGCGATGGGCTTTTGTATCGCCGCAACTACCACACCGACGGCCGCACATGGATGTTAGTAGTGCCACGTCATCATCCGCAAAGATTTGTGCTCTGCGTTTCACTCCGATCCCCAGTGTGGTCACGGTGGAGTGTCGAAATGCAGGAGTGCAACATATTGGGCTAGTTGGTATGATTCCATAATGGTTAAAACACACACACGGCGGAGTATCGAAGACATACACACGGCTTCGCCTGCGCTATTATTGGCGCGGTATGTACAACTTCTTCCACAAATACTTACGCTCCTGCATTGCATGCCAACGACGAAAACCTGCATCACACCTCACCACCGCACCTCTTCAGCCACTTCCCTGCCCAGCTCGGCCATTTGACCGCGTCGGCATTGACTTATATGGGCCTCTTCCTTCTACCGGCGCTGGGAACCGATGGATCGTCGTTGCAGTCGACCATTTGACACGGTATGCCGAAACCGCTGTTCTACCTGGCGCAACAGCCAATGACGTCGCCTCGTTCATTCCACACCGCTTTATTCTCCGCCACGGCGCACCTCGTGAGCTGCTAAGCGATCGAGGTCGAGTATTCCTCTCAGATCTCTAGTCACTCCTCTCTGAGTGGCAAATTATTCACTGCACCTCGACCGCATACCATTCGCAGACCAATGGCTTAACAGAACGATTCAACAGGGTTCTTGGTGACATGCTTTCTATGTATGTTGCCTGCAGACCATGCACTCGAACCGGGATCTAGTACTTCCGTTTATCACATACGCATACAAAACAGCACCAAACAAGCCACTACTGGATTCTCACCTTTTTTCCTGCTTTACGGCTGCGAACCCTCCAACACCATCAATACAATTCTTCCGTACCGTCCGCGACCCTGCTGACTGTTCACCTGCAACTGTAATCGCTCAGCACGTCGAGAAACGACAACTTGCTCGTTCTTTCACATCTGCTCATCAGTGTCGAGAAAAACAGCGTCATGACGTGAAACCACCTCCCCACCCTTTCGCCATCGACTCCTTGGTGTGGTTATGGGTTCCACCTGTTGCTGCTCCTGGCCTTTCATCCAAGCTCCTTCCCAAGTACCACGGTCCCTACCGTGTCGTTGCGCAAACCAGTCCCGTCATTATGTCGTCGAACCTACATCGCCCTCTCCTGATCGTCGTCGTGGAAGAGAGACTGTACACGTTGACCGGCTGTACACGTTGACCGGCTCAAGCCGTATTACGATCCGCTGACTTCTTTCTAGGTCGCCAGGATGACTCCTCTTCAATCCCGGGGGTAACTGTAAGGACGAAGATGAGGACGCGTGAAAGCCCTATCGCCATCGTGGGGCTCATACTCAGTTCGCTCGCTGGCTGTGTCTTAAATGCCGACGTGACGATTGTCGCTGCTACTCGACGTCGCCAATAAAGCTTCAAGCTTCTTCACACTACTACTACTACTACTACTACTACTACTACTTGGTGCAACAAACTTCTTTTTAAATGCGCCTTCTGAAATCTTTTGATGATGAACTGGCAACGAAAATAATAGAGATCACCTCCTCCTCCCCCCCCCCCCTATAGGAAAAAAAAGCATTCCTGCCGAGCGATAGCTTCGCCTTCAGGCTGTCCGACAACGTACATACAGTGGCATATGTCTTCCCTGCGAGAGCTGCATCAAGTCCACGGACTCTGTGGCTACGCTGTGCTTATACTACAACGCTTTTCGTAAGGAGAGTGGTACTTTCGTCGGTTCACAATGCAACCTACGCCACTTGTTTCAGAATCAATTAACGATACTCAGTAAGCATAGCTAGCCTGCTAACTACGACTTTGTGCATGCCGCTCTTATCACTTTTCTTTGTTTATGTTTTCGTTTCCAGCTCGTAAATACCTCAGAGGTAACGTTTGATTATAATCGGTAAGAGTAATAAGGATAGCTTCAAACCTTGAAATCACGACGAAGAACGTTAGCTAATGCGACGTTACGCGAATAGCGGCTTGTCACAAGTAAGGGTTCTTCGCTCGTGATCAACGACCTTCGGGGATTGATTACTGCGACGTGACTAAACAGCCGAGCGGCTTGATGGGCTCACGTTTCCGGCTACGTTGATCACAGTAACGCCCGTATTCTGGCTCCCTGTTTTCATTTTTTTTCTCCCAGGACCGTCTGGCGCCAATATGTGTATCCGTATTAACCATATTTCACGCTTTCGTGACGTCAATATATCAAAGCCATGACAAAGGAGCGCCACTGTCAGCAAATATGAGGTATAGATGCTGTGAAAGATAAGGTGGCAAGCAGTCTTACTTTCATAGCCCAAGCACAGAGATATTGAAGATCATTTTAATTAAGACTGAAGGTGACACACGTTGCAAACTTTAAGAGAGACAACCGGCCAGAAATTGCGTTTGGACCTTTGTGCATATGGGAGGGCCGTGAATTATAGCGATGAGGTCTAGCAGCCTTTTCGCGATTAAAGTAGGATTTGTATCTTTCGGGTTTGGTTCGAAGATAGCATAAACTGGCACGTCTCGTCTCCCGGTGAACCATTCATAGTGATCGACGTGGCCTAGGATTGCTTTATGTATAGCCTGCTGCCGTCCAGGAGCATCCCAACTCGGACTTTAAAATTACAGCATGCTTATGAAATACATCACCGCCATATTATTCGCTTCTTACGCAGTAAAAGAACTTACAGCCGCGCTGCCATAGAACGGCATCTCGTGGAACCGAAAGCCAGTGTGAAGCGCGGGGCAGGCGCGCGGCGTCTCTCAACCGCCGCGAGCATCCACTGCGGACTCGACGGAATCTGACGTAAACACAGCCGATGGTTGTCGGCCACACAAGGCAACTTCTGCATTTTGCCAAAGCACTGGCATGGCTTAAGAATCCGCTGAGGCACGCAGCGATTATCGTAAATATAATTCAGCGCGTCAGAAAACATAAACGGCACTTACACAGGCTTAATTAAAGAAAGGAACTCTACTTTTACCAGACAGGACATCCCGCTAGTTTCGGTTGTTATGCACTTACCACTGCAAGCAGCGGATAATGCATATAGCGCTGCTTGTAATATTGTGATATACGAGTATATTGCCTGAAGGACCATTCCGGCGAAAAAAAAAATGATTCACGGTGTTTTCCGCGTCGCAGTTCCATGATTAGACACTGACAGGTAAGCTTTCCGTTGCACTAAGAAAACGGGTAGTGCAAAAATTTTGAGTCTTTTTAAGTGTATTGGTGAAGTGGTTCGACATGCACTATAAGACTTATTACTGGAACATTTCGGGCATAAGACCTGTGCTGAAAAAGATTATTCTGTGAGACCGAGACTGTATACACAGGGAGCCTCCTTCATGCGCTCGAGACATTCATGGCGCACAGGCAGCTTGCACACTAACTTCACTTAGTACCTTGCATATCAGTTATTTTGTGTAGAAATGTTAGGTTAGCGTACATCAGTTGTCATAATGCGGCGAGTACACCTGGAACTTATTCAACAACCAGAACTTGTAACGTTATATAACAACTAGTAAATCAACAATCAGGCAGTTCTGATATTGGACACAAGGGCGAAAACGGCGACACTCCTGGAAAACATACATTTGCTGACGGAAACCTCCGCAAAATCTGCCATATGATTCCCTTGAAGGAAGGAGTTTAATATAACGTCCATAGAATACTCACACAGTACTGGCGTGTTATTCATTTCCTCGTTTTCATTCACCCAGACACGGGCGATTAGGCAAATTAACTAATCAACGAAATACCACCAAGGCACTTGCTGTTGGGAAGTGAATGGTTTTACGAGGCAATTATCTGATTCAGAAGTAGGCGCGATGATGGCGTTCATTGAACACAGCACCACGAAATGAATTTTCTGAATATTGCAGAAACGACGCAGAAATTTCGCGTACAGAAAGTACGGCGCAGTCTCGCATGTCGGAGCAACCGCGGCGCGCCAGCAACAATGAACAGATGTGATAGCGGGAGCATTTTCTTATCAGCACCTAAGCTGTGCACGTTGCAAGAGTAGCGTTTTCTTTCGTGGTTTACTTATATAGTGACGCCGACGCTGACGACTTATTAACAGGGAAAGCAAAGGTGTAGTGATGCCCATTTACAGCTTAATTTCTTGCGCAACAATGCCGATTACCCCCGAAATTCAGAAACGCACGCACGCCGTTAAAGAAAGAAAGAAAAATGTCGCTGACTCGTACGGTGATTCGTTAATGCTAGGAAAATGTGAAAAAAGAACAAACAAAGAACATTGCCGAAAAAAGTTACCTGTCCTCTACAATAATGGTCTTCTTTTGCGAAAATATATTGTCAGGCGAAACACATTAGCAATGACGGTGGCTCCTCTAAGGCCGCGAATGGTCCAGGAGAAAAATTTGCCCCGCCGCCACTTTTGCCTCGCCAAAGAACGCGCGGGCCCGAGCGAAAACGGGGCGGTGCATCGGTGCCGCTAAATTTAACCGGACCCCGTTTCCTACATAAGAGCTAAAGGAGAGGAGGGCACGCACAGAGGAGGAATCGCTTAATTTGCACTACATTGATTTCGCATCTTCGACTGGCAGCGGCGGGGCCCGAGCCTGATTTATAATGCATCTGCGGGCCCGGTGTGAAGACAGCGGTGAAGTGCGGCTTCGGTAAAGGTGGTGGCGAGTGAGTTGCCTCTCCCGTGCCCTGCTTCTCCCACTTTCCCTTCCGTTCTTGCCTTTCGTGCGACGGAGAGCGCGTAATGTTTTCTTTCGCCTTTTTAAATTTCGTTTTCCGATCGCGTGCCTGCCTCGCACGGTAGGGAAGATAAGAATGACCATATACAAATCAGCGCCGTGTGTGGAGGGCACCTGCCTGAAGAAAACGCCTCCTCGACGCCCTATAATAGGGAAATTTGTTCCCCACTTAGGCCGGTAGTCCATTCGGCTGTAACGAAATTGGACAGCGCGCTATCGCCATTCTACGGGAGCGTGATTCCGCTCATAATTTTATTATCGAGGATATAGTAACTGCAACGCCGAGATACTCTTCCAAACTGTCGCACCAACCAAAAAGGTTATGCGCAATGACTTTGGGGGAGAAAAGAATGGCTCTCCTTGACGTTTTCACGATTCTGATGAGTTCGTTAGTGAATACTATACGTCGCAATGCACTGAAACTTGAGCTAGAGAGGGAGAGGGACTAATGAGATGAAGGCAAAGAAGCTAGCCAGAATTAAATCTTCCGGCTCTCTAACGTGCACTAAAGAAAGGGAAAAGGGAAATAAAAAAAGGAATGCAGAGCGGAGGTTAACAAAAAGGTGCAAAAAGAAAGAAGTAGACAAAAAAGGACGAAACTTTATAGCCTTTCCAATAGGACACAGCCAGGTAAAAATGTCAACATAGCCCTGACCGACTTTCGGTGCGCTGACAGTTCAGGTCGGCTTTCCAGGGTCATCTGTTCTGAAAGTGGCCTGTTGTCGAAGCGGGCCAACGTCGCCGCTGGTGGAAGCCTGTGCGCGATGTAGAGATAACAGAGGCACAGAACAGGCTCTAAACTTTCCTCATTGCCGCAGTAACTGCAAGCAGCGCTATCGCCAATACTGAAAGTTAAAAATGGTTCGGAGGTTCCGTAATCTTGGATGAGAACACGACAACATAACCCCACGTCCCGCTTGTAACTGGATCGCCTGTAAGCGGTTCCGGCGCTCACAGGCTTTCATGTACAGTGCGTACGCGGTTTCTTAAGTGTTCTTCATCAGGAAGGCTGGCCATGGCGAAGAGGAGATATAAAGCTTCGTAGGGATACCGAGAGAAGCGCGTCGCTCGTCCATCATGATATTTCCGAACTTAATCCGGACAGATCGATCTGCAAGAAATTCATGTAAAAATCGCAAGGCGTTTTACGAGGTGCCTGTGGCTTGAAGTCCACTGATGATGCCAGTCGGAAGCACTAGTCGTATGCCTTGGCGACGTCCATAAAGATAGAGAGTGTCGAAAGGCCATTGGCGTGGCTGCGCTCAGTGTGACTTATAAGTCCAAGACACTGTCCTCCGCGTTCAACCGCGGACGGAATTCGGTCATACACACTGGTAGTCCACTTCTTAGCTCAAGATGCCAAGTGATCCGTGCACATATCAGACGTTACATCAGCTTCGACACGCATGATGTTAGCGAGACTGGGCGATATGAGGCGAGGCCTTGTTGATGCAGCGTTTGAGGCTCGGCGAGTCCATCGCAGGCGTGGCGCTTCTCCGACGGCTTTGAAGAACACTAGACTCCCATTTCCATGCAGCACTGAACACCTTCCGACATTTGGATTTGCAATGGCCAAAGCGGAGTCGCCTCGAACCCCCGTGGTATTTTGCGGACGTCACCTGCAGCGTCAGTGTCCCTGAATTGCTTGTAAAACACAGCATTCCAGCTGCCGGAAGCAAGGTTTCTCGTACTCGGCCACTTGAGCCCAGCCTACCAGAATCCCCTACAAGCTTACACAGACGGATCGGTGTGTGCACAAACAGATAAGTGCGCAGCAGAACACTACATACCATCTCTGGATGTGTCATGGTCTGGCCGTCTGGATCGCGTAGTTTCGTGCACTACAGAGAAAGCGCCGCAATTACCACAGCCCTGCGAAAACCACGAGCCTATTCTGCTCAAAACGTCGTGGTGTTGACGGACACAAAGGTGGCGTTACGACAACGTATACCCTGAGCGAAATTCACGAGGCAGTCTCTCGCACTTCTCAGGGATTTAGTGCGCAAGGAAGTTCGACTTAAAATTGCAGTGCATCCCATCCCGCGTAGCTATTCAATCAAGCTGACGCTCCTGCGCGCCGTGCACTGACTTCCGTCTCAAAAAAAAAAAAAAAGAGCTCCACAACTTCATCGAACCTTATGTAATCCGGAAGCACTCTGGGGGCAGTCTACAAAACTCCAGATCAAACTTGATTGATTTGTGGGGTTTTACGTCCCAAAACCACGATTTGATCGCCGTAGTGCAGACGCCGTAGTGCAGGGCTCCGAAAATTTCGACCACCTGGGGTTCTTTAACGTGCACTGACATCGCACAGCACACGGGCCTCAACATTTCGCCTCCATCGAAATGCAGCCGCCATGGCCGGGATTCGATCCCGCGACCTTCGGATCAGTAGCCGTGTACCATAGCCACTAGACCACCATGGCGGGACCACATCAAACTTGTGCGATCCATGGATTTGCTCGTGCAGAAGCGACGTTGTTATATAGAATTATAGGATTTTGCTCTGCCTACACCAAGGTGTGGTGATTCAATACTGGATGACGCGCTTCCCTCTTCCATGCCTTCTGCGGGGATACGGGCAATAGTAAACATTTCGTCTGGCAATGAGCGCAGTCCCACGACGAATGAGCAGCGATGGCCTTCTGCACAGGACTTTTGAAGACATTGTTTTTCCCGGAGGGCGCGTGCGACACGAACGAAGATGGTGCAACGATAGCTGATAGACCCCCGTAGAGACACTACTTTGGTCGATTCCTGGTGACACATTCCTGATAAGGGGCTAGTGCGGAACATTTCCCGGCTTTTGTATGCCAGACAAAAAACCGCCTGATGCAACACCAACACCACCATCGCTTAACTGTTGTTTAGAGGCTGCTGATGAGAATATAACAGAATAACTAGCCTTGTGACATCGGTAACGTTGCATCAGCTATTTGATTAATTATTTAATTTTCCCGTTTTACATGCACAAACGAAGTAGACGATAAAGACCGTATAGACAGAAAACCTCGTTCAGGCGGCGCTGCCACGCCTTGAAAAAAGAGCCCTCTTTTCGACAATCCTGTTGAGCCTCTCTGACCCACATGCAGCGCTTTTCCGTCGTTTTTGGCATTTCGCTCTCCGGCGTCACTCGGCGTTGATGCTGACAGCTGGAACGCAGAGCTCAGGACCGTCCTGACGTGGGCGCCGCTATAGCGCAGATGTAAGAAGCTGCTGAATGAGCTAAGACCAATCAACGCTCGTCTGGTGGTTAAAGCGTCGTCGCTGCTACGGGTACCGCTCGCCTCGAATATATTCAGTCTCCGTCGTGAACTATCTGACCAGCAGGATCTCGACTGACGATTGCATTACACTCACGTTAGTCCATATATTCTTTGACAGAAGGCCCTCCTGATAACATTGCACTGCTTCCAAGAACCATGTTCGAATAGTTCGGTAGGCTTAGCACGAGTGCGTGTATTGACAGTGTACATGGCCTCGAAGATAACCCTTACTGCGGTCTCCTTCCATTTTGAGTTCGCTGGTTTTGTTTTTATCTCGACAGCTGGTACCACATATAGAATAACAAAATGAAAACAAGACTTTGCGAGCAGTGTCTTTCTTTTGTAATGCAAGGACTATCTTTTCAAATAAACTTCAAATGAAGCTCAAAAACAGTATTCGTGAATATTTCTTGTTGCTCACCTGGCGCATACTGCACACTGCTTTCGAAAGCATCAAGTTCATTTGTTCACGTTGGTGGATTGGTGGACGCTGGGCGTCCACCAATCTGCCGCCGGCCATAAGTTCCCTAGAGAATGCATGTGGCGCTAGTGTCTATTCGAGTATGAAACAAGGCGGTTCAGCCAGCGTGGAAATCATGGGTATTACATGGCTTTGAGCAGACTTCGTTCTTCTGGGTTTATACGGCTTTGCCGCTTTAAAGAATGGGTAGTTTACGAAAAATATATGGTGCTACGAACGGAGGAGAATGTAATAATTATGTACGTGAGCAGGTGCTTGTTGCTTTTTCGAGGCTGGGAAAATGCCGAACGCTCAGAAATTTAGCAATATGATGCGATAACGGCAATTTTCTTAACTGCGCTGCAAACAAGCACAAGGGAAGAGAACACAAAAGGACGCCACATATGCGCTGCTAGTTCGCGCATGTGAGTCCATTTATGTTGTATTTACTTGTCCTTGTTTTTGGCGCACTTAAGAAAGCTTTCCCACGATGAAGCTTAACCAAAACCCCAACTTTACAATGGCAATGTTGTCTTCTCTAGTTGCGCCCAGATGTAGCAGCGTCCATAAAAGTTTAAGTATGAGATGTAGCGTGTTCTAAAGTAAAATAATATTTTTGCTCCTGTGAGTGACGTGCTAATGTTTTCATGTATACGTGAAAGGTATGTGCGTCTTATAAATATAACAAACGGGCTATCGCTCACTTCTTTGGGTGCACGGTAAGCCCACTGCATTTTTACAAACCGTATGAATCAAGCCGCTGCGGGAGGACGTAGCAGAAGCGCAGCATCGCCCAGTGTTTGGTGCTCAGTGTCGCGTAACAATGTTAGGTTAAGGCAAACAGCTGTACTGTTAAGCAGCGTCTGAGCCTCGGTCTAAGCTGGCTTTTTGAGCATCGTCTCTCGGTGCGCCTGCCTATCGTCCAGTCGGCGTCTGCTTCGCACAATAAATGTGAGCCGGCTTGGTGCGCTTTGTCGACGTTGATCAGACAGCGCAACTGAAATGCTGCAGTACGAGTCGTACGAACAATCTTGGCACGGGGAATTTACGTTAGCCGCAAAAGCGGCCCCAAGCTTACAGTTTCTGTCGCATCTGATAAGAAAGAAAGGAAGAAAAAAAGAGAAAAACCGCATCGATAAGGTTCGTGAGACGCAGCGGAAATATTCTTAAAGTTACGTAAAACACCACTCAAAAATAACATGTGGACAACAACAAACTCACGACTACATGGAGTGCATGGCGCTTCATCATTGCACACAACGTTAGTAAATGCGACTTTCTGATGCTCTCTAGCAGTAATGTGTGCAGTACAGCCACTGCCTTCGTCGCGTAACAAAGAAGTTAGTAATGTCACTCACGTGACTGAAGCTACAAAACAGCAATAGCTGAAACCATAAGAGTGTTTCAAGCCGCAAGCCCGAACACTAGACAAATCATGTATTACCCATTATTCCTGCGCCAGTAGAACGATCCCAGTGCCGAAGTTCCCTCTAGTATTTTAGTAAGAAACTCTGTGCCCCACCCCCTTTTTTTCTCTCCTCTATACGTTATGACCTCATCAGAGATGGCGTGGAATTCTTATCTCGACCAATTTTTTTAGAACTGTGCTCTAGTGGTGGAAGCGGCGCTGCCACCGCGTATCGGCATGCGACCTCTTCTCAAGCGCCGCAATATTCTCGCGACGGTGGCGCCACGGTGCGAGCATTGGCGGTGGATACATTGGGCACCATATGGAGGAGGGCACCGCGAATCCTTGCAATGGCGAAAGCAAGCACGTAATAAATTGTTGCTTAAGTGGACCGCTGACCCTTAACACGCTCAATTGCGTGCTCATTTCACTTCTGCATTGTGCACGTATGACGGACGCAGCAGAACATGGGATCAAGGGAATGCTTTACTTTTGTAATGTTTCATTGTACCATATGGTTCCAATAAGGGCCAAGCATTTTCATTTGTGGAAGGCGTATGCTTTGGTATCCGCGGGTAGTAAGGCAAGCTATGTTATTTGACTGAGTGTTGTGGCAACTACCAGTCATGGTGTGAATTAATTAGTGCCAGTATGCATGCTAAAGCGGCATGAACATTGCTGTGCGCTGTCACAGAGCCTCTGCAGTGACATGACACAGTGTTCGTAACGTTTATTGTTGACAAAAGTAAAACTCACGAGGTAAACGATGGATTTCACTCGAATAACTTGACGAGTTTTCGAAACGTGCTTCACACTTCGTGTAAGGCCAAATGGAGTACATGATGAAACTAACAGAAATCTCAAGAAGCAGCGTTTGTTTTCTGTTGAATTACATCGGGAAGCTTCCCTAATACCCACGTTATCACCAAAGCGCGTTGTTTGAACACTCTAAGAAGAAGAAAAAAAGAGCTCTTTAGCAGCCCTTCTACCACGCATCAATAATCACGATTTGTTTTCCTAGCATTTTCTTTCAGGAGGACCCATGGCTCAGGGACACCGCGCTGACACGGTGTTTGGGCGGTGCACGGCTGCTAACTCAGAAGAGGCTATATAGATCGCTGCCCCGTTTTGGTGTCTGGCTATGGAACTCGGCTGCTCATCGCAGGATCAAACCACGGCCGCGGCGACTGCATTTCAATTTGAGCGAAAAGTCGAGGCACGCGTACTGTACGAGACACGCGCTAAAAGGGTCCTAAAACGAGCCTGAGTGTCCTCTCTCGTTAAACAGAAAAAAATCCTTCTTCGCACCTAGTTAACATTTCGCGCAACCAGACCAGAGCGCGTTAGCTGCAACGTATACCTTACGATTCATTCAACTCCTTTATGCTAACACCGCAAGAACGCTGTGTTATGGCGGGAATTACAGCGAACCATTTTCCAACCTACTCATTAAATTATTTTTTTGGGAAACCAACGGCTTTCAGTTTTTCATGATCAATAAACTATTTCTAAAACCTGTCTCTCTGTCTTATACATTTCAAGCGCTCTCGGCATTCAAGATCGCTGTAGGAGCTTGCAACACAAGGTCTGGCTAAGCTGACTTCGCAGTCGCTTCGCATAAAACCTATGATCTCCTGGATGGGAACACCGTCCAAGTCTCTTGTAACCATGGTCCATTCCTCCAACCCTTGATGAAAACCGCTGCAACAACCCTAACCGTCTAAAAGCCCCAGAGACAAAATGTCGCGAATGAGATCGGCTAGGCCCTGATGCTCGTATAAGCAATAGCTGAATGCTGTTAAAAAAACCTTTGCGCTGTACGAAGATCACTAGCCTTTGGCGAAAACCGCTAGAACATTCTGCCCCATTCATTAACATAGGCCATAAAGCCAACCTTATGGTTAATAACTGCGCAGCCTTCATGGACAAAAGTTTTATTGGACAAAAGCTTTAACAAACACATGGAAAAAAATCTAACAACAAAGCTTCTCGACTAAATCAAGGCCACGCAGTCCGAAAGGCTTCCCTAACAACTGCCGCTGAGGCATGCATGCGTCCTTGCGCCTAAGCCCTGGGACTGCAAGGTAGAGGAAGAAGGCAGGAGAAGAAAAACGGTGGACATCCAGGCCGTCGGATCATTCCTCTAAGTCGCGTCCACTGTGGCGTCACTTGTCCTTCTCTTTCTTGCCGTTCATCTCGTACTCTTCAAGCAGCTCGGTAAAAATGACACGTTGCTTTTCCTGGGTGGCCTCGAAGAAGTTCTTGTACTTCACCCTGGAGAGAGCGAGCACATGATGGAGATCCTCGGAACTGAGGACCTCGGCGAGTTCGTCATGCAGCAGCTCGAGCAGATGCACCACCTGCTCCTTGCGCGTCTGGCTGTGCTTGTAGCATAAGCTTGTAGCTGCATATTCCCAGGAGACGGATGATGTGGCGCGTGTTGTTGATGTCGGGGCACTGGACTCGGTACTCCGCTGGTACGACGTTCATGGAACGGCAGCGGTTAAGGAACGCTACCTTGTTGACGTAAGCCGAGAGGTCGTAGAGAGCCCGGAAGTACCGGGTTAGGAGCTCCATTACGGGCCGGCCATAACCCTTGCGCAGTTGTCGCTTTAGCGAAATCGGCGTCAAAGGATCAAACGAGTCGACCGGTGATGAATCGCTGCCAAGCGCCTCCAGGCCATCAAGCACATCCGAAGCATCGCCACCACCCTTGGTCACAACGTCGGACATGGCGGCCGGTCTCCTTGAAAAACCAGAGCGTTCTGGATGGGACAAACGCACCCAGCGCGAGCCAGCGCCTGCTTTGCCACCATCACCGATGCCAATGCTGCTGCCGCGCATGGTTATGCGCACCTTACTTCTTCAGCCGACGCACGGCATCCAGCAATATCATAAGCTACAACAAACAAGCCCCTTAGTTCTGTTCTCGCATGAGTTGATTTTGAGAGCAGCAGACCGCGCGCATATAATAATATCCAGGTAAAGCGGCTAAATGCATCGAATGAAGTTGCCACATGTGCTATTTATTTGTTCGAGAATTAGAAAGCTCATACCTTGTATGGGTTCATAAGTTTCTGTGTGACCTAATGCCGTAGTGCTGCAGCTTGTCGTAACAGAGAAAGCCCAAAACGGCATGCAGATCGAAAGCAATTTTGCAACCCAACTGAAGAGACGATCATTTTCTCTATTAAGTAGCGGTATAGCGGCGGTCCAACCATCAGGCTGAGATAATTATGAGGATAAGAATGGGTGGAGTGCATTCGACAACCATTGTCAGATAATTAATGGTAGCTTACCATTGTCTCTGAAGAGGAATGTTTATAACAGCTGCATCTTACAGGTACTCACCTACGGGAGAGAAAATTTGAGGCTAAGAGTGTGCAGCTTAAATTGAGGACGACGCAGCCAGCAATGGAACGAAAAATGGTAGGTGTAATAATAAGGTACCAGAAGAAAGCCGAGTGGGTTAGAGAACAAACGCGTGTTAGGGACCTATCAATAAATATCAAGAAGAAATGGACGCGGGCGGGCTATGTAATGCGAAGACAACTGTTGGCTATTAAGGGAAACAGAGTGGATACCCAGAAAAGGCAAGCGTGGCAGTGAGCGGCAAAAAGTTAGATCAGCAGATGAGATCAGGAAATTTGCGGGGGTAAATTGGGCACAGTTAGCACAGGATAGGGATATTTGGAGAGCTGTGGGAGAAGCCTTTGTAGACATGATGATGATGATGATGATGATGATGATACTGACGGTAATATAACGAATAAGATGTGCATCGCCTTAACTATTCTAGTTGCTTGCTCTGTGTCACGGATGCAATGTCCAATTCAATACTTGTAAAATGGAGGATGTGTATAGAAGTGCATGCACGGGGAGGCGCAATGCATATCATATTATATGTTAAGCTTTTGTACACCCATGTAGTACAGTGGCACATACAATTCGTTGTAAGTGGACAAGAGTAGGCACATGATATGCATTGTCACGTACCCATAGTCCAAAGGCCCAAGGTCAAGGTAGACAAAATATATAAGAAACATGAGAGAATGCAGAAGCCGTTCTGCCGAATTTCATTCTTTTGTTTCCAATATGATTGCGGGTATCACTCGGCAAAGAAGATGCAAGGATCAGCTTGAAGTGAACCTGCCCGCCTTATACACAGGGCTAGAGACTGCAGACGACGACGAAGTGTGCGCGTGTGGTGCGGGGAGCGCGCTGGTGTTCTAGCATGTGCCAGGCTTAAACAGCACGAGGGAATGGTCGCTGCCACGCAGCAGCTCTGGTGTTCTTTCGAGTGGGGATTGGCCACGTTTAATTGTTTCTAGTCTTCCTTTTTACTTAGATTTATTTGTTGTCTTTTCAGGTACTTCTGCATGCCGGTTTCCGGTCCCGGCCAGGGCTCGCCCTGGTCGGCTAGTCGCCCTACTGAGTCGGTACCACTACAGAGTTTCTTCCGGAATGGAGTAAGCAGTTTGCCTGTGGCGCTTGTACCAACCGATGGGGGAGCTATTCGGCTGAGTGAGTCGGAGCTTTTCCAGCAGGATCTACGCAAAATAACCGGCAGGTACCTTGACATTGAGGAGGTGAGGCGTTTTGGCAAAACTGGTATTTTGTGCAGGTCATCCAATGTAGAGTGCTTGACCGACTTGCTTGCCTGCACAAGGTTCGCGCACACTTCGGTTCGTGCATTTATACCACCTCACCTCGCTTGCGTGAAAGGCATTGTTCGTGGTGTACCTACAAATATCTCGCCAGAGGCTTTCTTAAAGATGCTTGCACCGGCTGATGTCGTCTCAGTGTACAGATGTAATAGGTCTGTAGGCGATACACGGGTCCCAACTGAGAGCGTTATCATCTCGTTTGCCGGTTTAACGCGCCCGACTGAAGTGAAGGCATGGCCGTATTTGTTTCGTGTAGAGGCGTTGTCTCCACGACCACTGCAGTGCCGGAACTGCTGGCGGTTTGGACACAGTGCTAACGCTTGCAGGTCCGCTACGCGATGTGTAAAATGTGGTGGAACGCATTCCACATCAGACTGCAACGTGGAAACTCCCTTGTGCTGTTTATGTGAAGGAATTCACATTGCTTCAGACAACAGTTGCCCGGCCCGAGGCCGCGAGTTGCAAGTCATTGAGATCATTGAGAAACGGCATTGTTCCCGAGCAGAGGCTGTATCGTTGATTAAAGAGCGTGATAGTGGCTATGCAGCAGTTGCATCTCGCCAGTCCATATCTCTAGAGGCTACAGTCTCTGCTGCTGTTACTACAGCAATTGATAAGGCAATACCTATTCTCATGGAACGTCTGTTCAATACATTCGCTGAAGGCTTGACCGAGATGCTAGCCGCTAGGTTAAACAGCCTATGTAACTCTTTCCCGGTTGCTGCCGCTGCTGCTGGTGGACCCGCGTGTCCAGAACGTCATTCATACAGTGAGAATCAAATGGAATTTGTACAAAATAATCCCACTGTTGCCAGCTCACCATCACCTGCTAACGCCGAACCCAGTAATTCTTTCGGAGAGATGAGGTTGGGAAACGTTGCTAATAAGCGCAGGAGTACCCCATTATCTCCGACACAGTCATCCTTGTTGAAGCCCAAGAAAGGCTCTAATACTGATAAACAGAAGCAGGACGTATTGCGTTCTGCAGTCGAGTCGACTATCTTAAGTTAACAATAGCTCGCATAAAGGTTCTACAATGGAACTGCCGCTCTGTATTCGCCGGTTGCACTGACCTCTTTATCTAGTACACAAAATAGCTCCTGATATTATTTTACTTCAAGAGTCATGGCTTTCTACACATCAGAAATTTACTATTAATAATTTCCGAACATTCCGCCTGGATCGCCCAGGTAGGGGTGGCGGGTTGATAATTTTAGTTTCGTCGAAAATTTTTCATAAAGCTTCCGTTACTTTCGAACATGCCTGTTCAGACTGTGAAATTTTGGGATTAAATTTCGTGTTGCCTGGATCCTCCACGTTTGCAGTGGTTAATGCATACTTCCCGAATGGAGTGAGAAATACAGATCATTTGGATTCAGTTTTCCGTAATTGTCGTTCTAAGGCGGTTGTACTCGCAGGGGACTTCAACTCACACCATACTTCTTGGGGAATAAAAACAGATAGTTGTGGAAAGCGGCTGTGGGATTGGACACAGTAGTAACAACTTTTATTGCCACAACTCAGGTGAAATCACCTTTTTACGCGGGCGCTCTTCATCAGCGTTAGACCTAACTTTTTCTTCAAATCAATTGGCTATCTCATCTTGGGCAACATTTGACAATGGAACTAGCAGTGACCACATTCCCATTACCTTTGATATCATGCTCTCTCACCACGCCACTGTCACACGACAACGCTACTTCATTAATTATAAAGCATACGATACTGCGCTGAAGGAGGCTTTAGCATCTCTTAGTAGATGTGAAGAGCGACAGAGAGCTCAGTCAGTCATAAACAGTATGACTTCTGCTATTGAGACAGCACAGTTTTCTGTACGGGCTGGAGGTTCCCCGTCAAACACTGCTTGGTGGAATGAGGCGTGCACGCTTAACTATAGGCGACGGAAAGCAGCATGGAAACGTCTGCAACATAATTATGCGCCTAAAGTATGGATGGACTATAAATTTTGTTCTGCAATATTCAAAAGAACTGTTGCAGCAGCTAAAGAAGATCACAAGAAGAATTTGCACTCGCTACTGTCGCGGCCTGATAGAAGAACCGCTCTTTTTAGATTTATTCGCAACAGAACATCACCTCAACAAGATACTTATTCGCTATCTGTTGTATTATCCCCTAAAGAAATAGCTGATTTGTTAGAAAATATAGGTAACGGACTTGAAAATCGGTTCACTTCATTATATCGGGCACCTATAGTGGTTAAAAGTTTAGTATCCGATTTTGAGGAGGTGGCCATGGCGGAACTTGCAGATGTTACGCTGACTACACATCAAGCAGCTCCTGGTCCGGATCGTATTACTACTTCTATGCTTAAATTAATGTACGATCAATATCCAAATGAGCTACTGAATATAGTTAACTGTTCCCTACAGTATACGTGGATTCCAATTTCATGGAAAATCGCAAAAGTAATGCTCGTGCAGAAAAATAAAAGTCTGGGATACGATCTAGATAATATTCGGCCAATCTCACTTACTTCTAATATAGTAAAGGTAATTGAAAAAATTGTTTACGCTCGACTCAATGAGTTTATTTCTCGTGAGAACATCCTTTCTTCGAGACAAATAGGATTTAGGCAAGGTTGCTCTATATGGTCGGCTCATGTGGACCTTGAAAGCCGAATACGGCTTGCAAGGTTATCGGGAGAGATTTCAGCATTAGTCACATTGGATATAGCAAAAGCCTATGACTCTGTCGAACATGGACTTTTAATTTCTAGATTAGTCGAATGCAATGTTCCAAACTATATTGTATCTTGGGTTCAGGAATTTCTTTCTGAAAGGCAGTTTTTTTGTTTCCAGGAAGGACCTACATCTTCTTTATTTAAACAAACAAGGGGTGTGCCGCAGGGATCAGTTTTGTCCCCTCTGTTATTTAATATTTTATTATCTTCTGTGCCGCTTCATCAGAATGTTCAACTATATGTGTACGCCGATGATATTGCATTTTTCTCATCGTCCCATGATGTTCACGAATTATACAAAATTTTGCAGTCTTATTTGTCTGAGCTTGAAGCGTGGCTTAATGGTCTCTCTCTCACGCTTAACGTTGGTAAGTGCGCTTTACTGGTGTTCCCACAAACAGATAATGTATTAATTTCTCTTCACTATGGCAACGAACAGATTCCACAAGTCTCGACATTGAGATACCTAGGTATCATATATGAAGAGAATCTAAGCTGGCAACAGCAAATAGAAGCAAACAGATGCAAAGGAGAGCGGGCCATGGGCCTGTTGCGACGTTTCTGTAGCAAAAGCACCGGGATGCGAAGGTCAACATTGCTGATCATATACAAACTGTACGTACGCCCCATTTTGGAATTCGGTTGCGTCCTGTTTTCCGGCAGTGCGGCCTATAAGCTACGACCTCTACTTTTGTTAGAAAGGCAAGCCCTACGTCTTTGTCTCGGTCTACCAAAATGTGCGGCCAATAACGTGCTATATTTAGAAGCTCGGGTGATACCCCTGGAATCAAGGTTTAAACAATTGACTGTGCAAACATTTCTAAAGCTCTACGACACGCCACTCTCCCGTTCGCAGTCAATCTTCATTACTTCTAGTGATTCCTTTTTTAGAAACCGATGGCGACGTTATCAATGGCCTCAGGTCGTTTTCGTCCAATATATGATATCTGACATACAAGTTTCTATGCAGAACCTTACTCCCCTAAGGCCACAATCGTCCTTGAGGGATAATCTATATTTCGACCACATTTTCCCTAAAGATGCTAAGCTCCTTCCCTTACGTATTCTTGAAGGATGCCTTCAGGATCATCTCGCCCAGTTTCCTGAGCATCTTGTAATTGCTACGGATGCGACTCAAAGAGTGGAGAAGGCTGGAGTTGGTATATTTTCCTCCCAGTTGAATTGGTCGTTTGCACTCCGGCTGCCCGATTTTACCCCTATATTCCTAGCAGAATTTCTGGCTATTGCATTGGCGATTAGGAAATTGAGCCCGAGCCAGACTAAAGTAATCATTATTACAGATGCTTTGTCTGTCTGTTCGCATGTAACATCTCCAAAGCAGTCACCCTTACTGAATATTTTCTCGACACTTGTACCGTCTTACATATCAGAGGTCCGCTTGGTCTGGGTCCCTGGCCACACTGGCATTTTCCTAAATGAATCAGCTGACTCTCTGGCAACGTCATCTTTAGACGGCCCAGTGTTAAATGTTCTGCCGAATTTTTCGTTTATTACAGCCGAGAGGTTTAAACGCTTTCTTCTACTGACATGTACTAAGACATCTCTGCTAGATTTGGACGACTATCGCCACCTTCAGTTTGCATGGAATACGGACAAATGCCATTCACGTCAGTGCGAAGTGACTATAGCGAGTCTCAGATGTAGAGTTCCCAGTCTAAATTTCTATCTTAATAAATCTGGTTTCTCCTTAACTAACCTCTGTTTGCTGTGCAATGAGCCAGAAACGATTGATCACTTCCTTCTGTCTTGCCGGCGATTTTCTTCACTCCGCCGAATGTATCTAAATTCATTATTCCATAAACTGCGTTTACCTTTAACAACACCAAATCTTTTATCTTTTGGTGCCTCTCAGGATGGTACAAGCCGTCACGCTGTTTTGTCAGCATTACATAAATTTATCGAAGCCTCCGGAAGATTACGCTGCTAGTGCTGTCGACCACAGGGTTTCGATCCCCATGTTTCATTTAGTAAATTCTAATTATTAATTTTAATTAGAAGTTCTTCCTTCCTTTTTATTTTTTCTACGATTTCGGCCTTAGACTTTTAATTTTCCTGCTCTTTACATCATTACTTGTAGTGTGGCCAATCCCCCTCGTGGGTATGTGCCAATTATAGAGGCCACAACAACAACAACAACTTGGATTGACGTGTCGCTGGGCGCATCGGCTCTGGACTCAGCGACTGTGGGCTGAGACGCGGCAATCTTTCCCCACAATTGTTAACCTTGGGATACGTAGGAATAGCCTTGAATCTAAATATGTGCGTGCAGTACCCATGAGTGTTCATTACATTGATACGACTGGGGCCGGCGACTCGCAGACTGCCCAGTATAGAAAGGAAGAAAGGTAGGTCTGGGTACCGCGCATCCCTGCGTCACGACAACATGTACAAGTCTTTATTCTTTATTCAGACATATCCCCGCTTAGCCCGAAAGCGTTACAGCAGGGGGTTACAAAAATGAAAAAATACATCGTGATTCACACTGCACACCTGTTCACATGACAGCCTCATCGCTAGATATTGTCTGAATATGCAGGACAGAAGAGCGCTCGTTGGCGCTATATGCACAAAAACCTTCGCTTCAAATAAATGAAGAGGTATTGGTCAAGGGCTCGTTTCTTTGTTAGACTCAGCCTGATGAATTTAACAGACGATGAGGATAAGGAAGGCATATATAGGGGAAATTACTTGCAGTTTTAACAACGAAGCTCTTCTTACTCTGCGTAAAAAGTAGTTAGTATCAGAAACTATCATCACCGTCACTTCTAGTCCTCAAGAGTTGTCGTGCAGTTCTACGAAGTGCCCCATGTGCTGCGTTCGCACACGCGCTTCTTTCTTCTCTTGCGCCAATGCCTTCACAGCCCACTACTATACACTAGCAAAACCGCGGCTGGCGGGCGCGCCACCTGGCACGCGCGTTTATTCTCTTCGCCTGATGCCCCCAGCCCCCTACTACATAAATGCAGATGCGTTTCATAGTGTATCACACATACCTCCTACCCTTGTATAATACTGAGAGCGCTACACGGGTCTCGTGCTCCCGTGGCGTCGCCAAGTCAGGTTGGAGTCCAAACATCGTCGTCGACACTTCGTGTGGGCCGATCCTGGAGGCTGTGCGCCACGTGAGGTGCACAAAACTTCAGGAGTCGCTCGAAGTTGCGGGTTTCAAAGCACAGCATAGCCTTGTATAGTATAGGAGAAGGATGGAGAAGGAAAAAAAAAGGTGAGGCGGAGGGGCAGGGTGAAGCAAGCAGCCTTATCCATGTGTACTATGGCACAGCAAGGATGTGGGAAATGAAAGTGAGGCTGGGGAGGAGGGGAAGAAGAAAGGCGGAGTGTATAGCATGGTGTAGCCTTGTATAAAATGGATAAAATGGTATAGTACAGCGAATGGGTGGGAAAGGAAAGGGAGGGTGGAGTCATGTGAGGTTGAAAAAGAGGGAAATAAGGAGGGGAGATGATGAACCATACCATACCCATGTATATCGGGGTATAGCAAGGAGTTCCGAAAGGAGAATGATGGTGATCAGGAGGGCCACCAGCGCCGCAGTGTAGTTTAACAAGGAGGTAGGAGAGGGAGGCGAGGGTGAAGAGGAGTGATGTGAGAGTGAGGAAGAGGGAAATGAGGAGGGGGTACATCGTAGCATACCCATGTACAGCATTGAGGTGGGAAACGGAAGTGAGGATGAGGATGGGGAAGTCCACCAGCTGCGCTGTGATCTAGCCTTGCGCCCCTAGTGCGAGCTTCCCGAAATTTCTTAATATACCGAAAAAGTTTCGACCGCAGACTGTCCGAATTTTCGGAACCATCCGCTACGACGTGCATCGTAATCACATCGTTGTTTCAGCACGTAAAACCCCAACAGTTAAGAGAAAACCTTTTTGTGTTTTATGATAAGGTATCCTACGATGAGTGTGCAATAGCCTTGCAAAAACGCCAGTGAAGACTTCATCAAAAGCACGTGCTTGCGTTGAGTCGTGCAGTCGACGACGGCACAATGCAGGCTTGATGAGTAGCCCTTGTACATCGTTGCGACTCGCTAAAACTGTCAGTAGCAAGGACGCAAAGAAGCACCACGCATGGATGGATGGATGGATGGATGCTATGAGCTTCCCCTTTGTAACGGGGCGGTGACATGTGCGCCACCAGGCTCGTAAGAAGATTTAAGAACTTTTTTTTTCTCTTTTAATTTTCCTCATGCCTCATGCCTCATTTTCCTCAGGAGGCGCCACTCGCGACCGAGTGGCGCCTCCTGGTGTCGAGAATAAACAAGCGCGTCTGCTGCCTATGTGTGAGGGTTAAATGTGACTTTCTGCTCCCTTACAAAACGCCTCACAGAAAGGCGCCCTGTTGCTATTAGCCTGTTTTAGCAGGGGGGAATTACCGTGAAGTATGCGCGGTCTCCGTGCCGTCGTGGTCGCCATATAGCTACTAGGGAGATTTAGCAGCGCCGGCTTACCGTACGGCAATGACGATAATACCGTACCGTCGTGGTCGCCATATAGCTATTTTAGTCTGCAAGGCCTGGACGCAGTCATCTCATGATGTTACCTTACACACATCGAGCAACTCACGTAGTTTTGCCGGCTAAACGACCCACGTCGCGGCCACCACAGTGCGGCATTACCACAGTTACCGCATGGTAAACCACCACTGCTAAAACATCTTGATGGGAACGTGCCTTAATCCCGCCGGCGTGCAAGAGCGCGCGTCAGCCGCTGTTGCGGCGCCCTGCACAATGTTGCCGAAAATCGAGCAGCGGTGGACGCAGGCGACAGGCGGTAGCATCAAATGTAAGGTCAATATAATAAAAGCAAAAATCTGGGATGGGACTCGTTCGTTTACATGCGCCGAGATTTGATACCCTGCGGCTGTCGGCTACTGCGCGACAGCGCCAAGTGCTGGATGCGCGGTCCCCTTCGTCACGACCGCCAGCACTTGAGCAACCAAGCGACGCATTATACTCCGTTCCATATACCGCACCCAATGCTGTGTAGACTAGCTAGACTTCTTGCAGTAGACGTCTTTGCTCCAGGAAATAGTTCATTCTCGTTTTCTACCCCACAGTGTGATTTTTTTATTTCAGCTTTATGCGGAGTAATTAAATTAGAAGTTTTTTTGCCTTAGATATAAACAACTCTGTTAAGTAGCTGTGAATGTATTGTTCTACAACACTGAGCTTCTCGTAGTCTTCATTTCTTTGTTTTTCATTTGGAGACGGTCGCGGGACTGCACGCGCGCACCCTTGCTCTGCTCGCGCGAGCGCTTGCAACGAGGAAACGTGGCTATGAGACGCGCGCAATTGTACACTTTTGCTGGCCGAACTTCTTCCGTAGGCACTACAGCGTTGACTTCTATATATATATAACGGGGTATAGAATTTCATCGCGCGTGACAAGGCCCTGCGCGAGAATGAGGGTGAAGTTTGTCGTCATTCAGGGCCCTGTAGACCAGAGCGCACGAAGCGAGATCGAAGCCATTGTGTCCCCGCAGCCGCTCTGGCCGCTTGAGCCATTGCCCGTTTGCTTTTTTGGCCGCTTGCACATAATAGGACAAAAATGGGGTTAGGTAGGCGAAGGCTGTTTAAATTATTAGCACAAGGAGTTCCACAGGGTTACGTCAAACAAATATCCTAATCTTAAACAGTACAGTCACCATTTATCTGACTAAACAGCACTTCAGCAATCGTTCTGCCACGTGGCCACCTCACGCGTTCACAGACAGGAGGTACTATACGCAATCGCCACCAATATTTGGAAAATTTCCCGATGTACACAAAGAAACAATTTTCACATTATTTGGTGCCCAATCGAGCTTCTTGTAGAAAGTCGACTGCT
Organism: Hyalomma asiaticum; assembly: GCA_013339685.2. Lineage (NCBI taxonomy): Eukaryota > Metazoa > Arthropoda > Arachnida > Ixodida > Ixodidae > Hyalomma > Hyalomma asiaticum. Next base: position 112,396,785 of record CM023481.1, on the reverse strand, counting down.
CACCCGAAGGTCGTGAGATGGAGTCACGGCCACGGCGGCCGCATTTCGTTGAAAGCGAAATGCTAGACGCCCGTGTACTGTGCGATGTCAGTGAATGTTAAAGAACCCCAGGTGGTCGAGATTTTTGGGACCCTCCACTGTGGCATCTCACATAATCATGTCGTGGCCTTGGGGCTTGCGAAACACCAGAAAATTTCTGGACAATATTGTATGAGCGAGAATATACATTAAAGGAGGACTAAATTTTATTGCTGTGCACCCAAGGGCCGCTGGACCTCCCACGAAACAATGTCCCAAGAAAAACACACGAAAAGACACGCAAGGACACGCAAAAGACCCAAAAGACACGCGAAGTTGCACCATAATAGCGAAGCAGGTAATGCGATCGCAGTGCACTGGAACACTACGCGAAGTATAATGCGAGGTAAGCTTTTAAGAGTGATATGTGTCAGTCATGTCCTCTCCAAATGCGGGATTTTGTGCAGCGCTTACTTGCAGCGTGCCTCATGCGCAGCTGCACGTATTTCCTGCTTGTGTACATGTAGGCGAGCGTGCGTTTCCTTCAGCGCGACTAGCGTTTGACGAGGCTCCTTGAACGGCGTTACTGTGAAACGCGAGGCGCGTGGAGCGGTGATCAGTGCGCGCTACTGCGCTTCAGAGACATCGTTAAACAGCGTCGTCGGGGATGCAGCCGGCAAGGCGCCGCCTCCCGATTTGCTCGGACTGGTCGGCACACGCTCTCGACAATTAAGTGGAGCGTGTCACGGTCTACACTGACGTCTAGCGCCGTCCGCGCGTCCCTATGGTGCGTAACGCCATACTCCGCATCTTTGAGCAGGATGCTTGCGAGGAGAGAGTAAACAACGTTCAGTTTGGAATTGGAGCGATGAGGTTTTTTGGCAGACATCACCGTGGCCACGCAATGTATTGGCACGTGCACTTGTCTTGGTTTGTTCACGGAGAGCACCCTTATCACTTTCTTGTCACGGGCACCGCTGCGCTAACCTTGCATGCTGCTTCGCGAATCCTGCCGACCGCTCTACAAACTTTGGAAGCCCGACACGCACATTTGAGTGCCTTCTAGAACATCAGTGATAATACCAGAACGCGCTGTCAAGGATATAAAAGCGACGTGTTTCACCACTGCTCAGTGTGTTTTTTTAACCTTCGACCGACTACTGTTCACTATTGCTGTGTGATTTTGCTTTTCTTTGCTGGGACCCCCAATAAACAGTTCAACTGTGAACGCTTTGAAGCCTGTTGCGTCCTTCATCGCCACGACCACGTGACATCTGGTGGCGGTGCTTCTGTGTCCATGTACCACGCACCTTCGTCAGGCCCTTAACCAAGCACACACTAACAATAAGACTCCAAACCGGCCGTTCGAGCTAGCCGCCGGCAGCAATAGCTTCTTGTCCTGTCATGGATTTCTTGCCCTACCCGTGCATTCTTGTCCCGTCAAGAACAAGACGACACAGGCTACTACAAAAGCAGCGTCCGCGCTCGCATCAACAGTGGTCATGCAGCGACCGTGGTCATTAAGCGACCGTGGTCATGCAGCAACCCAAAGAGCGGCCTATACAATTTGGGGGTTCTCATACGAGGATCCTGAATGCTGGCTCGATGCCTATACGACCGCCTCAAAGCCTTCAAGAAGTGAGACCTCTAAGATAAGCTTCATCGCGTCTAATTCTACCTAAAAGACACTGCCAGGACCTGATTCGAGATCCGTGAGTCCATGCTTCGAACCTGGGACATCTTTCACTCCGCTTTCTTGGAAACTGTAAGCCTGCCGCTAGCAAGTCGCGTTTTTTTTTTTTCTTTAAGATTTCACTCGGAGACGGGCGACGTCGGTCAATGGGACGTGTTTCGCGGCATGGACTTTCCGCTTATCGTACCCCGGCCGTCTTTGTTCATTTTATTTGCTTTCCTCATATGTGTCTTCCGCGTCTTCTGGGGACACGGGCACCCCGCTGCGGGGCTAGGAGGGGGATGCTTGGACAGTGGTCGCGGCAGGGACACAGGCGGACCCCGGACGGCCTGGACCTTTAGGACGCCCTGCGGCGTTCCAGTGTACATGTACACACGACCTTGTGAGCGCCTGCGCGCGCAAGGAGGAAGCTGGAGGTGGTTCGGAAGGCAGTTCTTCCGAAATTGGCGGACGAGCCGATGTGGTAGCCCACCCAAAATTCTCCGTACCGCGGAGAGACAAAGCGTCCACCCCGCTTGCCTGAATGGAGGCCGCCCTTTTGTGCGTGAGCACGCGGTGATAGCTGCATATCGGTTGTTCTGTAGACCGCACCGCGTGCATCATCACGACGACCTGGGGTGGCTGGGCTGATCGTGGCGGCGGCATGAGACGAGCCGGGGTTGACAGCCACGAAGACGCGCGAGCCTTTTGTTGTTCGGCGTCGGAAGCGCCGCTTTGTGGTCACTGGGTTGTGGACCACGCGTGCCGCCGAATGGCTTTTGTTCAAGCGTCCCTTCCTCGCACGCCGTGGGGTAGCACGCGTCTAAGAAAGTCGGTGCGGCTAGGCTTGTTTGACGAAATAGCCAGAAGCGGACGCGCGGATGGGCTAACTTTCCCATGGGAACGTTTCCTTACAACAATAACTATTTCGGGGTTCCGAGTCTTTCGAGCACCGTTCGCTTCCTGTAACTGCGCCTGATCAGACGCGACACGTGCGCATGTAACGCGTTTCACGTGCGCCATATCTTTACCATCGCCCTTCGGCCTTGGGTGGCATGGTTTGCTTTTATGTATGTGTTGTTTAGTGCTGATGAATGTGCTTTTTTATTATTGTACAAACATACCCCTCTCACCGTCAACAGATTGGGTGGTGATTTCACCAATTGGACCGCCCCAATTGAGGAGGCGGGGCAAGAGGTGGAATCGCTGCCCAATGTAAGAGCGAAGTGAAGATGATTCGCCGGCTGAGACGGTGAGGCGGAGCGGTTGTGTTAATAAAGATGGCTCCGCCATGGGACGGGGCATGCTGGACGGGTGGAAAAAGTGCTACGCACAGCCGGCTACGCCGGAGTAGGGTCGCCCTACGTATAGTTCAGCATCAGTTTTATTTTTATGTACGAGTCAACTCCATGTATTCTCTTTTGTATATTATTTTAAATACAGTTTTCATTCCCTTTTGTTTAAATTGAAGTCTCTGAGCCTCCTCTTCAATTGCTACACGTTTGCCCGCGAGCCTATCGCCGCCACACCAGCGGCAGCCAGCTCCTTCCCAACTCGCCCATGCCGTCTCGGACGGTGCGTTTAGGACGCCGAGCGGGGAGCTGGAATCCCGAAGAAGAACCTTCGGCACCATCGGTCTCAACTTTACTGAAACCTTCGCAGGCGTCGTGCGCAAGGAAAGAGCCAAATATTGCTAGAGACACGGGGCAGGTCCCGAATGAAAACGTTACGATTTTTACGGAAGAGATATGACGCGACTTTACCGCCACGCCGACATGTCTGAAGAGAAAAAGGTTCGCCTGCTCATGCGAGGAGTGAAGCAGGAGCTCTTCGCCGGCCAAATAAGGAACCGACCAAAGACCGTTCAAGAGTTCCTCTCCGAGGCGACGACCGTCGAGAAGACTCTCGAAATGCGCGCCCGCCAGTACAATCGGCGCTTGCCGCCACGTTAAGGAGAAGTCCAAGTACTCGGCCCCGACGACCTATACGCGAGGCCATAAGGGCTAAGGGCTACTGTTCGCGAGGAATAGCGCCGGACGTTCCCGTCGTCTCAGCCTCAAATAGCCTCCATTTAAAACATTGTTCGCGAGGGAGTCCTACTATCGCTGCGAGTTTCCGAACCAACGCAATGTCAACCGAAGGCGATTACCCATCACTGCTGCTCGCCGCTCCTCGCCCACGCCTCCGCAGTTTCGTCGCCAGCCACCGCCGCCACCTCCGACACCATCCCGCTCGCCAGTAGTCCAGCGCTACGCGCCGAGGAAGACCTGCGAGCCTTCGGAGTGAACGCGCCGCGCCCGCAATTGGGTGAGCGACCACGCGACAATCGCCGACTACCTCGAAGGAGCGTCGTGGCAACCGCGTCGACCATCCCGTTCACCGTCACCTGGCCGAAGCATCTCGCCGCAACGGCAGCAGTACACCGGCCACTCCCGGGGCCGATATCCCTGTCCCTATCCTGGAAACCACGGTGCTGGAAACTGAAGGTAGCAATCGATGGAGGTTCGGTTGCTGCACGACGCAATGTCGAAGACCCTCCGCCGCCGCCGATGATGTAGACTGCGATTCGCGAATTCTCCCGACGTGGCGCCAGCACGCCGCCTAGCCATAGCCTTCACGACAGCACTCCCGTGTCGAGCAATTTGCCGACGTGACTCAGCAGCGGGGCAAGCCGACGAAGCCGTGATCCGACACCTCGACCTAACCGCAGCGCCAGACGATGAACCATCGATGTCGACGTGATTACCGTCAGCCACAGCGTCACCGCCTTAGTCGACACCGGAGCCCACTACTCTCTCATCAGTGGTCTTTTCACCGCCAAGTTGAAGAAGGTAAAGACTGCCTTGAAAGGATCAGATATCCGAACATCAGGGGGCCACCGAACATCAGGGGGCCAGAAATAGTGTGTGTTTCGTAAGGGCAGCCCACGTTACTGGTAATCGTAAAAAAGCTGCCCCGCCGAGCTTACTGTCACGCACACCATACAACATAAGAGGAAGCAGTCCAACCTTCGTAATGACCGGCTCGCAAAACGACACCCGCACGTTTCGCTCGAAGAGCGTGACGGCACACCTTTGAAACGGCCTAGCACCGTAACATAATCGTCACCCAAAGACAGCACGTCAGGCTCGCTGTATTTCTTCATAAAACCGCCAAACAGTGAGTGGAGTGAACCACGCTTTAATGCAGCACCCAGCACTGACATTCACTTTTGTTCACAACGCACTTAAGACACTCGACCCAATCTCGGCTCCCTGAGCTTGCTCTAGCAAACGAGCAAGAAGGGGGAAGGAATCAACTTTTGTTGAGAAGGAAAAAGAGCATGCACAAGTAATATCCCGTTCCTAGACGGCGGCCAGGAGTCCTTGTGTCCCATCTTCCCCATGCTGGATGGCGTGTAATTAACTGGTCATCTAGATTTTAATTTGCCAGAACGGGTTGCTCATCTTCCGTCTTTAGGAATACGCCCTTGTTGCTCTTCGTACAAGCCTATAAGATGTGGTTTAAGTCCTCCGTCTTCTAAAACATCTGTATACAGATCAGGATGGTAGCACTGGAGTATCACCGGACTGTGGTAAGTATTTGTTTTTAGTACTCGCGAAATGGTCGACTGCTGCCTTTTTTAGTGATGTATGCGCCGGTCGGTAGATATTTGGCTCTTTATTCTCTGTTTGGTGGTGCCATTGAAACTCATCATGCTGTTTTTGTCCGTAATTCCTGTTGCTGGCTCTTCTCCCGCCCACTTAGACCTCGGGCTTGGCTATGAACTGCTTCATTTCTTTAAAGGGAGGCGTGAGCTTGTTGCCTTATCATATGTACCATTATTCTTTCTCTTTTTGCTTTTTGTAGTTCCTTAGTATTCTCAGTGCTTCCGCGGAGAATTCCTCTCTCATAATTTTGTATATCTGCTTTGGCATCCTAACACTAACCGCGGCAGACAAGCCAGCGAGTGAGTGAGTGAGTGAGTGAGTGAGTGAGTGAGTGAGTGAGTGAGTGAGTGAGTGAGTGAGTGAGTGAGTGAGTGAGTGAGTGAGTGAGTGAGGCTAAGTCGCTACCCAAATAAGTCACCAAAACGTCTTTCCCTCTTCCTCTATTTTTGCATGGCGCCGAACTCCTCGTCAGCACGGAACGAGAAGGACAGTATAGTCCGGAGACTGGGGAAGCATTTTGTTTTTATTCGCATGTAGGAGCTGCGAGACCCCTTGATTAATTTCTTCTACTTTCTGTTATCTCTTCTTCCCTTTGTGCGCGTGCGCTGAAAAGAAAATTCTTTGGCGGCCTGCTTTGCGGAACTCCCGCAGTGCGTCCAGCTTCTTTTTTGCCCAAATGACAACCCTGGCATGTTTTAGCATATTTTCTTACGGAGTAACATTGAGCAAAATGCTTGCCTTAGAGGGAAGAATGGGAAGTGAAAGCGCTGCGAACAAAGGGAAGACAAAGAAAAATCCGGCCGTTTGCGGCCGTGTATAAACAGAGAAGTGAAAGGACACGTGCCACACTTGCACCGTGGTGCGTATCTTTTTTGTTTTAAGTCCGCGCGCGTTCGCGATTTTTTTTCTTTTTGTAGAATAATAGAACAGTCTGTAGGCGGAGAACAAAATACGAATGAGGAAGTTAGTGAGCGCACATTTACCAACTTTCCTTAATGCTCTTCCACGACATTGATACTATATCGGTATGCAATATGCTTTCTGAGAGTGCTTGGCTCAGCATTTTGGTGTCGAATATTTGTCAGCTGCATGATGAAAACGGCAACCGCGGGCAAAAGTAAAAAAAGAAATGGACGAACGCCTTAGAATGTCGTCTGAAATGTTTTTTTTTTCTTCGGCCTATTATTATACATTATTTCCTATGTGCATCAGAGTATGTGCCCTATGTGCCCTATGTTCCTTACAGAGGGCCATAGCAAATGGAGGAAGTAAAAAGAAATGTCTAATAATACAAGCTTCGACAATTTCGAATATTACGTATCCTTCTCTTTGGTATAATAATCCAAGTAAACCTCACGGCCGCTGTCCATACACTTACTTTTGAAGTATTGGGTGCGCACGCAGCGGCCGCTAAAGTTTGTAATTATAACTTTTTTTTTTTGGAGGTTATGACTTAGTGCGACTCGGTGCTTCACTTTCTGCGCGATGACGTTGAACGGCTGGCGTCTTTGAAGGTGACCTTTATGCAGATGAGCATATACGGAGATCAAAAGCGCGCATACTAAATTCAAGCTGAGTCCCTCAACTGGCGAAAAAGAAGCAACGGGTGCTGTTAGCGTAGGCTCCTTTTCCTCGTAGGTGCGCGTATCTCTGAGCTCCCTCAGTTTTGTGTATAATTACGTCGAACTGTGCATGGCTTACGCTCGTGCGTCAGTTATGCGACAAATTATGCGATAATTTACGCGCGCACCAAATTGACTGACGCTACAGATACTTGCATTAACGCGCGATATAAACCACTTTTTTTTTTTTCGTCCGAATGGGAGATCAAGTGTGGGCTCAGGAGGGACCATGCAGCAACGCGGTCTGCTATATATCAGAAAAAGTGATGCCGCATTTTGTGCCGTAAGTTGTGCACGTTTTACCTTTGAATGTCGAAAAAAAAAAAGAAAAAACGTCTATAGCATACTGTGAAACCTATTGTAGGTCTATGGAAGTAGGAGGATGGAAAGGGGGGGGGGGTAGAAAATAACGTTGCACAATATTACACATTGGGTAGTAAGTCTGTATATCAGCCAAAGGTACATATGTTCTCACACCACGATATTCTTGAACGAAAACACTGGCAACAAGACATTTGATGACATTGCATAAACCCAGAAAACCTAAGTGCACCACATGAACGGCAGTGATTGATTACTAGCCGGGGAATACAACACAAATCAGCGTGCGAAACTGGAAACGTTCGCTGAACTGCGCTTGTTAGCTTGATACCCAAGGCGTATATACACATAGTAAGGAAGCTTCCATAGAAGCCCATGCGTTTATAAATGCCATTTTGCGAGCAGTCGACCCCCGAGTTCGCCAGTGAGTGCGCCTGGATTTTTCGCGTGCCTACAGCTTGTTCACGCGCCTCCCAGGCCAATGCATAGTCTATTAGTCAACATCATTAGCATTGCTTTAATCGCTAACACGCCACGGTAACCCTGCACGCTGGCTCAGATAACTACAGAATCGGGTAGTTGTGTCGTGCTGAAACTTGTGACTTTGTTTTTGTCAAGAAACGAACAAATCCAGAGAAATACATGATATAGTAAATTGACGCACGCACAAACGCTCCGCGAGCGATTACAAACCGCTTAACGTGGTCAAGTCATATTAATAAAACGTGCTAAAAAGCTTCTAAAAAACTCTCAAAAGCTTCTTAAAAACTCGGCCCTTGAGTATCAAGGCTAAAAACAGCTCCATCCGAAATAAAACTATTGGCCTATAATACCTTTATAGCGAGAAATTAGATTATGCTTGCGTCGTCTGGGACCCATATCTCAAGAAAGACATTAAGAAACTTCAGATGGCACAACGAAAAGCGGTCCGTTTTACTTTCACTCCTTACCAGAGATATAGCACACCGTCAATGCTCATGATTAATAATCACATTCTTATTCTAGAACACCGAAAAGCAATTGGTACGCTGTAATTTCTTCACTCAGTGTATTTTCGGAAATTTAACAGTAAACCTGAAACTTAATTAGCACGCCGAATTTCTGGGCAAACTAGACATACGCATATATTTATACTCTCGAACCTTACGTTGCGCGCACAATATTTTTTTTTTTCGTGTGCTCGTCTTTTTCTCGGACAATAAATGAATGGAACGCGTTACCATTGGAAACATTTTGTGATCGGGATGATCCTGACTTTCAGGCCTGTGTACGTTTCTGTTTGTGACGACACAGTAAATTCAATGACGATTTTTCTTAATGTCGATTTGTCTGCTCGTGTTTTGCCCTTTTGCTCCCTCTTGCCGATTTTAATATGTATTTATCTCTTATACAGTGTTCTACCACTTGCCCATGTGTTCATTTTTCTTCTCTCTCTCTCTCTCTCTGTGTGTGTGTGTGTGCAACTTGAATTTCTTTTATCACGGCTTTTGTTATGCCCCCCTCCTCTTGCATTTTAAAGGACCCCAGGTAGTAAAATTTTCGGAGTCCTAGAGTATGGCGTCTCTCATAATCATATCGTGGTTTCGGGATGTAAAACCCTAGAAATTATTATTATTATGGCGCCCCCCCCCCCACCCTATTGCTTTGCCTTTCGACCGCAGTAAGTTGCAAATAATAAATAAATAAATAAATAAATAAATAAATAAATAAAATTTCGTGGAGACACGTCTGCATGTATTTGTTGCCGCACCGTACAGGCTTGGCCATGTGGGAAAGGTTTCACGACTTGAGTGGTGGTGGGATAAGTGTAAGCCTGTGCTGCCATGTATCACGCAGCCGTGTCTCTGTCAAGTATCGCTAGAGAGCGTTTGAGTAACGGCACGCCAGCGCGTATTGATTTCGTATAACGCGTAATTCGCAGGCGTAGGTTATTTCTCAAAAGAAAAAAAAAAGGGGGAGGGGGGGGGGAAGTGCCAAACTTCAGCATGAAACAAATGCTTAATTGCGGGATTATTTGAGGTGGCCTACAATTTAACAACTGACATGCAACAGATTTTAGAAATGTTCAGAAAGCTTATTATATAAAAGCAATTAATCAATTAATATTTAGGGACGAAAAAGAAACATTGGTTGTAAGTACACACGACTACTTCCAAGATATAATGGATATAATTTCGCTACAGCAATCAGAAACATAAGAAATCTCGGTGTGCGATGCGACACGCTGTATAATGCCCACTCTGGTAGTCCATGTTTCCGATGGCACTTGCATTTGTTTCTGATGCAAACAGTGTCTGACCTCGCGGGGCCCCGCCACGGTGGTCTAGTGGCTAATGTACTCGGCTGCAGATCCGAGGGTCGCGGGATCGAATCCCGGCTGCGGCGGCTGCATTTCGATGGAGGCGAAATGTTGAGGCCCGTGTGCTGTGCGATGTCAGTGCACGTTAAAGAACCCCAGGTGGTCGAAATTTCCGGAGCCCTCCACTACGGCGTCTCTCATAATCAGAACTGGTTTTGGGACGTTAAACCCCACAAATCAATCAATCTGACCTCGCGGGACCTTCGCTGATTTTATGGCCAATTTCGTTCTCTTTATACAGGCTATACTTTATCGCCGCACTTGCGCATGAGAGGCCGGTATAAACGGGCTCAGTGTGAAAAACTGTTTGCATTGAGCAGTGGCTGAAAACACACCTCCGCTAGTCCAGCAAAACGGGGCACCACATTTACAGTGTGGTGCACTGAGACAACGTGTACCGCTGCATCAACAGCGGCATGCTTAACCTGGTTGTCCCGGACAGCCATCGCGCACTCTTCTAAATGTAAAACGAGTGTATACTGCTTGCACTTTCCCTTCAACAACGCAGTTTCCACTCAAATGAGCGTGGTCAGCGTACTTCTCCCTGCTAATGACTGACTATATACCTTACGCCAAAGAAAAAAAAATTACATTACCATGACAAGACTGCGTACAAGCATCGCTTAATTCTGCTCTTGGCAACACTATAGCCTGGAAAACGGTAAATAATCACGCCCAGTTCTCGGCCATTCCCGTTTTGTAAATTGTTGCGACGGTTCTCAACATAACAGTATTGCGCGCCTGCTTTACAGATGGCGAAAAAGCGGCAGCCGTACAGAGGAAAAACGCGAGATAAAAGCCTCCAGAATTATATTTTCTACAATGCGAAACACATCTGAGAGAGACCGCCTCGGTGACCTCTAGGTATTATTTATTTATTTATTTATTTATTTATTTATTTATTTATTTATTTATTTATTTCAAGAAATCTATAAAAGCCCTCACTTGCAGAGCGTTACACAAGACTGAAAAAAAAAAGGTTGTATAGCGACAGAAAGGGCGAAGCACCAAAATGTGGAAACAGGCACACTGAATTAAGCATGGTGAAACAGAAACAAAACACGAGGAACAGAACACAAAATTAAAAGCACACACATTTCGGAGAACGGAGCAAAACTAGAAGAAAAGCTACAATTGGCTGTCATAGTCCAGAATTCGACGAAAGCTCGTCTGGTCGGGTAGCATGATGTGGTAATAAAATTTACGGTCGCTGACCAAGTCAAAAAAGGTTGTTTTGACGTTTCGGAGCCTATGCAGGTTCCTTGTTCACAATGCAGCGGACGCAACGCCGTTGTCCAGTTAAATATGCAGTATGTGACGTAATGAACGGGCATAAATTTGAGGCATGTTTCCATATGTCCTGCTAACGGTATCAGGCGTCGTCTGCATCAGCAGAGATTCTAGCAGCAGTCTCGTTGTCAAATTCTTCTCTTTAGCTATGACTGCAGCATTTTCCTAATCGATAGAGTTATCACTCTTGTGCACATGCTCCGCTAGCTACATTGTGAACAAGGAACCAGTATAGGCTCCGAAACGTCAAAACAACCTTTTTGACTTGGTCAGTGACCGTAAATTTCATTACCACAATTGGCTGTCATATTATACAAGTCCATTAAAAGGACTTTCCACCGTCCCTAATCACTGTCCTTTTTTCTTTACCGCAACAGAAACCGTACTAATATTAATAATCGATGCGGTATTACGTGCGAAAAGAAGCTATGATTACTACGCTAGCCCAGTAGTGAAGGGCTCCGAAGTAATTTTGACCGCCTTGCTTTTTTTAAAGGGACATTGAATTGAGACACCAAAGTGGTTTAGAATAATGAATTATTGTTCGGGAACTCTATTCTCCCTAATTTCGTCACCTTACGTTAAATATATTAAGAAAACATCACGGTCGAAGTTTCATGTTTGAACTCCGCGCCGAAACATTCAGGAGATGACGTCACGAACCCCATTCCTCCTCCTTTTTTTTTTTTTGGTATTTGTGCCAGATTGGCTCAGTCAAATTGTGTAAAACAAGCCATGTTAAGTATCTAGGGCCCTTAGAACGCAATGTATATCTCTTATCCCCGCATATAATAATGTAGGCCTTCGTAGACGCCGTCAAATATTATGAGGTCGCACGTATCAGTGCGGGAACCTCCGAGCAAGCGTCGCCACTTGCATTTTCTTTTCGCGCATTTTCTAGCTTGCCAAGCGTCTTCTCCGCAAAAGACGAGTACCCTTTGAATTATGAAATGGTGATTTATGAATACGAGAAAAATCATACTTTGACTTAGTGTCCTTTTAACGTGCACAGAAATGTTAATACACGGCTGTTTTATTTCTTGATTTTTTTTATTTCTCCTCCATTTAAATGCGGTCGCCGTGGCCGGTATTCGATACCGCGACCTCGAGCTTCTAAGCCAACACCTAACCGTATGCAGCCACGGAGGATAGCAGAAAGCGTATTGAAAATCTCCAAGATTGCTGTCGTTTCGCTGGAAAGGGAGCAGGAATGCTTGAAACAGAATTCGTCTACCTTTGTTGTCTCCTCTTCTGCTGTTGTAGGGACGCCGGCAACGCTGGCTGCTGTGTTCTTGCAGGATTAGTTTTCTTTTGCTTAGCATTAAAAATATGGCAGGAATACTCATTTACGGTACGCTATACGTAAAAAAAATAAAGAAAAGGAAGTGTTCTGCCAGCAGCGTTCTTCCGCTGCAATACGGGAAGGTCGCCAATTTATAGAGGTCGTCAGACGAACTCGATGGCATTGCGCATTCAAGGCGCGCAAAAGGAAAATACTGTCCGCCGTAATGGAACGCTACGCCATGTGATACATGTGATATAACATACAATTGTAAGCAATATTTTTTTTTTATTTTTAAGCAAGATAAGTGGGCATGCGTGAATTTTTCTTGGTTTTTCTTTATATTCGGAGTGTGACACATATCACCAAGCATACGCCGTCTTCTTGGTCTTGTGTGCTAGCTGGGTGGCGCCACCAGTCCTTTTTTCGTGGCCTTCAGGGGCAGGATAAAAAGATTTTCCGTCCATACATACATACATACATACATACATACATACATACATACATACATACATACATACATACATACATACATACATACATACATATCTGGGTTCTGTTCAGGCTAGCGTGATTGCTCGGTGCGCTCGTTCTCAGAGTTTTGGCGTTTGTTCAAACCGTGCCCTCCACGTTAAGTGGAAACATAAAAACAAGCATCTCAATGAAAGCAAATTTGAAGATATTCTATGTGAAACAACCAGTAGGTTTCGCTTAGAATACTAGATCTTCAGACTTATCTTACACTGAGCGGGCTCTTGCGTTCGAAACCCAATCAACACTGCACAAGCAGAACCTTTAATACGCTGCTTCACCGCCTGCGGCTCAGTACATGCAAGAAACTTTCACAACCTGAGAGTCCTATACGCGCTTGTGGCTACGTGAGTGAGGACAGAATGTCCACGATGCCCAAAGTAAGGCAGCAGCTAATGCGTGATTCTTTTGGTCTGGAGAGTAGGCCGCTAAGTGATCTTCGTGAGAATGAAGAGCCTGGGTTCCACTGCAAATGCATGTGCAAATGCACGTAATTGAAATGCTGCATGAACAACACACGCGTTGCGAATTTAGACATTACAGACACAAAACACAAAATTAGAGTCGAGCAATATCATTGAAGCAGTATCCAAAATAGCATTTTTCAAAGATCATTGCACTAAGATATATACTACTTGGCCCGGCATTTTCGCTTTATTCGTCGCTGTATGCTTTATTCGTCGCTGTATGTATGTATTCGTCGCCCTGTCCATGTTCGTGTGATTGGAATTCTTATCAGGATTACTTACCGTTGTTAGACGACCGGATTTTGTACTTAAATGTAACGGGTGTCAATGCATCACTTATCCGTGTGACTGTGTCTTGCGTCTGGACTTCGTGCTGAGATGATCTGGATCGCTTGGTCAATATATTTTTCAGAACACTTAAGAACATGGTTACGGGAAACATTAAATGGAAATCGCAAATTCTTTGTTTATCACACAAAGGGTCGTACCTGGCAGAGTATTTCAGTTCTCAATAGTCCTAAAGAGAAACCTAATATAAAGGCGCTAGTGCAAGCGAGAAACACTGATAAGTTTAGGTGATTACTGCTTCTTGTGACTATAGCTCTTCGCACGCGATAGATACGTACTGATATGAGTGAGACAGTGAATGTAAAAGTTTCAGAGATTGAATATGACATCGATGGGAGAGACGAGTTATGCCAAGTATACCCAGATGAGATGACGGTGAAAAGGTTGTATCATATAGCTGCGGCATATGAAACGAATAGCCTTTTCTCGAACTGATTCAGTTCTGTCAATGTCACAAATTTCTTAATGGTTCTACATGGAATTTCATGTTCAAGAATGAATCTTGCGAGCGATTTATATGTAATAAGCACAATTTGCTTGGACGCAGCAGCAAGGTTCGGCCAAGCTGACCGAGTATCTTTAACGTGTTTTTGCTATGTTGCAGGTTATTTTAATATGTTTTGACCAGGATAATATTGAACTAAGAAGGAGCCCTAAGTAGCCTACATATATTAAAAGACGCACTGCAGAATCGCAGTGTGGCAAGAATAACTGCAGTATATAGGAGCAACTGGTATCGCTCACAAAAGAAAATAAAAAAGACAGAAAGATGAGCTATGCCGAATGTTATGGTCTTTAGGAACGGAAACGACCTTGCAAAGAACACTCAGCGTAAAGGTGAACTGTTACTGAAGGCGATTGTGGAGTATAATTAATATAAAATAAAAAAAGCAAAATCAATGCTGGCGCTTCGTTCCCATGGTTGGGGCATGATACTGCGCGATAATTAAGAAATAAAATGGCAAGCTAGACGACCAGGTAGGCTGATATGTTCAAAATAATAGCGTACGCAAACTGCGAAAAGGACGAGTGTGTTTGGAGACACTAGATTGGTTGTAAAGCGCAATGTCACCCTAAAATGTTGCCAAGCGCCACGACCACTTGTCACTATCATAATTCTAAACAGTTTTACAAAGCGGAGAGCGAGGGACCAAATGACGACGATGTAACGTCGTTTCACCGCCATTTTGGGTGCTAGAGGCTTGGGATGCTAACGACGCAAAGAGGAAAAAAATAAGACAGCAAGGACCAGACATCTGAGGAAACAATGTGCGTGAGTGCATGTCTATGTGCGTGCGCATATGCGAGCGTAGTTACTTCGCCTGAAACACACAGATTCAATAGAAGAGAGGGAGAGAGTACGGAACGAACAAGAAGTATAGGAACTGGGCGAGGTGTCGGTCACATTTTATGCAGGGACAAAATACCCTGGAAAAAGTGGGAGAAAGAAGAAACAGTCAAAATTATTGCAGGCTGTAAGAATGCGTTGTGTAGCTGAAGCGAAGGCGGCAGGCGCTGATGGCGAAAGGGAAACTAAACGGAGAAAAAAAAATACAGAAAATACAGCAAAACCCTAGAGCTGAAGCAACGTAACCCACATACACCTATATATCCATACAAGCAGAAACAACAATTGTTCGCACTGAAGCCGCCAAGCGGGCCAGCTGGCAACCGAAAGCAAACGCATGGCAAAGCGAGAACGAGCACCTAACCTTCCAATGGAATCACCTCCGCGTTGATGACATCCAGGACAAAGAAAAAAAGTTTGCCGTTCCTAATGACAGCGGCCTGCGCGACGCGACGAGAGAAACCACGCCTTTCGCGATCTTCGGGCACTCGACCGCGGGGTGCCGTCAAGCAAAACGATCGGTGCACTGAAGGCACTTCTTTTTCCCGAACGCACACAGCACATGCCTCGTCGATCGCAGGACGAAAGCCTGCCGCACGTGCGCAGGCTCAAAGGCAGCCGGGTTCGATGGGATGCCGTCGGAGAACGACCAAAATGCCCTAAGAGGAAAAACCTGAGGAAAAAGAGGGAGGGCAAGTGGAAGGAATGTTCATGGGAGTAACGGGCTTTGGCGGGAAGCATCTGGGGAACGCTGGCCCTGGCCGCTTTGACACGGCCTGGTTCCCAAAGCAAAAGGAAGTAGGTTTCCGTTCCGAGGAGCGAAAAACCGAAGGTGCGAGAGAGCGTCGCTCTCTTTTGCTTTTTCCCATTCCATCTCTTCGAAAAGTCGGCTGCCGCTGGGAGCCGGATCTGGTCTTTCGCGGTGGTTTTCTGTGATGTTACGCGTCTATTCCTGCCGTGCTCCTACCGTGCTCTGTAATGGTAACTTGAAGGGTATCAGCAACATCACGTCATATCTGGAGGCAGAGAGAAATAGCAGTCGAAATACCATAGCTCTTCTTCTTCTGCCTCTTTTAACTTTACCATATAACATTGTCGTATTTGTTTATCTTTATTTGTTTTTATATCATAGCATACGTAGCTCGTGAGCGGGTTAGTTTCACCAAACGCGGTTGGATTAGTCTTAAACCTTGCGCGTCTCTAACTGCGTAGCACGAACAAGTGTTCGCTCACGCAGAACACTGCAATGAAGCTGGTTAAGAATGAAACAGCCACGGAACTTTGCGGAATGTTGGAACGCCACTTATTTCTTATTCCTCCCATCAGCTACTAAATTCACCGCCGTCGTTGCAAATGCCGTACGTGCCAGCGTGCATAAAAGGAATACGCCTTCACACCGAAGACTGCACTGTGGTAATGCGAGCAAATTAATGGGAGCTTTGAAAATACAAAGTTTCGGAAGACTGCAGTAACGGAAGAAACTTCTAAGCGGCGCTGCGGTTCTAACCTTAAAGTTGCGTAGTGGCACGTCATATGTCTTTCCATTTGCGCCTATATTTCAAAGGAAAGAGAAAGTGTTCGTAATTTTGGCGCTAAACTATTTCAGGTGTCTGCGAGAGCACCACCGTAGCTCAGACAGGGTCGTATCCTGGAATGATCGCTTTCGGTGACTGTGCCACTTTGCCAGCGCGCACTGTAGAGCTAGCTGGTGCATAGTTAAATAAAATATTCGTGGCGCAAAGTAGGGGACATGAAAAAATAATTATGAGCTGTTTCACGCTGTGAATGTGGGTGACCAGCAGAGCTGTTTATATAGCACACGACACAGAGGTGACAGTTTGGTATGAAATGCCAGGCTGTAAACTTACCAGAGATGGCAATTACATTATTAATTACACTTTTCTAGAAATGTCCTGAGCGTAATTAAAGTACATTTCAAATTACACCTGGCAGAAAGTAATAACATTACATTGCTATTACGTTTGAAATGTCATGCATCTAGTTTGAAATTACATTACGCAATTTCATAATTTATGCAGTGACGCATATACACTTTATTTACAGAGCATATACATCGAAACTGTCACTTAAACCGTGGCAGCAATAACTTTTCCCTGTGTTAGTCAAGCCTCTCTCTACAACTTGCTTGACCTGGCCCGATTAAAGAATAGTTACGTGGCGAGACGGGAGGAGGGGGGGGGGGGCGGTGGAACGCTAAATCCTATCATAGTTTTGCATAACAAGAGACGTCCTCTCTCTACGTAAGACACTGCTGCGAGTTTAGAACGCCTGTAGCCTGTTGCTGAGCTATCAGCAAAGCACGGAGTCGTTGTCGTCCACCCCTGTTGTCTGGAGTTTGTCGAGGTTCTTGGACTTCCAACACCCTTATTTAAGGCTTCTAGTTCAGATGCTAGGCGGATTTTCTGAATTTCCATGGGCCTGCCTCTGGGCTTAACTCATCCGTGTTTTCTTTCTTTCCTTTCTTGGTGATTTTTTTATGTCATGAGGTAATGCGGGTAATTCGTAAAGTTGAAAGTCAAAAGTAATTCGTAAAGTAATGAGTAATGTTTCTTTAATGAGTAAAGTAATGAGTAATGTTTAATTTGCACGCTGGATGTAATTGGTTGCATTACTAAATTACCAGCCCACAAAAGTAATTCACTACACTACCCGTTACAGCAAAGTAATTTATTTACTGTAATTCTCTTACCGTAATTATATTACTGCCAAGTCTGGACCGTACCCATAAGCGTTCAGATCACTACGCACAGTCCACCACGTCGCATCGACGGCGACACAGTCACCGAGCTGCGCATTAGGGTGCGTTTGCCCATTTTCATTCCCGCTATTTCACGTTCTGAAGCCACGGTGGGATTATGAGGCTTGTCGTAGTGGGGTGGAATTTCGAACACCCGGGGTTCTTTAACATGCACTGGAAATCCACAATACACGGGCCTCTGGCACTTTCGCCTTCTACATTTGCTCGTCAAGCCTGCGCCTACAAGATCGCATTCTCCGCTTCGCGACATGCGTGGACGCTTTTCTTGTTATTATGGTAGGCTTCCCCGCAACACACAAGGTGCGAAAGCGAGTGCACAAAGCCCAATCCATCCCCGATGATGAAATTGCTACCTTAAGTTTCCGGCACCCTACAACACAACGCGATACATTTTTGGCGCAAAATAAGTTTGTGCTCCATAAAAGGCACCTTCAAAATCAATCACGTCACGGCGAGTTGGTGCGGAAACGTGAAGGCAGCGTCGCCACCTGTGCTTTCTTTCTGTGCGTTTTCTTGCTTGCTAAGCGTTCTCTCGGGGTATGAGCGGTGCTGTTGGTATCGTGAAAGAATAATGTAGTAATACAAAAAAATCCCCAGTATATCCACGGAGTGAATGATGATGAGTGGGCGAAGCTCCGGAGGTTCATCGTAGATCGTGCCGAGTTCTGGATTAATTTAGTTAACGCGCACGCTATGAGTCCTTATGGTTCAACTACGCACAAGTGAAATCTCCCACCGGCACTTCATTGCAAGTCAAGATCCAGTGCCTATATATATATATATATATATATATATATATATATATATATGGTCATTCTGACGAAGGCCGGCCCACCGGCCGAAACGTTAATAAAGCAAGAATTTTGAACGTGTGTCTCTTTTCAACCCTATATATATATATATATATATATATATATATATATATATATATATATATATATATATATATATATATATGGGTGGCCGGTGAACGGTTCTCCAGAGCGAGCAGTCGGTATTTTTCAATCAAGAAACTCGCTAGAAGACGCTGCCTGCGCCAACGTTGCCTCTCGCGGGTGAGGGCGCGTTCTCCTTCTTTGCGAGCTGGTAGAGCGTTCATCGAAGAAAGAGCGTTTCCATAGTCAACGCGCGCCTTTCGCTCTCTCTCTCTCTCTCTCTCACACACACACAAGACAGCAGATGTAAGAGTGAGAGAGCTTGCGCGCCGGGAGGCACGCGCCGAGGGCGAGCGCGAGCCTCCCGGCGGCGCGAGGTGGCTACATACGTACTACAGAGGTGGCTACATACATACTCCCGGCGGCGCGAGGTGGCTACATACATACTACTATAGGGAACGACCCACACCCTAAGGAGCTTCGCCCCTAAAATTGTTTTTGCTCTTTAGGGTCCCTTCAATGTCGGCATCACTTCCAAAAGAAACGTAGAGTTGGAAGACATTTGTTTTTAGGTAAAATATAAGCTGTCTTATCTTGAAATACAACGGCCCTAAAACCTTTTTAATATTTTACTACTTGCTTGCTGTTTCCTTCGAGCGGCAAAGTCAGCTAACAAAGACCAAGCTAACAACGATCTTCTTCAGTTACGCTTCACTTTATGGCTCAAACGCATTGCTCAGAACGCAATTTTCTCAGGATCAATAAGGGCGATTTATGTCAAAATACGACACCCCTAGGACCTCTTTAAGGGCCTCTCACAGGCTACCTTCGTTTCTGTGACGTAAGCGTTGGGAAACGCTTTAGCTTTACCGCATCTTACAGTATCAACAGAATGCTCGTAGTATGCGAAAAATTCCCTGTGCTCTCTAACCAGACTTTGCTTAATGCTAAATTCACGACACGTGCTGCATGCCGGTAGCTAGTACCACCAGAATAAATGAACAAAAATAAAACAACTCTGTCTCTGCGTCCTTCAGTCACGTATCCGATAAGACAGAGCAGAGAAGCCGACTACTGGTTAAGTGAAAATGGAAAAGCGCTGTTTAATTTAACGCTGCGTGCGCGGAGGAATTTTTTTTTTTCGCCCGAATGTTATTGCCTATTTATCGTTCTGAATTTAACCCTCGTGTTTTGTTTGTTTGTTTTTTTACCGTTTTCTTCTTTCTTAGCTCTTTCATCGAGTTGCTATAACAGTCTCTTATCCCCCAGCGCTGACGTGCGCGATTTCGATGCCGTGGTCTGCTCGAGTCGAGAGCCTCCCACTTGAGCCGTTATTGCTCGCCGCAAAACCTGCCGTATCTTTTCCCGCAGCCCCGAAGCGGCACGCCCGCAAATGCAGCGAAAGCGAACGCGCGAAGAAGCGTGCACAGACAAGAGATAAAAGCTGGGGCGCGATAGAGCCGCAAGAAACCGCCTCCTACCTTACCCTTAGCCCCTTTCTTTCGGTCTTTTTCGTACCGTCTCATTCGATCGCGATAGATCGAAGCGTATACGTGAACGGCGATCTCCTCGAAGGCGTGTGTGAGGGACGGCGCGGTATTGCGATCCGCGGTTTCCGGCGCCGCTCGGGGAGGAGCTTTCGGCGAAGCGCTCTCTCGGGGGAGCCATGCGTGGTGTCTTGAAACCAGCACGGCCGCTGCTTTGTGCCACGCGCACGTCGTATACGAAAGCGGAACGAGGAAATACCGGGCCAGCCCGAGGGAGATAAATATTTCAGCCGGCGTTACGCCCGCGGTATGGCGAAGCGTAATAGCCGAGCGCGTGTGCGGTGCTGCTAGCGGGAGGTAAAGTTTTTTACGCCCGCCACAGTTGCAGGAAGGAACCCAGCACTAAGGGAAAGGGGGTGCAAGGGGTTAGAAAAGGCCAACGAAGGCCAGCGCCCCGCTAACGGCCGGCACCCGGAAGGAAGAACACCGCTGTTACACCCTTCCTTCCCGCAAGCAAGCACCGTGTGGTTCCCTTATATATAAGACTTCACTCGTATTTCGGCACTGATTACCTTTAGCCGGATGCCTTCGAAATTTGCGAGGCTAATTGCGAGCGAAAGATAGGGGGCTGTTTCGGCAATCAGCCGGGCATGTTTGACCCGTGTTTGGCGACGTTAGAGCAGATAGCTGGCCTAGTTGGTTTAGTTGTTTTGATTTGGCTTAATATACATATTGGTTGGTTTGAAGCTGGTTTAGTATATCTTGCGTGCTCCGGCCATCTTGCAAGCTATTGGAGGAAGTGCGAAATACAAGTGTAACACGGCATTCAGAACAAATATGGAAGCCTTCTTCATCCAGAGAGCTAGTGCCCCTTTTATATCGATCCAATAAAGAATCTGATCACCTTGATCAGCGGCTGCACAATAATAATTTCTGGGGTTTTAAGCCCCAAAACCAAGAGATGCTATGTCGGAGGGCTCCTGAAATTTCGACCACCTGGGGTTCTTTGACCTGCACTAACAACGCACAGTACACGGGCCTCCAGCAGTTCGCCTCCACAGAAATGCGGCCGCGGTGCCGCGGCAGGGATTCCATCCCGCGACCTTCCGGTCAACATCCGAGCGCCACAGCCACTAGACCACCGCGGCGGTGCAGCGACTGCACAGTCCACCTGTACGCGCAAATAGAGGTGGAAAAAAAAGGGGGGGAACAAAATCTAATATGGCCCTTTCTGGATTCTGCCGTTACGTGTACTTTATATCCTTTATTTATTTCCATTTCTGTTTGCACCATTCCATCTCGAGTGTACCAGCTGGTGCTCCGACCATCCCCCATCCCGCTGAAAAAAGAAATACAAAGTGGTGCTAATATTTCAATGTTGGAAGTAGCTATTCAGGCGGCATGTTCCTTAAAAAAACAGAAAGTGGATTTCTGACGCTGTGAGGGCGCATGGAATTCTGCGCACGAGCGCGGAACTATGTCACGCAAAATAATCTGCACTAAATAATTGCTTTGGTTCTTTAGAAAACGAACATTTTTTTCTCCTTAATGTGATGGCATCAGCCGTTCATGTGCTTGATAGCTGGTTCATATTTTTTTCATTTTGCCTTATTTTTAGCTAATAACATATATCCAACGTTCTTTAAAGAGAATAATGCTGATATCTTCACGAAGAACATATTCGCAATGTGGACTTTATATCTAGGTGCGTGTACTTAGGAATAGTATTACAATGGTAACAAAGAGAACCCAAATGATGGGACAGAAATTGCAAAAAAAAAAAAATCCTGCAGATCCCTCGCATTGTGGGAATCGGCGTCATACGAAGCAGTCAGCGATGAAATTTCCTACGACGAATTGTTTGGTATTATGCCAAGTCTTACGCGTAGGATTAAGGTCTTTGTGCAAAGAGCGTGGGTGGGCTAATCAGGAACGTCGACAGCACCATGGTCATCGAATGGTATACCTCTTGGTACGGTCGAAGTAAAGTTGGCACTCATGTCAGAGCACAAGACAGACCTATATTTTGCTAACGTAAAATGCACGCTGCGGAGCGCTGATGTGCTGATGCATGCACGATAAGCGTCGTTTGATGAAGTATTATTAAGGGATCGAGCAAAGTATGCCGAGTGATAGTAAAACATATACATTGTTTATTACACTGTTGTGGTATAGCTTAAGGCATCAGCAGCGCGATTCACGTTACACAAGCATTATCATCACAACTACCGGTGCAATAGGTTTACTTTCTATATACCGCGTGGTAGGCGCCGCCGTAACCTGTGGTAACGTGCTTACATCGGCACCTCGGGGGCCCAGGGTCGATGCCCCCTATACTGCACGGTAGATTGCATGTGTGCCTGTGTGCTTCTTATGTTTATATTTCAATCGCAAGCTACGACAAACGGTGTGCCTTTCTTATTTTTGAGTGTGTCCTAATGACATGTTTGATGTATATGTTAGTTGGTCCTTGATTGACATAGGCTGCATGAAATTCAAACACTTGTGGCGCACACTCGCATACCGCAGGCCGAGCACTACGGGTATGAGCCGCACATGATTGCAGTATCGTTAATGGTTATGTGCATGACGAGTGTATCATGTTAGTGGCGCCTCATCGAGACCTCACCAGAGCGCAGGCTACAGTCCTACGACAGCTTCAGACAGACTCGTTTCTGAGTCCACATAGATTATCAATCATCACCAATGGGGAGTACAATGCCATATGTCAAAATTGTCACTTGAATGAATTGGCAACACAAGACCACATCCTCTGGGGATGTAGAGGTTCGCCTCCTCCACGAACGCTCTTGCCAGCCCCCTCTAAACTTACCTGGCAGGCCCTACTAAGGACAGCCATCGATCTGGGAGACCAAGTTAAACTGGTCACTTGGGCCGAGGGAGTCGCCCCCAAGATGGGCCACCCTGAGGACCACCCTCCGTGACCATGAAATAAAGATGTTGTCACCACCATGTTAGTGGTGCAAATATCAGTCATACATTTGTACCCTATCATGCAAATATGCGGGTATATCAGGCAAGCGAGACGACCATGAGAGCACCGAGACGTAGGCGGCTGGCGCCTGGATAGATAGATAGATAGATAGATAGATAGATAGATAGATAGATAGATAGATAGATAGATAGATAGATAGATAGATAGATAGATAGATACGGTCAAAGTTCCTCAAGTTCGCGAAGAAATGCTTCGCATTTAATACTCTCTGATTCGTATTTAAGCTTCATTCGTACGTCGTAGCAGTCCAAGTAAAAAGGAAGTCTATACATTGTTGCGGAGTATATCAAATTCGAAGCGGTTTTTTTTTTTTTTTCACGGAACTCAAGTCACTTTTGTGGCATCTGTATATCTACCTAGCCGATTACGCCTCGGTGCTATCCTGGTCGTTTCGTTCGCGTGATATACATCCAAACTGGGATGGTAAGGTATGAATGTATGACGAATATGAATTGTTCATCTTGAGGCCACTAACATGACATCCTTGTGATGCATGTCACTGTTAACGATGATGTCATAAGGGTTGGCTCATACCTGCATTACTCGGCCCAGGGTATACGGGTATACACCAAAGGTGACTGAATTTTTAACCTCATATCCTGTATTATGCATCGACCAATGAAAATAGACGTTGCAAGTAAACGCGCTAAGGGGGATGGGATTCGAACTAGGGCCACCGAGGTACAAAGCAGGTATGCTACCACTTGTCCACGGCAACTCTTTCCACGCGGCACGTACCAGAACTTGGGAAAGTGGTGCTTGTCTAACGTCAAGTTTGTTTCTACAGTATGCGTCAACCACTCTCACAACAACCGCAAGAAAGAATACAATGCGTGCTCCTATCTCTCAGCATGTTTTGCCCAGCTTTGCTCAATTCCATAGGCATGCTCCAACAAACAAAGTTTATGATATGCACATCAGTGCCCGAGTTACGTCGTGCCATGTTTGACGTATACCTGGTAAGGCCACATTAAGGACACTGCCACTGAATTTGTACAAAGACGTCGGTCCTACTCGTAACGCATGGCCGCAGTGAATGCCAAGCGATTCAGCACCTCTCTGGCTGCTTCCCGTGACGGTGATTCCCGCAATGCGTGGAATGCGCAGGTCCTTTTCTGTTCTTCAGAGGAGAACTCCGGTGGTTTTTCACCATATTCTGAGATCGCTGTTTTCCGACGGCGTTGATAGTCCTGTACCAGGCAGGGTGGTTCAGTTTGCTCAGAAACTCAGTTGGGCTTGTCCTACAACGTCTATTTCATTGTTCCCCCTTCTTCCTCTCTCTCTCTCCCATCTTTCTATTCCCCCTTCCCATTCCCCCAGTGTAGGATAGCCACCCGGACGTCTTTCTGGTTAACCTCCCTGCCTTTCTGCTTTCCCCTTCCCTCCTCCTCAGCAGTAATTTTAAATACTCAAAGAACGACGTGTTCAAACCAAAATCAAAACGGATAGATGCCTTATGCAGCGTATGCGTTGACGTCACAGCCTCTCCCTGCCATCATAAATATGGAGCTAGTGCCAGAAAAATGCAATGGGCGACGTCATTTTGAGTTATGTCAGCGTTTCTGATTTTGGCAGCGACGATCCGAGTGCTGGAGTATCAACCTTTTCATCTTGACTGCCCGCCTGCTCGGTAAAATAATTTAAGAGACAGGTTTGCGAGGACATACTCTCTCTCTCTCTCTCTCACACACACACATACACGCACATTAGCACCAAATTTCAAGGGCAAATTCAGCCTACGTAAAAATTTTAGGATCATTTTGAAGTTCTTACGCCGTGTAAATAAGCGCAAGACGGCGCACCTCGCGACATCAAAATCATCCCGTCTGCCATATAAAGGAGTAGCAACCGTCCAGTGGTGGTGGTTATGCGATGCCCATGTCGGATAAAGCATAGAAAAGCGTTAGCTCGATGTTGCGGGTTCAATACACGCAGAATAGAATGCAAAGAAAGAAAGAAAGAAAGAAAGAAAGAAAGAAAGAAAGAAAGAAAGAAAGAAAGAAAGAAAGAAAGAAAGAAAGAAGTGCATGGTGAAGGACACACAAATAGCTTCGCACATTCGCCAGTTGCCTCACGATTACCAACAAAATAACAGCTTCGGTATCCCCACAGTTTGCACGGCGCGGAGCTGGCTTGGTTTTTTTTTTTTTTGCTTTTTTTTGTCGGGCCCATCCGCAGAGGACGATGATGGCGATGACATCACAAATCACGTGTATAAAGCATAGAAGATGAAGTAGCAACCCGATGCTCATGTGCAGGCATTGGCGTGAGTGTCACGAGTAGGAACTTTAGGCGAGTCGCTTCATGGTTAACTGCGTGAAACGCGCACGTGAACAGTGATACAGAATAACACAGAAAAGCTCGCATTTTGTATTCGGTGCCTCTGTTCATGTGCGCACCCCAGCCACGGTGGTCTAGTGGCTGTGGCACTCGGCTGCTGATCCGAAGGTCGCGGGATCGAATCCCGGCCGCGGCTGCTGCATTTCGATGGAGGCGAAATGTTGAGGCCCGTATGCTGTGCGATGTCAGTGCACGCTAAAGAACCCCAGGCGGTGGAAATTTCCAGAGACCTCCACTGCGGCGCCTCTCATAACCAGAGCTGGTTTTCGGACGTTAAACCCTACGAATCAATCATCTGTTCATTTGCGCTATTTTCCCTCAGTGAGCGTCACGCATCAGTATGGTCACGCGCATATGACCAGCTGTGCTTACATTTCTGCCACTCTGGCCCCGGCTTTTTTCAGCACTCTCTGAATGCGAAGCGGCGACAGAGCACAGGAAACCGCTCCAAAATGTTAGCCGTGGGATCTTGGAGAAAAATGGGTGGTCAGCCGTGGGGCGTGTGGTTCCTTAGCTGCTTACTGTAAAAAAAAGTGAAAACTGTGTGACGTTACTTCCTTGGGCTCCTTAAAAAATAAACGCTGCTAAGTTTTCACCTTGCAGCCTCGGCTTACTTGCTTTTGTTTTTGTTTTTTTTTTCTTTGTTTCATCTGATGCTGGAGGAGCAATAGACAAAATGTCTTGCACACAAGAGCAACAGCAAAACAAATTAATTCCGTTTCCTCTGTTTCACTTCTCACAAAACAGTGGCGGAGACATGCTTTTGACGGAACATTCGCACCGCTAACTGGTATAAGTGCAGCTAAATTAAGCATTACATCCCATACATTGGTGCAACATGTGCGAAATAACTGCATTCAGACGCTACCGCTTGGCCCCGAGTACGTATATGCGCGTAAGACAATGCGTAATATAACAACTACAAAATATTCCTGAATTATTCCTTTAGCTACAGTCGATGCAGAGTGGCTCAGAACTCACATATTTTCCCACAGAGCGGTAATGGTAAACTTTTCCACAGTGAAGGAACGACATTTCCAGGGGTCTCCTTGTATACTTTTACTGGATGCAGCCCTGGAAAAAATTTGTTAAATTTATAAAAGCGGACACGTATACGAACCCACCAAAATGGCCGCCGTAAGTAAATACATCTGAGAGTCTTCGAGCTTCCGCCTGTAGATATACGCGATAGTACCACATCCTCTTTTCGCATGCAACGTACCGTATTCACCTGTGCAAGACCCTACGTTGTGTGTGTGTGTGTGTGTGTGTGTGTGTGTGTGTGTGTGTGTGTGTGTGTGTGTGTGTGTGTGTGTGTGTGTGTTTCACAGGACGCATCCATTTGGCACGCCCGTAAGCATCGTTATCGCAGTACCAACAAGGAAATGAACGCTGGCGCCATAGTGCCGGCATTCCTTACCCTCGTGTTCTCACCGTAACGCCAGAAAAGTACTTCAATTCGCTCTGCTTAGAATCGTCGGCGTTATAATTGATCAAAAGGACGGAAAGCTGAGCAAGTTGGTAAGGATTCATAATACAAAGAACAGGCGTGCAAAACACGGACACAAGGGAAGATAAGTGGACAACACGAACGCCAACTACCAACTGATTGATTGATTTGTGGGGTTTAACGTCCCAAAACCAGCTCTGATTATGAGAGACGCCGTATATAGTGGAGGTCTCCGGAAATTTCGACGACTTGGGGTTCTTTAACGTGCACTGACATCGCACAGCACACGGCCTCAACATTTCGCCTCCATCGGAATGCAGCCGCAGCGGCCGGGATTCGATCCCGCGACCCTCGGGTCAGCGGCCGAGTACCATAGCCAATAGACCACCGTGGCGGGGCCAACTATCAACTGAAGCAGAGCACAGAGGCGAAAACGAAAGAAAAGACAGAACTTATCTGCGCTTGCTCAGGTATGGTAGCACTACCTGTAAAAAGGATACACTTGCCGGTCTACGCGATAGACAACTGTTAAGACAATCTCTCACTTCTCTGTTTAAGCTAATCGACGGGCTTGTGCTGCTGTGAATAAAAAAAATTAGCTTCTGCAAGAAAAAAATGCAGTGTGCTTTACCTGACAGATATCTGTCAGGTGAAGCACACTGCCAACAATAATTTCACCTATACTGTCGCATGGGTGTGGTTTATAAGATTTCTTTTAGCTGCGGACGTTTCTACGTAGTGCAAACAGCGCGTTGTAGTTGTATTAATTAGAGATTAAGTGAACATAGAAGGTCGCTATCAGGTGGAACATCTAATCTATCTTGGCACTGCCGGGACTGTAACTGCACGCCCAAGGTAGCCGAATGCGAGATTCTGTACAAGCATAAGAATGAAGAAACGCGTTTCCTGGTTGAAGCCTGACATAACAACAATAGTGGAAGCGCCTGCGTAAGTCAGCCGTCGATTAGCTTAAACAGAAAAGAGCTGGATTGCCTTAACAGTTGTCCCTCGCATAGACAGGCACGTGTACCCGTTTGACAGGCAGTGCTACCATTCCTGAGCATGCGCACATAGGTTGTATGTCTTCTTTCTTTTTCGCCTCTGTGTTCTGCTTCAGTTGATATAGTCGGCGTTCATGTTGTCCACTTCTCTTCCCTTTTGTCCGTGTTTTGCACGCCTCTTCGTTGCATTATAAACGATGGCTGGTTACAACTTCGACATTGTACTTACCATACAGCTATTCCTTAAATATATGACACACGTGCTTAAGTTGAACTCTGTTTTGTCTGTTGCAATCCCAGAACTTTCGACGGTCCACTTCCATGAATGTTTCATTGCTGGAAAAATTAGATTTTTGACTACAACGCCCGGTCTTCAGAACACCTTCTCAGCTTTTCCTCGTCTGGTTGCTTAAAATAAATAAATAAATAAATAAGGATAGAACGCACAGGCGGCCGCACTTTTTTTTTTCAACATTTCTTATTAGCCGTACCAAGCATTTTCCCCGCGTAAACATTTCACTGGCTTCTATCAGGTTATGCGCGGGCGGAAGTTCTCGCGCGACGTATATGCAGCATGGCTGCCAAAGTGTGCGCGTGGGAAGGTCATATCCGCTGCGGTCTGAGCCGTCCTTATCGTTGTACACCCATCCCGGTGCCCCCGCACGTGCGCGCGCGTAGGCAGTTGTGTTTTTGGTGATGCTGAAATGATGTGATACTCTGTGACCGCAGTATGGCGCCGCCGGTGGTGCGGTGGCAATACTTCGCAAGAGGCCCCCGAAGGCGCGCCTCGCCCGAGGCGTTACTAACACGCATCGTGGCCCGTTTGTTGCTTTTGGACGCAGAAAAAACTCGGACATTATTATAGCCATGCCGGCTGGCCCTGACACTGGCTGACTTCGATTTCTGCGACAGCTGCGCCACACTCAATCATTACCCGAGGAGTCCACTCACACATAAAGAAAATGTAGCTCGACTCTCGTGGACCGTTGACGGCGTAGGCATTCCACGTTGTTGTTCGACAGCGGTGTCAATATACGTGACGCTGTAGGGAAAACATGGACCAACGCAACAAGATGCGTAGTAATAACACGGCATGTCGCTATATATATATTCAAGTATCGTCGTTATATTCAGCAGGATTCGCACTGTGCGCGTGCCATGGCAGTTATTTGTTCCTTTTCATTCGTACTAAGGCGTGCTAGAACTCAACTCACCAACACGTTGTTGACGCTGCGAAATAACTCCGTTGTGGCTTACTTTTCAAGGCGAGTGCACTGAGGAATGAGCAACCTTCGCGCATGAACTTTTGCGCAGTAACGTCATTGTCAACGTCCGTATGTCGTTTACAGACGAGGCATCAACAGTGTCAATGCTCTCTTAATTAAAGCTTAGTTGCTGCTGCGAACGAAAGTTATAAATATAGAGAGGTTTGACTAGGCAGGCCACGATATGCATCCGGTAGGTCACATTATGGATTGATTGATTTGTGGGGTTTTAGCGTCCCAAAACCAGCTATGATTTTGAGAGACGCCGTATATAGTGGAGGTTTCCGAAAATTTCGACCACCTGGGGTTCTCTAACGTGCACTGATATCGCACAGTACACGGGCCTCAACATTTCGCCTCCATCGAAATACAGCCGCCGCAGCCGGGATTCGATTCCGCAACGTTCGGATCAGCAGACGAGTGCCAAAACAACTAGACCACCGTGGCGGGGCAACTACATTATGGAAAGAATAACGCATTATACAAACAGCCTAGGCAGTAAAGGTCTCCTTATATTCGCAGTATGAAGACGCGGCGCGGCCGAAAAAAGCGCAAGATGCTTGTTAAAACAATCTTATATCCTTAAGGCAATACGCGCTTTCAGAGCCTTATGCACTGACAACCAATCATGGCGGTGCTCCTGCACATTGATTTGTAAGGAAAGCAAATAGTCCAGTCGTACTGTCTTGACGGAGAGAAGATATTCTCTGTTACCCAAACAGTTATAGGTAAACTGTTCGGCCCGCCACTGCGGTCTATTGGCTTCGAGATCGAAGAGAGGCCGCGCCTAGCGGCGGGTGGACGAAGCTGCCCTGTGTGGATGGCTCCTCGCGTCGTCTGCTAGCCGCTGCGCGTTTACATGCGCACGTACTTAATCCATAGCCCGCAGGACGTTTGTTCCTTGTGCTGCAGCAGTGTTAAATGCTTGCATGTATTCTTATCTATGTATACAAATGTATACAAATGTATTTGGCGTTGCGCTACAGTCTTCCCTATTTGATACGGTCACTGAGTACAATTTAAAGGTGAACATTTGACAGAGATCTGTCTGGTTGGGACGAAATTAAAGGTGAAAAAAGGGGAGACACCAACCAAATTATAATCATCAAAAGTAGAGTCACCCCTTCAGAGTCACCCCTGAAGAAGGGTCCGAATGGGACCCGAAACGTCGGGTTTTTTGTCATCATTCGAGTAAACAGTTTTTTTACTTTTGATGATTATAATTTGGTTGGTGTCCCCCCTTTTTTTCACCTTTGGTCACTGAGTACGTGTGCCTAGAGCGTGCCATGTAATCGTCACACGCTGCCGTGTCTTTCAATTGCACGAAAAAGTGCGGTTGCCCTTCTGAACAAATTACGCCAGAGGAATCAGCGTGTACATGGAGTGCGTTTGTGAGATACGTTTCTTTTGTGTGTGTGTGTGTGTGTGTGTGTGTGTGTGTGTGTGTGTGTGTGTGTGTGTGTGTGTGTGTGTGTGTGTGTGTGTGTGTGTGTGTGTGTGTGTGTGTGTGTGTGTGTGTGTGTGTGTGTGTGGCAACGCAAATGAGCTGATATGAGCTGACAAAAATATCTGCCAGTGGTTGACAAAGCTAATAATCTGGCACATGCCCTTATGTCACAACGTAGTACCCGTTCATTGGCATGTAGTAGCTTGGCTCTCACTTGAGGTTCCGTGATGAGCCTTCATCGCGCTTAAGGCGTCCTGGTGTACAGTATTGGCGCCTCTACAGAGAAAGCATCCGCCTCATAAGTGGACTCTGGCACTTAGGCACTTAAACTGCTCGCCAAAAAGGAGTAAATAGTGTAATACACGACGATCAATGCATAACTCGGCAGCCCGGCGTTTGATACAAGTTAAGCATTATTGATGGCGTCGTTAGCGTGACGGAAAATAGCGCACATTTTTAAGCCATTAGTAGCGCCGGGCTACGTCCGCAAAAACTCTCCGAACCGCGCATCGTCATAGCAACCATGCCCAGATAAGTATAGCCAAATAAGGTAAGCATAGTTGAGACTAATTAAGCTAAGCCGAGTCTGATAAAGCCAGGACTAATTAGGTCCAGCCTGATTTTGCGAGGACTAATAAAGCCACAACTAGTCAAGATTAAGTACGCGAAGCCTAATTAAGGTAAAACTAATCGAGTCACGCCTAATTATGCTAGTGTTAATTAGACCTAGACTAATAAAAATAACATTGTTAAGCCAGGTTTAACCAAGCTATGACTAATTATGTCAAGCTTAATTACCGTAACCCTAATTAGATCAAGCAAAAAATAAGTTAAGTTTAATTACGTCACGTGTGATTAAATCGTCAAGCCTAATTAAGCCAATACGAATCAATAAAAGCCCAATTAAGTTAAGAATTATCGAGGCGAGCCCAATGGAGCTAAAGCTAAATAGGTTGCCAAGTGATACCTTGCAAAACCTTGCAAAACCATGTCAAAACTTGAAGTCTTCCCGGTTGGAAGTGTTAAGCCGTGCGCGACATGCACAAAATTCGGCATTTTTTTCCCCTTGAAGAAAGCACGCGCCCTTGGTTTCTAAATTAACTGTGACTTTTCGATGTTGGGGTCATGCATGTATTCATGCGAAGAAAGCCGCGTTCTTTCGCTATTAAAAATTTACTAATAAAAGCACGTGCCAAACATATTATGGTGATCAAGTGGAGTTGCAGTCAAGTAGTTTGACTAAGTGAGCTGGTTAACTGCCTTGCATATTATGAAATATGCAAAAGAGCGAGGGAGAGGATGCATATGCGTGTAAGGGGCCGTGTAAGGCACTCAAATTGCTACTTCAACTGTACGCGCAGTAACAGCCCTTGTTTTTTCTGCTGACAATTGTTGAAAAGGAGTGTGAACTCAATACAGAACTGTATTTCGCTCACTTAACACCAATGCCAACATTGCAGACATACCACAACTTAAGTATGGCCAAATAAAAAGAGAGATGGAAATGCCGATGAAGTAATACTGCAGGCATGGGTGCCCCGTGGAATGGAAGATTACGCTGCTTTCACTTGTAATAGGAACGTTCTGCATGCTTTGAGGATTAATGTGACGTTACAGCGCGTCTCCATAACCATTTGACGGTTGTCAGCGCTTTCATTTATCTAGCTGTTCCTTGAAACCGCTCACAATGTTACATCGCTGTGTACATTTCTATGTCCGCCTATCCACAATAACGCGACGGCGGTGCTGCTACCTACAGGGTGATCTCACTGCTAATAAGGGCTATGGCACTCGGCTGCTGATCCAAAGGCCGCGAGGTCAAATCCCGGCCGCGGAGGCTGCATTACGATGGAGGCGCAATGCCGAGGCCCGCGTACTCTGGGATGTAAGTGCATGTGAAAGAACCCCAGGTGGTCGAAATTTCCAAAGCGCTCTACGACGGCGTCTATCACAATCACATCATAGTTTTGGGACGTAAAACGCCAGAAATCAATCAAATCGGAGACTGCTTTCACATTCAGCAGTCGTTCATACATGCAGATGGCTGCTGAGTAGATAGAAGTAGTTCAAGGGTCCCAAAAACCACTACACTTTGTTCGTCGGCCTGCCAACATAAAATATCGGTCCCTGTTTCTTTTTGGGATCCTTCGTCTCTTCGTGCTTCTTAATGTTATGCCTATCATTATTCGTTCCGTTTCACGCTGCGTAGTCTTTAACTTCATTCTCGTGTGGCTTTGTT
Source organism: Hyalomma asiaticum (assembly GCA_013339685.2). Lineage (NCBI taxonomy): Eukaryota > Metazoa > Arthropoda > Arachnida > Ixodida > Ixodidae > Hyalomma > Hyalomma asiaticum. The sequence continues at coordinate 112,363,978 of CM023481.1, read as the reverse complement.
TTCCTCCAAGTTTGCAGTCCCATGCATATACGTTATAGTAATGGCATAATGCAGTGCCTGGACACTTCTTTCTTTAGGGACAGCAGCAGCAATTTGGCAGTACGATTTGCGAATATTTGGTCGCATTCGTTCCAGCCCATCCTTATTTGTTCGAAGAATTTCGTTTTCACGAGTAGGCTCTCCTGTGGGCGTGAAACAATGTGGGTGTCGACCTAGACACCTACATTGTTTCAAAGATATTGTAGGGGTTGGTGGCTAGATCGCGATTAAAGCCTAAGCCTTGTCCTTCGTATATCTATGTTCAACCTTTTTAATTACCTCCCGAGACCCCACTGAGGTCTTCAGTCATTTGTTGCAACCTGTTTCCATTATTCCTGGAGAAAACAATGTCATAGTACCTGTTGCTGTGATAGTGTCGGTTGGTAATTATCCCCCGTTTCTTTCAAACCTAACTGTTTGAATATTTGTGTAAGCGTGCAAGAGAGGAGCAGTGGAGAGATTGCATCTTCTTCAAGACTTCTTTCTCGATCAGCCTTTTTTTGTTCTGCTTGTCCTGCGCAAAAGGAGAATAGCCACTCTTTATCGATGCCGGTTAAGGTATTCGCACACGTTTCAAGCACTCTTACACAACGCAGTGCTACCTAGTATGGCGGGATCCGTACTAAATTGACTGCCTTGTTGTCGTCGTAACAACAACAACAACAACAACAACAACATAATAATAATAATAATAATAATAATAATAATAATAATAATAATAATAATAATAATAATAATAATAATAATAATAATAATAACCGCCACCGGCCAGTCAATCCCACTGCAGGGTCACTGCCTCTCTCATATTTCAATAAACGCGGTCCTGGGCTAACTGGAACCACGTTATCCGCTCAAACTTAATCTCACTGCAAGGTTTGGCATTCCTCTTTTTCGTTCTCAGTTAGTCTCTAATGCAGAACTTAATTTTGCATATTTTTAGTGTTTGTTGTCGCAGTTCGAAATGCTTAACTATTCATATATACTCATTCCCTCTTTACTAACCCTGGTTGACCGTCACTCCAGCCCGATTCTTGGCCTATCCCCCTCAGTGGTGCGCTCCATAGGAAGAGTATCATCATCATCATCATCATCATCATCATCATCACTACCACCACCACCGCCTTGTAGCGACAGTAAAGGTACGACAGAAGCGCTCCCATCTTCGTTGTTTTCAAAACATTGCTACTTGGCGCTGAAAACATAACCTTGTCATGAAATTCCAACTAGCCTTGTTCAGTTCTTGATCTCATCTGGCCACCTGACTTTATACCACCCCCGTGCATGCCACGCTTGCCTTCTCCTCTAGGGATCGATTCTTTCGCCGTTAATGACCACCAGCTAACTTGCCGTCTCATCGCACTTCTCGCCCTTAGCTAACTCCTTTTTCCATCGACATACGTTTCTCCTTCGATCCATCCCGCTCCCTTCTTGACCATTAACCTGTCATTTTCCTTTCCATGGTCCGCTGCGTTGTCCTCCAGTGCTGAACTCTTTTCGTGAGTCTTCAGGTCTCTGCGCACGTAAGTACCCGTAAGGTGCAGCTGTTATATACTTTGTTTTGGGGGGACATTCGTAAACTGCTATTCAAGATCAGAGAATGCCTGCACGTACAGCATACAATGGGTTTCTCGTAATCAGCAATTCCTCGCTTACCTGATGGATCACACGGCTGTTACACATCATAGACTACCGTGTCTTGCTTCCTGGGATTCTCACAACGAGCTAAAGGAAATTGCAGAAACACACACAAAAAAAAGGAGGAGGAGGAGGAGGAGGAGGAGAAGGAGGAGGAGGAGGAGTGCTGTGGATGCTGCGCGTCGCAGAATTGACACACTTTATCAACGCTAAGAGAGAGCCAGAATTCAGGTGGTTTCCGTCCCATACGATTTTTCGGAAATCACTTGCGTCTTGATTCTGGTATACGCGAGCGTTTTTGCACCAATATACTCGCCTTTACTAAAGGCACCCGTCGCGGTTGCCTAGAGGCTATGGTCCTTGACAGCTGACCGGAAGGTCGCGGGATCGAATCTCGGCCGCGGCGGCCTCACTTCGATGTAGACGTAATGGATGTGTAGCTGCGCGATGGCAGTGCACGTTAAAGAACCCCAGCTTGTCCAAATTTCCAGAGCCTCTCATAATCCTATCCGCCTTTGAAACTTGAAGCTCCAGAAATTACCATGATTCTAAAAGGTGTACTTAATGAGCAAACAGACAATGAAGCCTAGGAAAGCATAGGGGAAGTTACTTGTGGTATTGTAATTATGGAGAAAGTAGAAAGGAATTAAAGTGGACGAAAAGACAAACCTTGCCTTCGGTGGGACCCGAACCCACGACCTTCGGATGTCGCGTCCGATGCTCTACCAACTGAGCTACGAAGGCGGCCGTCCCCCCGTCCACTTTATTGTGTATTAATGTACGTATTATCCTGGGAGTGTTAGGCAGCGCCACTCATGGCCAAGGCGGCGTGCGTGGAACGCACTTTCTTGCCAGGAGGCGTCACGTAGAACGTGAGCTGAGATGAGATGGCTGCTGCCCAATAAGCCCTCGCATGCTACCTAAGGCACCAAGTCTGCCGCAACGAGGCCCAAGCTATGAAATAACGAAAGGGAAGGGGTCAAGGGCTCGTTCTTTATTTGTTAGAAACAACTTAATGAGCAAACAGCACAAAGGTGTACTGGAGGGACCAAGAATGCAACCGTACTTAGAGAAGAAACCCATATCCACTGAGCCGATGCTGTGAATGTGTACAGCTGCTGCAGTGTTCTTTCAAATTGAGATGACACGGCGATCGGGACAGAATTGTATACAGGAGCTGTCTGGGGCGTGCCTAATCTGGATGATGGTATTTCGCCTAGTACGGCCAAAAATTTTAGGCGACCCTCATCCTTGACTTCGTCGTCTGTCAGTGGCACACCCGCAACGGTGGTGTTGAACTTTGGGTTGTTTTATGTAAACTACCCACATACACGATCTCAGTATTAGCTACACGTTATTTATTTATTTATTTATTTATTATTTTTTTTATCTTTTTTTTAATCTAAGCTTTTTACGCTGTATCCTGCGTCATCGTGGGCGACACGCTGAAACTTAAGCCTCGAGTCGCATCAATCCCTATGATTTTCTACCAAAAAAAGAAAGAAAGAAAGAAAGAAAGAAAGAAAGAAAGAAAGAAAGAAAGAAAGAAAGAAAGAAAGAAAGAAAGAAAAAGGTACGCACATGCCAAGCTTCGCTTGCCCCCAGTTTCCTTATAGGGGAAGGGCTCTTCTCTCGTTGTTTCTTTCTTTCGTGTGACTTACACATCCATATTCCATACGAAGCCCACCTACCTGCATTTAATAAATTTTCGTGAATTGCCCTAGAGTACAAATGACCTTTTGGTACACAATTTATGTTCTGATATGTTCTACCTGATATAACTCTAACTCGACGTTTTTTTACTACTCTCATTTTCGCAGAGATTTTTTTTCTCTCTCTCTCTCTTTTCTGAACAACCCTATCTGGGGGTGAATCAGAGGTGCTGAGTGAGAAACATGTTTCAGGTGCTAGCGCTATAATTTTCGAAGCAGTGCGGCGAGATCAGTCTTGTGCAGGTACAGAAGGGAGCTACACAGTTGCTCTGAACTAACAAAAAAAAACGCTATATAAAGAATAACTCAAGTCCCGCTGAAAGAATGAAGTAAACCTTTTGGGCCAATTATTCCATCATAAATGTTGAACTGATGGTGAGGCCTATTTGAATCTCCAAATTGTAAAATTATGCGACGACTGGACCAGTGCCAAATGGGGAAACACCTGGCCAGGGCGCAAAACTGTGCGTGTGTGTGTGTGTGTGGGAGGGGGGGGGTTACACGACGGAAATTGCGCTGAGTGGGCTTCAAGCACTGAAAGCAAGACTGACTCAAATGTGAACAATAAGCTAAACGCCCACACCGTCTTCCTCGATGGTATTGGCCACCGTGTGTTTATTGCGACAATTATCTCGAGATTATACAGCGGGAGTCAAGATTCTCTGAATAAAGTACAGCTGCTTTTGTGTGTGTGTGTGTGTGTGTGTGTGTGTGTGTGTGTGTGTGTGTGTGTGTGTGTGTGTGTGTGTGTGTGTGTGTGTGTGTGTGTGTGTGTGTGTGTGTGTGTGTGTGTGCGTGTGTGTGTGTGTGTGTGTGAACACATTCAATCGGCTGTCATACGAATAAGTGTGCAGTGTCATGCAAGATGAGCCTTTGTCAAGCTGTATCAATAAGGAATAAAATATTTACAGTATAAGCTTTGGAGTGCACGCACCGAAGTCTCCGCACTTCAAATTCTTTTTCAAGGAAGCTTCCTTGCGTTTCACTCATCTGGTCGTTACTTTGCCTTCGTTTGCCTCTCTGAGAACTGCCCAGATAAGGTGCTATAAGAAGCGCATACCTGCATATACAAAAAACGTGGTCCAGAGAAGAGGGGAAATGCGTTAACAGCCTATCGGCTGCTTGCTGTACTATGCTATCGTAAGAGCACAAGAACCCGCGGCAGTCTGTAGCCGGGCATGGTACATATTCCGTAGCTCGCCAATCGATGAGCCGTTTACTATACGCCTAGAGAAATTCTCCAGGAAGGCAAAATAAATATCACAATACCGAGAAAGCCGAAACAAAACCTCGTTACCCAAGCAGATAACCGATTGACTGCTTCACGGTGGATGGTCGGGTCAAGAGAGAGAGATTGATGGACAAGACGAAAGCGTAGAAAATTGGAGTGCGCAGCGCTAACTCTACACGATGTGAGTGGAAGAGCCTACGGGCGAGCAAAAATATAGACTTGCTGCGCGCCAGGTCGTAGCTATACAGAAGATACTGCAGAGCGCTGGGAGGCGAGCACGCTTTCTATTTCTGTTCGTGTTCTCGAACTAAACAACTGGGCTCGGTAGTTTGTTTTATCATGCATTTGCACGAGTCCCCACTTAGTGAGTGGAACGAGGGAATTGCTGCGGGAAGTGAGATTTCGAAGTATATTTTCCGGAACCCGCTGCGGAAGCACTGCTTGGTGCTCCGTCTTGTTTGCCATTATGTGCTCATTGACTCTACTTTTATGGTCGGTCCTTCCCTGCTACAGCGGAAACGAACCATTATCGTACAAATGGGACGATCTGAAAAACCACCAGGAGCTCTGACGTCACTGTTTTGATTCTGTCTGCACGCGCCTCTCAGGATGTCAGGATGAGCGCATTGAACGAAGGGTATATATAATATATATATATATATATATATATATATATATATATATATATATATATATATATATATATATATATATATATATATATATATATATATATATATATATATATATATATACCCTTCAGGTCGATTTCTTTGTTACAGAGAGACGGTTTACGCGAAAGATAGATGTTAGCATTGTCGACGTTGTTAGCACTGCACGAAACGTAGCTCACTATATATGCAAAGACAAGGACGTCAATATGACGTGGCTACCCTTCGACTGTTGTTTTTTTCTTTTCACTGTAGTGTATACAGCGTAAGAGCACTTGATGATGTCGTCGCCAGCAACTCAAAGACACCATTAATTTGACATGCCCATGTAGAAGTGCTCGCTTGCGTTATTTAAAGCTTTATTCTCAGGTGTATTCATTATTAATATATTACGGAAGGCAAACGCGAGCAGGACAGGAAACACTAAGTCACACGCTCATGGCCAGTAGCTTTGTTCTACTGCAATCACGTCACCCAGCTAAAGTTTGTCAAGTTGCTTTACTATGCCGTGGTGTGGTGTGGTATGTCATTTTTTTCTACGTAAAACAGTTCTGTCGTTCGTTGTTTTCTGTGGGTCTTTGAAAGCAAATGTAGCTTCGATTTATTCGAAATATATGTCACTGTAACACCACCGAAACTAGGGAATGAAGTTTCCTGTATGTTTTACAAGTACTTATTGATTTCTCGTGTGTGACGTTTACGGAAGTGGCTCTACCTTACGAAGCATTAAATCATCATTCTTAGCATATGGCGCACTGCGTCTATCTCGCAGTTTGATATGCCCTATTAAAAGAAGGGCAGTAAATTATACAGTGGAAACGTATATGACACGCAATTCTTTAGATACAGGAGTGCCAGCTAACCGACATGGAACGGTCTAACTCTCGATACTCAAGCATTGCTGATTCATCATTAATGATTGTCTGTTCCTCTGACAATTATTACTGGCATTGCCAGTCATTCTATCTACAACTGTGATGTGCATTCCACAAATACCTATGGCTTTAAGCGCGTGTGGTCGTGTGCATGCAGTCTGTACCGAGTAGAACCGTCAATCACCTCATCCGTGGCCTGCCTAACGTTCCTGATCTTGACTGTCAAGGTTTCTAGGCAGGCGCATGCGCCAGATGTGGCTACCCTCCAGTAGTGCTGGCTCTTTCTGCACTCGTTGACGCTCTCTGTTGGTCAACAAAAGAGCAGCTTGGCTAGTATGGTTGTGTTTCTTTCACGTAAAAAGCAACCCCGCCACGGTGATCTAGTGGCTATGGTACTCGGCTGCTGATCCGAGGGTCGCGGGATCGAATACCGGCTGCGGCGGCTGCATTTAGGATGAGGCGAAATGTTGAGGCCCGTGTGCTGTGCGATGCCAGTGCACGTTAAAGAACCCCAAGGTGGTCAAAATTTCCGGAGCCCTCCACTACGGCGTCTCTCATAATCAGAGCTGGTTTTGGGACGTTAAACACCACATAACAAGAACAACAACACGTAAAAAGCACAAAAAGGATTTGTCAAACTAAAGAAAGCGCTTCGTTGATTAACACAAGAGTGAACTTTGTGATGTCCTCTATCATTTTGACGATGGGAATTGATCTGTGTGCGAGCCCTTGTGTGTCGTGTATTTTTAAACTGAAATTATGAATATGCCGTTATGGGCACTTATCGTCGGTTTTTTGTCCTCCGCCTGTGATGATTGATTTGTGGGGTCTAACGTCCCAAAACCAGGTCTGATTATTAGGGACGCCGTAGTGGAGGTCTCCGGAAATTTCAACCACCTGAGGTTCTTTAATGTGCACTGACATCGCACAGCACACGGGCCTCAACATTTCGCCTCCATCGAAATGCAGTCGCCGCGGCCGGGATTCGGTCCTGCGACCTTCGGATCAGCAGCCGAGTGCCATAACCACTAGACCACCGTGGCGGGGCGTCTTCCGCCTATGAGCCACAGACTGTTACCATAAAGCTTGCCACTGGTGCTGTGCGTGCAACCATTTCATAAGTATAGGCGGACTTTGTGTCCCACTTGGTCGCAGTTCACAAACTGTTCCCTCCCTATGCCCTCTTTATCCATTGTATATATTGTCGCGACGCAGAATAAACTGGCACGGGACCGCAATGCGAAAAGGCAGAACTAGATCTGTATTCCACAGAGAATACTACAGAGAATACTGGAGCAGCCGCAGCAACTTCGTCTTCATCCAAAACGCCGGTAGGCGCAGCGCGTGCTTCTCAGCTGGTGGTCTGCGAATGCCTTCTTGTAGTCGTAACAATATGTTTATGTGCCTATATGCCTTCAAATCAAAGTAAAAAAATACGGGACAGCTTCAAAGTGAGGTGCGAAGATTGTGCGAACAGCGAAGCTGACTGTCCCACCTAGCTTTGTCTCGGTTCGGGCTAAGTTTTCGGGAGGTTTTACGCGGCATCACCACCAACCGCAACGAACACTCAGACATTAAAGTTTGCACAGTGTTGTTTATTTTTTCATTGCCCGGGACGTTCTGGCGACGATTCTGTATATGCAAACGGTTTTGCACGTCTTCACGGGCTCGTAACCCGGATCTGTGCATCGCCGACGTTTTTGCGCCGCTTCAACGGTGCGATACACGAGGGTGGTTCGAAGTCGTCTCATACGTTCTCGAGTAGCGGCGCACGGCTGAAGAAGTGCCTCATTCCGGACTTCGGGAATGAGGCACTTCTCCAGCCGCTCCACCTTCACGGCCATGTTCTCGGCACGGAGAAGTGGGGCATTCTGTCGCCGCGGCGGCGACGCGGGGCATTTATTACGAGGCTCGGTGCGGTTACGTCACGTCCGCATTCGCAGCCCTTACGAGGCTCCGCGCGGCAGGCATCCGCGCAGCGTCTTGGCGATGCTAGGCAGAGTTGTGGCGCCACCTTCTTGCTATAGCGTCTGATGAAATGCCTCCGCCTTGATGCAGTAGTGGGTTGAAGGCATGAGCACAAGAGAAGAAAGAAGTGTGCGCGCAAATGTCACACACTTCTGTCAATTTGTCAAGTGCATTAGAAGCATTCTATTATCTTCTGCCAAGACATTTACGCCTCATTCCTTTGATATGGGTGCCAGGCCACAAAGGTGTAACACTTAATGAATATGCGGACGCGCTCGCAGTGTCACGTCTAAATGGCCCGGTAATTTCTGTATTGCCGACGTCGGCGTTTGTTACAGCTGCGCGCTTCACAAAATATGCTACCTGCCATAACTTTAACAAACCTGCAGTAGCCACAACTGACTTCCGGCACTTGGCTTATCCGTGGAAGAATAGATGGTGCGAAACTAGAAGAGCAGAAGTCTCAATCACTAAATTACGATGCCGAGTCCCCCCACTGAACTTTTACCTGCCCACGTCTGGTCTGGCTCCATCACCGTTGTGTCTGCATTGTGATGAGGATGAGTCTCTGGAACACTTCTTCATATCATGTCGAAGATTCAATATTCCACGGAAAAGGTTTCTGGAAGTACCCTTGCGAAACATGGGTTTAAATTTGTCTCTCTCTTGGTGCGACTGTTCTGGAATTTAGTCACAGGAACGTTTGCAAGGCCGTATGCGCTTTTATTCGTGAGACAAAAAATAATTCAAAGTTGATTAGCTCAGCTTCTTGTTTTATATCTTTTTAATCATGATCGCAGTACATGAGAACCAATCTCCATAGCGTTCGCTTCTCTGTTTTATAATTATATACCTTCAGTCATCGCAGGAAACCACTCTTTTAACCTAAATTTGATTATCAAATTTTTATTACATATTTTTCTTTTTTTATTAGTAGTCCTATCCCACACAAGTCTCTTTGTCGGTTCATGGCCGATCCCCCAAAGTGGGTTGCGCCAAGGTATCCAAGGACCAACCAACCAACATTGGGAATTTCATCGAAGTGCATGCACGTGCCCTTGTTTCATGATGCTTTCATGATGGCGATCATTTTCTGTGCACACCTGAGCTTCTTCCGCCAGCTTAAACGACTTCGCTACTAATATTCCCGTAGCGTGGAACATGGTATAATCCCGTAACACGGAAAGTAGTCGTTCTTATTACAATTAATTGCCGCTCTCGCCATTAAGAGCAGTTTTGTTAATTAAGCTTCAGAAAGCTAGGATCGTTTAAATGGACGCGAGCAGTGTAGAACGTGCAGGTGTACAGTGCACAATCGAAGTGGCGCTCTTGTATAGGCAATGCATGTATATCGATGCCAACCAGCAATGCAATGTGATTTCCTTACACAGTCATGTAAGAAGAGAAGTTCGAGAGAACCTTTGAAAAATGCGAACCAATTATCGTGGACATATTCGAGCAGCTTAAGGGAAGCATAATCGTTATCGCCTAAAGAGCTCCTTTATTTGATAGGCCACGTTACAGCTGGAGGAATTGGTTTGTCAATGAACTAAGTACCAGCGCACGGTGCAAGGACAAAGCGCTTTGTCAATATGCGAAGGATTGCTCACTGACGCAGGATACGTCGCCAGAATAACGTACGCAGCGATTCTGTTCCAATGCTATTTGTTTCAGCTCCTCGTTAGTAGTTCGAGTGGCTGTGCACGTCGCTCAAACCATTATTGGTGATGTCAGTGGTGGACGACAAAAAAAAATGCGTGTGTGTGTGTGTGGGCGCGGGGGGGAGGGGGGGGAGGAATCGAGTCAGAGGAGTATACAATTTATTTGTTGGCCTTAACCTAAATGTCCGAAAGCAAACCCTGAGGTTTTCATCGAAACGGTTTTCTTCTTTTCGGACTTTTCATATGCTAGCTTATTCGTAGCTGTATGCACAATGCTCGGTGTACACGATACGCGTGCTGCAAGACCTGTCTTGTGTATGAATGAGGCATTGTTTCGTGTTTTTCCCCCTTGTGTACTGGTGGTCATAGCTTGGTATGGCCGGCGCTGTAGCGATGGCCGGTTTGTGGGAGATGGGAGCCTTCCGAGCGCGATCCTGAATATGTCCAGCCTGCATCCATCACGAGAAGACAGCAGTACGCATACCACGCAAGGGTAAGGACGACCAGTTCCACGTAAGAGCGACAGCAGATGTAAGGGCCATCTAAGTACCCTAAGCACAACTTCCGCCACCTTAGTGTCAGATGAATGAGGGAGCAGAGACGCGGCATGTCCTGCCGGAGGAAGCTGAGGTAAGGCGTTGAGATAAAGGGAGGGTAGGGGGACAGGGGGATTGGACGTTAGAGAGAAAATCTTCAATAAATGGGCTGTGTACAAGAACATCAGCAGCATTGTATTCAATCGCTTGAACATTAACCATATAAATTACTGTAGCACTTTCCACCATTCAGAACAGAGAAAACCAACTTTGTATATTTGCCTTTGAGAGGCAGCGAAATTTCAATGTAATTCTGCGGTAATCGACGTGATGTAACGCGGCACCTAGAGTAACAATATTCGCACATAAGTTACTGCAAGGCATAGTAGTTCTTAGCGGTGTAAAACACCTTGTAACGGCTGTGCAGATGTCTAAACGTGTTTGCAGCTATGATTTAGTATCACTCTTTCGGTACCCTTTAAGCGCTGCTCGACGGAAGTGCTGTGCTGAGGAATGTTAAAAATGTGGTTGATCCCTCTGTCATAGGAATCGGTATAACACGAAAGTGAAACCTGTCTTCGCACATAAGCGGCAATATGGCGAATTGAGAGGCGGGAGATGGGTTGGATCACTCTGGACATGTGGACCCCTGCATGTACACATCAGCGGCACCTCGACCCCGCACAGGGATCCTCGACAGTGGCACACAAGCGAAAGCTCTCCAACATTTGTCCGGAGACACATCAGTGAACACGCCAGTGCCCTGCAGCGTGCGCAAGCCTACCATAAACCAGGAGCGTTCGCAAACAGTGAAACTTTGCAAGTGAAACCGAACTATTTGTCAGCGGATCGTTTTGTGAACGTACACTTCGCTGTGCGAAAGATGCATCATTTAGTTGTTGACGGCCGTCTTTGTGTTCTTGGAGTAAAGCGCGTCGCAGCGTTGAAATCCTACACGATCTCGCTAAAGGAATGAACGACCAGACACAAATAGACATAATCTTCCTAGATTTATCTAAGGCATTCGACCATGTCTGCCATGCCAAACTTCTACTGAAGCTTAAATATGTACTAGGGGATGGACCAATTTTTCAATGGATTAAATGCTATTTAACAGACCGTCGCCAATTTGTTCAACTAGGAGCCAGCACTTCTGAAATTATGCCAGTCCTTTCCGGAGTACCGCAGGGTTCCGTTTTGGCCCCTATCCTGTTTCTTTTGTTTATAAATGACTTAACTTACCAGGTCCAATCCGAAACAAGGTCATTTGCAGACGACTGCGTCCTGTATAGAGAAGTACTAAGCCGGCAAGACCAACTTAGCCTTAACAATGACTTCGGCTTGTTAGCACAATCGTGTGAGAACTAGCAAATGGCCATCAATTTCGATAAAAGAGTGGCAATGACAGTAACTAGAAAGAAATCCATATTTTCGTTTCCGTACGGCTACAATGGCGTCATCCTTAACACCGTCACTCAGTACAAGTACTATCATCTTATCGTCGTCTTATCATCAGATCTCGGATGGTCGGCACATGTGGAGAGAGAGAGAGAGAGAGAGATCAAACTTTATTGTCGTCAGTTACGGAGGTAGGTGATCCGCCAGGTCGAGCCTGGTGGCCACCTCCTCAGCTCTCTGTGTGGCCTGGAGCTGGACGCTAAGGCTGGTGGAGGTCAGAACCTCCTCCCACCCCTGTGGAACACGTCACAACAAAGCCATGCGAAAGCTAATGTTCTTAAAGCGGTCGCTGTGTGAAGAAGAAGCACCGCTATCGCCAGTCGCATTGCTAACGCTTGGCTCGCTCGGCGCGTGCTTCTGGTTGCTGGTGTCTCCTGGCTGCCTCGCCGCTTCATACGATCGCCCTGCCTTGGTAGTGACGCCTTGTGAATAAACCTCGTCACATTTGGTGGAGGTGCTGGAGTTCCCCGTCCTTTAACACCCTGGAGTTAAGAACAAGGACGCTTCCACCCGTCATGACCGACACCGCGTCCCAAACAGCGCCGTCGCCGCAGTCCGTTACCTGCACCGGCGTTCCTCGACAACGGGACCCGAAGATCTTCAGCGGAGCAGATGACGAAGACGTGGAAGATTGGTTTACCTCATATGAGCGGGTAAGCGCACATAACAAGTGGGATGATGTAGACAAGTTAACCCACGTCATCTTTTATCTGGCTGGCGTTGCTCAACTATGGTTTCACAACCATGAAAGCGACATACCGACATGGGCAACCTTTAAGACGACCTTCACCGAGGTGTTTGGACGACCTGCCGTCCGCAAACTCCGCGCTGAACAGCGCTTGCGCGCCCGGGCACAGCAGACGGCAGAAACTTTTACCAGCTACATTGAAGATGTTGTAGACCTCTGCAAACGCGTCAACGTCGCCATGCCCGAAGCTGACAAGATTCGCAACATCCTGAAAGGCATTGATGACGGCGCGTTCCAAATGCTCTTGGCCAGGAATCCACGCACCGTCTCAGAAGTTGTCAACCTATGCCAAAGCTACGACGAGTTAAGAAAGCAACGCGCCTCCACTCGACCACCTGTGTTCACCAGCGACTCTTTGGCGACTCTTGACACCACGGGTAACTCTTCGTTCCTTCAACAGGTCAAGGACTTTATCCGTGAGGAAGTGGCGCGCCAGCTTTCCCTAGTACCATTCACTCAGGAGCCCACCTCCCGTCTCCCAAACACGCTTCGCAATTTCCTTTCCGAAGAGGTCGCTCAAGTTGTACCCCCGGCGCACCACCAGCCGCAAGCAGCCTCGAATCTTGCCTATCCACAGGCAGTGCAGCCTATCGCTGCCCCGCTCGCCTATGCACAGCCGGTGCTGCCTGTAGCAGCGCCTCTCACGTATGCGCAGGCCGCGCGCAGGCCCTCGCCGCCACGTTTCTCGACCCAGTACCAAACTGCGCCACAGGAAGTTCATACTCCAGCTTGGGTCGCACCGCGACCTAATCCTTGGAGGACGCCGGACAATCGTCCAATCTGCTATTCTTGTTGCACTCCCGGACACGTCGCCCTCTTTTGCCGACGTCGCCCTCAAGTATTCACCGACGCTTCTCGTCCCTTCCAGTCCGGCAGCCAGCCCCTTCGCCAGGATACTCTACAAGGAAAGCCAAGCTTCTGGCCTATGTGACAGTTATATGCCCTGTCTTAGAATATGGAAGCGTGGCATGGCTTCCGTATACCAAAAATCACACAGTTACTAATTTATGCTGTCCAGTGCAAAGGCGCGCGTTTTATCTGTAACAGATATAGGCGCACCGACTCGCCCATGAAAATGCTATCGGAGATCGGCCTTCACACGTTAGCCAGTCGTGCGATGTTGTCCCGCCTCAAATTTATGTACCTCATCATACATAACAAGGTTAAATTGGAATCAACCACCTACATTTTTTACAACACTACCTGAGAAAACCCGTCATAAGCACCACCTTACACTCCAGGAATACTTTTGCGCCAACAATAAACAATACAATTAGTTTTTCCTTCTTCCCGCGGGCTCTTCGGGAGTGGACATTTTAGCTGAGGCGGTGGTCGCGCAGCCCACTGTCGACAAATTTGTTGAGCTTGCTGGCGATACTGCCATCAGCAATACGTTAGAAACGTTATCGATGTTGTGTCTATTATTGCTCTTTCTTCTGTACATTTGAAATTTGTGGCATAATATGGTGGAAATTGTTGTCAACTTGATAACCTATATGCCCACCTTCCACCTTCTTCCTTTTGGCATCGTTTTTTTACTAACATAGGCTCATTATGATTATTATTTCGAATCATTATTTTGTTACCCTACCTACTGTATAATTTCGTACCATAATGTCTGTAGACCTTTTAACCCACTCCTGTCAAAATTCTTGACGGTATTGACAGTATCACTAAATAAATAAAAAACTGGCTGTCATAGACGTCACACAACACAAATTATGTAAGGGCCGTGGCTGAACAACGCACCGGCAAGACGCCGAAGCCTGCACGGTGATAAGCCGTTGAGACTACTGAAGCGGTATCTTCAGGCTCGCATATTAACAAAATTTACAGGACTTCGCTTCATCGTTCCTAGGTGGCGGTACCACCGCTAAGAAGCAAGAGCGCAGTGAAAGGGAGGCTATGTTAATTGAAAAGCAGTTTTGCTTGCTAAATACATCTGCTTTAACCGGACATCAATTAGATGCAAATTGTGAAGTGGTACAGTAAAGATATGAAGCCTGTTCTTTCCTCCATTTTTGAGTATGGCGGTGGTGTGGTCGGTGGCGCTTCTACCGTTGCACCCTTGCTGGTTGTGGGTTCGAATTCCAATGAGCAGTACTTTTTCAATCTCGAGTAAATGTTTATTTTTCAGACAACTACTTCCGTTACGGAAGTACGTCACAGATTTCTTGGTGAACCCCGTCATAAAACAATTCGTGTTAAAATCATAATATCCTGCCCTCAGAATTTCGTTAGTACATATTACTGTATCCAATGATTCGATCTGTTCCTTCTCCTCGTTCTAAAATCAGTCACACTGCCGAACAACACCGTAAGTGGCTTCCTGTCGGACTACTCTCTTCAAGAGACCGCAGAAGTACTACGTCGGCAAGCCTCCAACTCTTTGCCGGTCGCGCGACCCCTAGCTTTCCAGTTTCTCAGTGCTACCATTCCATTACACACTCCGACTATGGCGTTAAGCTGACGGCGATATGCTAAACGCACGTCATACATTTTGTGTAAGCGGACGTTACATACTTGTGTGGCAACACGACTCCAGCGAAGGGAGCAGGATTATTGCTTGCGCCCTAATACATAGGCTCTTTCGACACGCTGTTCGCTGTGCATTGCTGACGAAACCAGTCCCACATGTCAAAAGATACGACAGCGCATTTCAATTAACCAACCGGCATTGCAGCGCCTTATAACACTGATAGCGCTGCGAACGACGTGGAGTGCAGCACAAAAACGCACGGCGGCAAGAATTTCCGTGTAAGCTTTCTGTAAGAGATTTGGAGGCTCCCGAATGACTTCCTTATCCGGGCATGAAAGGGGATTCTATTGAAACTATAAAAGCGCAGTTCTTGGGAACTCCCATTTGACTCTCGAACTTTCCTCTTCATATACGGGAAGCTACCCCTGATTCTTTTATCCGCAGGGTGGCGGGGCCCGTTAACAAGAAATCTTCAGCTTTCTTTTCGCCCACGTCTAATGACGCCCTCGTCGCTGCACCTATTTGTACGAGTACAGACACCTTGCAGCAAGCTTAGCGTCTTTTCTGGCCCATAACAAAAGGTCGCTCGAACAAAGGCATCTGAACGCCTAAAGAAAGAGAGAAATAAACAGCTGGGTGCCTCCGTCCTTTCTTACTGTTTATTTTTCGCACAAGTCTTTCATAATGCACCCTTCTCTTCACATAAAAGAATTTTGAAAGTAATATGTGCCGAAAACTTCATAAACGGAAACGCCAGCGAAATCGCGAAATAAGAATGCAAACACAAAACAAAGACATGTGAGCAGCCCCGTGTAGGCGTGAGCTCCATATGCAGGGAGGTATAGCAGCAGCCTGCCGCCTTTCTCATTTTCGCAACACTCGAGAGCACCATTGTTCGTACGGTTAGCGGTAAAAGCTATGCGCAAGCAACAAGGTCCGATGTAGCAGTGATAATTAGGATGAAGGGCTAGTTTTAAGAAAGCGTTAACTCAATGCAACGACGACACCAAAGTCAAGGGCACTTAGGTCGTCAATGACAATACTGACAAAAACAGAACTGGATACTCATTGCACTCGCTTTATTTTGTTGCTTGCCTCGAGTTTCTTTTTCTTTCCGACCCTCTAGATCTTCAACTAACTATAATCGCGGAACTGAAACAGCTTGCTTAATGGAGATGAACGATAAAGGCGCTCTCAGGGAACGTTCTCCTTACCAGTCGCCCGAAGCAAGGGCTACTAAAGCGAGGCTTCCGCAAGAATTTAACCCTGCTGTTGCTGATGCGGCCTCTGCTTCCGCCACGTGCAAGAAATGGCTCTCTTTTTCATATTTCTCCAGAAGCGCTGTTCTTCTGCCACATCCTACATACCTGCATCGATGGTGGCAGATACAAAGAGCTGTTTAAAAGGTATCGCGCTCACCTTCAAAAGAATAAGAAAGGCGAATACGCGTGCAGCGCCATACTAAGCGCAGCGTGAATAGCTTACACAGAACGACTTAACAAGAGAAAGAAAAAGAAAGAAAAAAAAGAGAGACATAGAGAAACCTTTATTTAGTTAATGAAGTGAAATAATGTGAAGAATGATAACACTGATATGATGCCCGTGGTAGGAAAAATTAGAATCCACCCTGTTTGCGGTACAAAGCTACAAGGAAATCCACATAGATTTGTCAGAAATGGCATCTATGTGTTGACGAAAAATTCGTCTTGTTCCGGGCTTCGAACTAAGGACCAACGCCTGTCCAGGGAGCTCGCTCTGCCAATTTAGCTAACCACGAGGCTATAGCACTTGTTAGTGCGAGGGAGGATTGATCGACAACTCAAAGCACAAGGGCATGAATATGGCCAAGCGGGTTCTGTGGAGTTACGTAAGGGGGAGTAACATTTATGATTGCAAGGATTAGCATCCAACCGTTTTGTAGCACCAGGCTACAACGAAATGTATACAGATTTGTCGGCTGTTTGCACCTCTGCGGTGCAGAAAGTGGGGTTACTCAATGCGAAACAACACCTCCTACAGCGCTGTTCCCGGCGTGTAATGAATGCGTGAGGGTTAAGCTCAACTATTCGTTTGTTGTAATCCTTACAACAAAAATGGTATTCAGGAGTTAGAAAGTGTGCAAAGAGCAGCATCGCGCTCCATGTTCAACAGCTACAGAGGTACGCTACAGAAACATAGATGACAACAAAAAGAAAATAATAAAGAAACATTCCAGCTGAAATTGAGGACCACGCAATGTGGAAAGGAACCAAAGGCGTGACGTTAAGAGACATACAGCGAGCAGAATGTATCAGGGAACGAACAGGGGTAGCTGATGGGTTATGTCAAGAGAAAAAAATGTGTATCTGAGTAAGACACGCAGTGAGATGAACTGAGAGCCGATGGACATAGAGAGGAACGGAATGGATAGTAAGAGAGGGAATAAAACGATCAGACGCAGTCAATAGGCTAGGGGAGGGGGAGGGGGGAGAGGAAATTAAGCTATTCGCAGGCATGGAGTAGGGCGAATCGGAAACCTTCCTTCTGCAGTTGACTTGATCAATTATTATTATTATTATTATTATTATTATTACTCTTATTATTATTATTATTATTATTATTATTATTATTATTATTATTATTATTATTATTATTATTATTATTATTATTATTATTATTATTATTATTATTATTATTATTATTATTATTATTATTATTATTATTATTATTATTATATAACTCTATACGCACCCATAGTAAGTTACTTGCTCCAATTTCTGCGAAAAAAGATTGCACAAACACAGCTCTTCTTTTTTTTTTAGTGTCAGAGTGGACTACTTCACCCTCGTTCTTTTTAAACAGTATTTGGTGCGCGAACTGGAACGCCTATATTGCGTGCTATGATCGTAATTAGTGCCGGACGCCTTGCAGTAAATATCCTTAGTGTATGATTTTTTTTTGCTCTGATTTTTAGATGATTTTTCTAATTCTGTGATTAATTGTATGTCGTTTCCTGCACAGACCGCATGGTGGTCTGCGGTATTGAAGAATAAATAAATGACTAAATAAAAATAAGTAATTCTATGCTATCACGACACATTTCATAATGCTAATTATGTCTTCCCTGTGATAAGCACACTACTTCTTAGCCGTGCACTTGGGTACTACGTATACACACAGCGAACGTCACTGTGCTGCATTCATTTACAGCAGATGCACAGGCACATTTCAGCACTAACCATGTTTAAGTACTCCACATTATTTAGGTTTTAATTAATTGTACTTTGGGTTAACTAAACTTCTTCATCACTCAAATTAGTACTCACTAACCTGTCCATCCTATACAACCATTAACTAGAACCGCTACTACCTTTTTATAGAGGTGTGGGTTTTTTTTCTTTTTGTTTTGTTTTTTTTCGCCGAATTTCTTTCCTCAACTTTCATCCCATTCTCCTCCCAGGTTTTTGAAGGCCACGAAGGACAGGCTTTGAGGGATAACATTAGGGCGCTAGCAGATGGCGCCAGAGAAAAAAAAAACAATGCCTTAGATTTTTCAGAACAGCCACCGTTCTTGCACCAATTCCGTTAACTTAAATCCGCTGGATAACTTAGTGAGCTGTCGAGTGAAACAGTCTAGACATCCGCTTTCCCCAGTGGGATATCCTGACCTTTGTGTGCTGTTCATCGAGTGTTTCTATCGCAGAAACATATAAACAACCTGTCGCGTGACCTTCACTAAGGTCATGCTATATCGCCTAGGCATAAAAACAAAAAGAAATACAAAGATACACACAGCACTACCACTCCTATCGACCCTAATCGAAGGAAAGCAAGACGCACAATATGTTTATTCTGCTCCAAGGGCACAGGCGCGCATGTCATATCCATCAGATTACAGTCACTGACGTTCGAAATTAACAAACTCATTTACTCGAACGAAATAATGAGTGCTGAGTGTCATACAAAACAAGGGAAGCGCCACTTACACTGGTATTCCTTTTTGCGCATATACACAATGCTTCCAAGAGCTCACGCGCTCTTTTTTTTTTTCTTTATTCCTTCGCAAGGCTTTCACGCCGTGGAACATGTGTTGACAAGTTCAGGCTTCGCAGTGTGCAGAAGGATGCTCAGTCAAGTCCTCCTTATGGCATGCTCCCTCATTCGATAATTGACAGAGCGGCCAGTTTGTCCATAGGCCACAGTGAGGAAATGAGGGAGCACTCCAACGTCTTGAAGAAGGGCTTGACTGTCTGCGCACTGCAAATCCTGAACTTGTAAAGACACGTTACACGACGTGAAGGTCTTGGATATAAGCCAAAAAAAAAAAGGAAAAACCAGCATGCGAGTTCTTGGAAGCATTCTATTCATAAACAAAACGAATCGTATTAGTGCTAGTGTGTTGTTCTGTATGACACTGAGTATTCGCTATTTCGTTGACTAGATGAATTTGTTAGTTCTGAACGTTGGCCTTTGTAGTCTTATGGATATGGCACATGTGTCTGTGCCCTGTGAGCAGTACAGGGCAAAGGACTGTCTTGCCATCCTTCGAATAAAGATTTTAGTAGCAATAGTGTTGTGTGTCTCTGGGCACCTGTTTGTTTGTTTGTTTGTTTGTTTGTTTGTTTGTTTGTTTGTTTGTTTGTTTGTTTGTTTGTTTGTTTGTTTGTTTGTTTGTTTGTTTGTTTGCTTGTTTGTTTGCCTTGGCGCTACATTCTGATGTTAATCAAAAACCAACTAACCCAACAATGGATTCTCTTGAGGCACTTTAGTCTAATCCCCATAAAAATGAGGTGTCTATAACATAAATGTAACGGAATGTCACATTATTCCAACCTTATCATGTCAAATTTATGACACCGCCGGCTGGAACCCGCAACATTTTCTCAGCAGCCCAATCAAACGCTCTCGTCATTTGTAGGAGTTCCTTCTTTCGGGGTTTGAATGCGAATAGCAATGCCTGTTCTGGCGTGTTTTTTTTTTTTTAACTAATCGGCCGGAGGCAGACAAGGAAACCGGAGAGGGGAATTTCAGTTGAGCTGCGGCTGAGGAGCGAAAACATCTCCAGGGCAGCATAGTTGCGCTGGGGTTTTCGACTGGTCTGCCTAATTATGTCTTTGCTTATATTGCGGTGGCGCATCAACGATCGCGGGCGCATTCAACGGCTCTTTAAATAAGATAGAACCTCAGCGAAGGAGGGTTCGCAGAGTGACGTCCTTCAAAAGTGATCGCCAACATCATACTGCAGACTGGTTTGGTGCATGCAGCTTTACCTTGCGGCAGCCCGGGTTGTACCGGCATCCTTAAAAAGGAGTTCCGTTCGGTTCGCACCATGTATTGTATGAGATCGTATGAACGTACATACTTCATAACACTAATAACACTACTTTAAACTAGGTCACTTGCAAGGAAGGAAAACAGCGCTGAATTTTAGACCACACACACACAGGAGAACAGATGACGACAGGCGCTGACATACAACTGATTTTTTATTTTTCGATATTAAGGGCACGTTTATAACATGATAGTCAATAGCGCAAGGAACCAGTATAATTGCGCTCCCAACCCTGTGTCCTCAAAAATAACACGCCAACACTCTGTATTGCAAGCACGCGCGCATCATCCAACGCATAAAAAAAGACGTTCTCCTTAAGATGGGGTTAGAGAGGCCATACTAACACGTTTATCTTTAAGGAGTTCTATTTCAGCGGCTTCAATAATTTCTCGGGTTCTTGTTTCTTTATGTCTGGCGAAAACATTTTGTTTCGCGAAATTGCGGTTTGCAGCCACAATCCCTGCAGTGGATGCCAAGGTGGCCTCTAATCGCTTTTTCCACGTTGTATTCATGCTCTTTCAACCTTACGTTTAAGCACCTTCCTGTCTGACCTACATATGTTTTTCCGCACGACCGCGGGATCGGATACACAACATGTTCAGCGCGCTCTACGAAGTTTGGTTCATGTTTTTTGGAGCAGGACCGCGGCTTACTTGCTGTCTTGTTTACTTGCGTACACATAGCCGATAGTTTGTTTGTTTTTTTTAGGAGCTGAAAATACAACTCTCACATTGGCATGTTTCCCTGTCTTTTTCAAATTATGCGGAGTCCCATGCATATACGGTATTGCCATTGCCTTCTCAGTTCTGATCCCTTGCCCTGCTAAGGTGTTCTAGTGGCTATGGTACTCGGCTGCTGATCCGAGGGTCGCGAGATCGAATCCCGGCTGCGGCGGCTGCATTTCGATCAAGGCGAAATGCTGAGGCCCGTGCGCTGTGCGATGTCAGTGCAGGTTAAAGAACCCCAGGTGGTCAAAATTTCCGGAGCCCTCCACTACGGCGTCTCTCATAATCAGAGCTAGTTTTGGGACGTTAAACCCCCCAAATCAATCAATTTCTGATGCCTTCCGACGATCGTTGGCTATTCTGTGTGTTCTTTACCTTTTTTAGAAAGAATTGTGCTACAGAAATTAACCGATGGTGCGGAACGAACGAACGAACGAATAAATGGCACGCGCCATTCACTAGATCCCCAAAGCGCCATGGCCTGTTTTGTACCGGCGCTTCGACAGCTGAAGTATGGATCCATTTAGACATGTAATGTACTGTAGCGGTTCTTGCAGAACCATGACCTCCCGAAGACGCTATTATGCAGGAATAGTCCTTCTTTCTTTCTTGCTTTCCTTCTTTCTTTCTTGGAAAGACTGCACACAAATGCGAGACGCATTGGTGGCACATCGCAAGATCCATCCAACTTGAGCCAGATCCAATAGCTATCTGTGCAGCACACGGGCATGAACTGTTACGCGTTAATATCGCCATGTGCAGATATAATGTGGCGCCATTTTGTTTTGTACTACAGTAAAGAAATGGAGTGCAAAGCATGCAGCTTGAGCCCATGCTAGACATTTTATTCGAAGGCAGCACAACTTTCCACAAAGATTCTTCTACGTGGACGTTTTCCGTTTTTCTTGCAAAGGAAGGAAGAAAGACGTAGCTTTAGCAGTGAATACTGTTTATTCGATCAAGGATCTCGGTGTTTGTATTGTGTACCTGAGCTCTTAAGGAACGATATGCCGAGAAACGAGCACGTATCGCTCGCCGGATGAAAAATGACCACCACTAAGAGGCGCCTTCCTCAAGTGCATTCGATTCGCGCGACGGACTCCCTGCGTGCCTCGTGTTCCGTACAAAATATAGTCGAGTTCTGAGAGGACCTAGAGAACGGAAATAATGAATAGTCTGCTTGGACTCGGCGGTATACGAACGTGAAGTGGCCGCTTAGCTTAACAGTCAATTTCCGCGTAGGTGCTGATGCAATGGCCCCTTGGTGCCTGTCCATTTGCCTGCGGGAAGGCTCCCTGTGCTGCGTCTAAATTGCCGCGCATAAAGGCGAGCGAACCATTCCTTCGACCGAGCGCTCTCTGCAGGGTGTGTGTAGGGGAAACGAGATAGGATCTGCTCACCAATTGCCGACAGAAAGAGAGTGAAAGTACCAACGGTAAAAGCAGTCCTGAAACGACAGAGCATGAGGCGAGAAGAACAGCGAAGTCTGTTAGACCACCAGACTAACGGTGCTTTTCCGTGTGTATACGAAAGCACCCATACTTTCGTGCCTCCTTGTTACCGTTATCAATAGGAAGAAACGTCTGCAATCTCTTTAGCACAATAACCAAGTGTATGCGGTGTGGTTGGCGAGTACGCCTAAGGAGCCGCTTTGTCTTCCTTCCTCTTTTGTTTTCCCCTTTGACCTCACGCTTTTTATGGCCGGTTGCTTGACCCTGCGGCGGTTTCATGTGCGAAACTGCGTGCCTGAGGAATTGATTTGATTTGCAATGTCTTTATATTGCCATATATTCGAAAAAAAGGAGAGCTGAGATGCCTCGATTGTTTCAGCATTGCACAGAAAAGTTGCTATTTTTTCTAAAGGGTTGGGGAGGGGCGGGGGCTGGAATTGTTTCCTTAGACACGGTAGCTCAATTCATTTGAGGAGACAGGCTAATTAATCTAGTCGAACGGGGAGATATAATCACGATCGCAATGCTATCGGTGAGCAGGAGCAGTAAACGATGAACAAAGCTACGGTACTGAACTCGTTGAAGGAACACAACGTTGTTTCGTGGTTCTGGAAACGTGCTGAATAAACGCGGCACGCGCTAGCCCGGAAGATTGGTATCGCAAGTCAGCAAGAGTTCCATTGCCTTGTATACAGGACAAAGTCGTTTATTGTCACGCAACCCACTGCAACGAAGATGGATGCGGCTAGGCTTCCGCGTATTTTACAGCGAAGCTATTAGAACCTCGCTTTAATGATCATTTCGTCGTCCGCAGCTACGCCAAGCTGGAGGACTTGCACCTGTCCTCAACTTACTTCCAGAAAGAAAGTCTCGGATTGCGCATCAGGGAAATGTGCACCTGCGCTTGCCCTCGGCCACTACAAGAAAGAAAGAAAGAAAGAAAGAAAGAAAGAAAGAAAGAAAGAAAGAAAGAAAGAAAGAAAGAAAGTCTCGGTTTGCGCAGAAGGGAAAAGCCAACCTGCACTTGTCCTCGACAAACTACCAGGAAGAAAGAAACAAAATAAAATTTTTTGGCGAGGCAAGATTCTAACCCAGGTACCCATGGTCGAAACTCAGCATTCATTTATCGGAACCATATGATTTAGCTGTAAAACTTGTTACGGGCAAGAGAAACTGAGACAGAGAGATAATGAAACAACACAAAGAGAAAGAGAGAGGGGGCTTATATAGAAGTAGTAGCAGGGATTTTAGAGAGAGAGAGAGAGCTCTTTATTGAAATGCAGAGAATTTAGCCGGCGTTGAAATATCGCTGACACGCTACTCTGCGTGGGGAGGGAGTTTGGGGAGAGAAAGACGACTAGAAAGAAGTACAAGATAGAGTGAAAAAGAAAAGAGAAAGAAAAATCGGGCTTTGTGTCTTTGACTGTGATGCCTAATTGCGTCCAAAGATATTCAACGTTTGCACCAACCCGCAGTGATGTGATAGGATGTGTTGCATGATGAGTGAGTGATGGTGACGACGGAGATTAAAGTCTATCGAGTTGACCTATACTATTTAAGTATGTAAATAAAAAGTCCATCGCACGTCTCTGTTGTGTGGGGCAAGCTAGAGGGCCTAAAACACATTGAGGTGATAAAGGGAGCTGCGTAATTGACTGCATGCAATGTTCATAGAGCGCACGCTCATCATTGTACGCTCGGCACTCAAACAAAATATGCTCTAGGGTTTCAGTAGAGCCACAGTTGCTGCAGTATGGGCTTGTCTCCTGATGGAAGCGGTACCGTAGATCGTTGGAATATGCAATGTTTAGCCGTAGTCGATGATACAATGTTTCCAGATGCCGAGGGATGTTGGAGTGTAATTTTGATTTGAGATCTGGGTCGACTGAGTATAAGAAAGGGTGATGATGTGTCGGTAACTTCCATAGCCGGTTTCTTTCTTCGTAGGCGAATCGTTTAGCCATTTGGGAAGCATCAGATTTGGTGAAATAGATTCGTTTATAGTTTTGATATCGCAGACCGTTACGTGCTGCTTCGTCGGCTTTTTCGTTGGGCAGAATGCCGCAGTGAGCTGGTATCCACTGAAATGTAATGCAGTGTCCTGAAGTAAAAGCGAGGTGGTGTAAATAGGCTATGTCGGCAGAAACGGGTTGATGATTGGTTTTCTTCAGGTGGTTGTACAATGTTTGCAGCGCTCCTTTGGAGTCGGTAAAAATTGCCCATCGGCCGGGCTTTTGGCGCACGATATACTGGATAGCTTCCTTAATGCCATGAAGTTCCGCTGTCATGGAAGATGTTTTCCGCTGCAGCCGATAGGAACGCATTTCTCCTGTTGAAGGCACATAAAGGCCACAGGAAGAAGCTTCTCGAGTCGTTGAAGCATCAGTGTAGATATGCGTGTGATGGGGATATTTCTCGGCTAATTAGAGGAGAGTAGCCTGCAACAGCGCGACCTGAGGCAGGCGCCTCTTTGCTTCGTTTATGCCAGGTACAAACCGGATAATATTTAGCGGTGAAAGTGTCCAGGGAGGAAAGGTGGTAGGCAGTAGGCGCTGTGGCTGGTTGATAAAAGGGAGTTTCAGCATTTGCACAGCTTGACCAAAGCCAGACTTACTGTAGGTTATGTGGGCGCGATACAAAAGATGTTTCTTCCCTTGCAGGGCATGTCGAAGATGTGTCCGCATGGTTTCTTGCGTGGCAAGGACCTCTAATGAGAGACAGCCCGCTTCCGCTACTGTTCCAGAGGCTGATGACCCTTGCGGGAGGCCCAAACAGATTCTCAGGCAGTTGTTTCGCGCAGCTTCCAGGGATTTCTTATTCGCTGGTGATAATTTGTGGAGTAGCGGCAGGCAATAGCGCAATGTGCCTTCAACGTAGGCTTTTTCAAGCAGAACCATTGAGCGGCAGTTGCAACCCCATCTTGTTCCCGCCATGAACTTGAATACTTGAGATGCTGCAGCCATTCTTGCTCTTAGTTTCTTCACCTGAGGTGACCAAGAGAGATTTCGGTCTACCACAATTCCAAGAAATTGTTGGGAGCGCACATATGCCAGTGGCCGTCCGCCGAGAAGGAGCGGATATTTGGTCATTTTCTTTCTCGTAAAAGCCATGGCAGTCCTCTTTTCTGGCGAAAGATGAAGACCACGGAGAGCCAAATATTTCGACAGGTTGAGTAATGCCTTTTGAAGCCGTTGTTGGGTGATATAGCGCGAACGTGACGCGCTCCAGATGCATATGTCATCGGCGTAAACGGTGATGTGTACTCCTCGCGGCAGGTTCCTTGTGATATGTATCAAGGTAAGGTTGAATAAGAGCGGGCTAAGCACAGCACCTTGGGGTACACCCTTCTCCACAGTATAAGATAGCGTAGGGCCATGCGGAGTAGCCATAAATATTTTCCGCTCTTTTAAATAGTTGTCAATCCACTTGTATAGCCTACCTCCAAAGCCAAGACTGGCCATGGCTGTGAGAATGGCATGGTGAAAAACAGAATCAAAAGCTGCCTTGATGTCAAGGAAGACAGCTGTTGGGATGTGCCCAGCACGAAGGTGCTCTTCAAGGGAAGAGACGAGGACGATGACATTGTCGATGGCGGACCTGTTTCGACGGAATCCGTTCTTTTCCTCAGGAAACGCATTGCGGCTTTCGAGAAACCATGCCATTCTTTTATATATCATGCGTTCCATGAGCTTGCCTACACAGCTCAGTAGGGCGATGGGTCGGTAAGATGCATAGCTTGTTGGCTGCTTACCGGGTTTCAAAATTGGCACAATTTTCGCCAGCTTCCATTCCGTTGGAACTTCGCCAGATGTCCACGAAGAATTATAGTATTCTAGTAGTCGCATGCGGGAAGTGTAAGGCAGCTTTGCGATGGCTTCATAGCTTATTTCATCATGCCCCGGAGATGTGCGCCTGTTCGTTTCGGCGATAGCAGTGGTCAACTCCTCAATCGTGAAGGGTAGGTCCAACGCTGGTACTGCCCCCTGCGGGATGCGAAGCTGATCTGTCGTGGAGGACGTCGAAGGCTTTGAGGCCGCTGATAACAGCATGCAGTATTGTTCAGCGACTTCTTTTGGGGGCTTTTGCTCGTGAAGGGAAAGGGCGGTGAAAGGATGAAGCTGTTGGAGTGGCGTACGCATGCCTCTAATCATCCGCCAAATCTTCGCTACAGGTTGACGAACATCCAGCGTGGAACAGAAGTCGCGCCATCTCTGCCGATCACGTTTATCCAGGTATCGTCGGATATGACGCTGTGTCCGTCGACAGGCACGAAGGTCTTCTAGGCATTTTGTGCGTAGGGCTTTCCTTTCAGCTCTCCTGCGAATAGCACAGAGTCTGTCGAACTCCTCGTCATTGGTCGGAAATCTCTCATTTTTCGCTGACACTCGGGTGCATTTCTTCAGGCAGTAAGCCATCGTCGTGAACAGTTCCTCGTTCTTGGTTGCGGCCGTAATTCCCCTGCCTGCTGCGTCCTTATATGCGTCCCAGTCTGTATATTTGATGAGGGTTTTCCTTGGTGACATTTGTGCACCAACAGCCGATACAAGAACGGGGTAATGATCGCTTCCACGTGTTTCCAAGTCGGTACGCCACGCAAAATTGCGGGCAACTGAACTTGTTACAAAGGTCAAGTCGATGCAACTGGTTGTCTCAGGGCCGCGGAGGTAAGTGACACTGCCGTCATTGAGTGGTTCAATGGAACACTTTGATAGAAGTTCTGCGAGCTTGGCTCCCCGTGCACATGTGTATGAGCTGCCCCAAACTTCGTTGTGAGCATTAAAGTCACCACAAATGATATGCGGAGAGGGTGTCGTTGCGATCAGATTGTCAAGTCTCGAAACGTCGAATGGTCTGCCTGGTTCCAAGTAAACTCCAATGAGAGTGTACTGTTGATTGTCTATTACTGTTATGGCACACACGTATTCATTGTCACAGTGAGGTGGGATATTAACCATGGAGGCAGGAATATCCTTGCGGAAGCCTATGAGTAATCTGCTGATGTCATCGGGGCGTTCTGAATGAAGAAAATAGTATCCTGGCATCCGAAAATGTTCTCCAACGCGCGATTCAGAGATGACTATGAAAGGGAAATGATACGCTCGCACCAGCTGCCGGAAATCCGATAGCTTCGAACGAAGGCCGCGAGCGTTCCACTGGAAGATGGTACATGTGCGAAACATAGTGTGGATGGTCAGCTCGCTTGATGACGCCATTTTAGGAAGTGCGCCCCTGTGGTGCATAAGCCGCCGACAGCAGCGGCTCCATCGCAAGAACAGCTTCGACCTCTGGAAGGCTCTTTGAAGAGGGGTTGGCGCGGATGATTGCTTTGAGGGCTGCAAACAACATTGGAAGCAGTAAGCGTGTGAAGTCTTCTTCGGTGCTTCGCTGTTGCTGCCTTTCATGGGCCACCTTGTCGTGTTGCGGCGACTGAGACTGATCGCGACAGGGACTGGATGGTGGTTCTTGTACTGCATGTTGCGGTGGCGAAGGGGCCGACGAGCCAGCGGGCTTCTTCCCACGTTTCTTCTTAGCCGCATCTGCATATGATTTGCCAGGTGTCTTATCACTTTGCAGTGGCTGTTCCTGTGAGTGGTCTGCCATATTCGCGAAGACTACGTCGGGGTTGGGTGGTGCTTCGTGGCGCTTTGGTGGTTTTCCTTGAGCCTGCTCCATTGCGCGAGCTAGCGTTGCTGCTTTCTTCTTAGCGCATCCTCCATATGAAGCAGGGTGCGGACCACCGCAGTTTGCGCATTTCGGTTGTGTTCTCGACGTGCATTCTTTGTGCGTATGAGGGCCAGCACATACCTTGCAGCGTACTGGGCCGGTGCAGTGTTTCGCTATGTGGCCATGTCTCTGGCATTTGTAACATTGCGTTGCTGTCCCGGTGTATTCCGTGATAGGGTAACTACAGAATCCCAGGGTAACTCGTTTAGGCAGCGGCGAATCTTTGCCGAATTCTAAAATGACTGCTCTACGGCGTACCTCGTTAATCTTGCCATTGTCGTCAGGGGTGAAGGTGGTGAGCCTCCTTGCTGAAACGACGCCTTGGTCGCGCAGATACTCTTGGAGGTCTTCGTTCGAGTAGCTCAGAGGAACATCTTGTATTTTGCCATAATTAGCAGTATATGAGTATGGGACGCGGGCTTCTACAGACACGCCGGCAAGCTCTGTTACCGTAAGCAGACGGTTGGCGGCGGGCAGCGTTGATACTGTAACCAGCAGACTTCCGTCCTTGTTAAGGCGATGGCTAAGGACTTTTTCTTGAGCCGACGTTACGATCGCTGACGCTACGACGTTGGGGTTCACTTTCCAAAGGTTGCCACCTTCCAGGGTGGGCCTGAAGACAACAGGAACACCAGTACTCCTCTTTTTCTTGTGGGACACGATTGTGAAGGGCGCTATTTTCCGCATCCCTTGTGGGAACACGGCTCAGCGTCTGGGCTGGGGGAGGAGGGTAATGAAAGAGGATAGAAAGAAAGTGGTTGTCACGTGCCCATCAGCGTTGTGCTCAGAAGTCCAGAGGCGCAGGCATTGGCTGGCAAGGTGGCTTGTTGGCTCATTGGTAGATCACTAACCTGCTTGCCTCTGCGAAGTCCACCAGGCTCTGCAGAGCTGGTAGGCTAAGGCAGCACGGGGATATTAGGTCGTTTAGGGTGCCGGCAGGGAGACCCTGCAGACGTTAGGCGTTATGGACACTCGAGCGTTCCTATGTCAGTGTAGGGCTGGCACAGAGGAGCTGCTCAGAGGCCGTAGGCTCATCAGATGCTGCGGCCCTTGGCGAGTTTTCTGGCTGCCGTCCAAGTGCACCTGCGCGTAGACGGAGCAGGGGGACCCTTTCTCACCTCGTGAGGCTGGCTTCCAGCAGTGGTTTAGGTTTTTGGCTGATAGCCACCCTTTTGTCCGGATCGATAGATCGATGGCAACAAGGTATCGTTGGAGGCGAGTCTTGGAGTTGTCACCGGCCGCGACTGATCGAGTAACTGGCACTCCAAGTTGATGGGCGGCCTTGGCGAGGTTGTCCGCCTCCTCGTTGCCGGCTGTGCCTACGTGGGAGGGCAGCCAATGGAAGGAGACGAACACCCCAGAGTTGGCCACCACATGGAAATTTGTAGCCAGGAAGGATGCAGTCAAACCCGCCCGTCGACGGTTGGAAAGGGCCAGTAGCGCCAGTTTGCTGTCGCACAGGACGGCCACCGATTTTGCAAGGGAGTCCTCGGCCAGGAGGTCGGTTGCCAGATCTAAGTCTGCCAGCTCGGCCGCAGTGGAGCTTCCAGTAAAATAAAGTGACACTGTCTGCTGGTGGCTCTGGCCAGGATGAAGCAAACCGCAGCCGTTGACCATTTCGGCATCATGGTACCATCGGTGAAAACCATCGGTTTAGTCCAGACCAACAGACTAAACCGCACCTATACGCCCGGGGTGGTCGCTTAGCTGGTTATTTACGAAATGATCTAAACTCGGAGGTAATTTCAGATTTATCGATAAATAATGAAAGCATTGAATGCCTCACTATTTGTCTTAAAGCAGTAATATTTTGAGTAGTTTACAGACCGCCATGCGGCAACAAAGAGAATTTATTTGCCTATATAGGTAAACTTGTATCTTATTTCAGCGAAGCAGACAAAATATTCGCCATACTAGGTGATACGAATATAGATATGAGGGCCGAAAATGCCACAACTAGAGAATATAAGCATCTGTTGCACTCTTAAGCATGCTCGAATAATATAACCCTCCCAACACGAGTGACCGCTTCTAGTGTCACCCTCTTAGATGTTTGTATCACTAATGTACCACATGTTCCCTCTGTGACTGCCGGTGTCATCTCCGTTGACATAAGTGATCATATTTCAATTTTCTGTTTTCTCTGCTCCAAGAAATTCAAGCGTAACATCTTTCCCTGTCGCCTCATTAATACTACGACGCTAGACCATTTCCGCTCACTTATTAGTGAAATAAATTAGGAATCTGAATTCCGTGAAAGTGGCCAAAATAAGGCATAGAATTCATTTCGTGATAAACTGATTGCTTGTACGTTACGATAAGGCCTTCCCGCAACACAGTGTTATAAAACGACCTAAAAAATAGGAAACCGTGGGTTAATGCTCCGCTTTTCACAAAAATTAAAAGTGGAAATCAAATGTACCACACTTTCATTAAAACACGTGATATTAATCATTTAGCCGAATTTAAGCGGTATCGTAGCCAAGTATGTTCAGAGCTAAGAAAAGTGAAGGAAAAATATTAGGAAAAGTTTTTTTCGCGTATTCATGCTAACCGAACAAAAGTTTGGTTAGACATTAAAAACTGTCTGGAGAGAATGCTGCTTGTGAAGACTTATGAATATCTTCGGCAAATGGTACTCTTACAGAAGACGAAGCAGTCACTGCCCTAAATACTGACCTTTAATTCTGTAACAGTGCTTCCTTTGAAAATCCAGAGGTTGTAAGACTCACTGTAGCTAAACAATCTGTGCCAAATTCTCTTCTATTATTTCGGACGACTCCAAGTGAAGTTGAAAAGGTAATCAGTAGTTTTAGGTACAATGCAGCTGCAGGATTTGACGGTATACTGGCATCTCCCATAAAATATGTATCGGATGTCATATCTGCAGTCCTAGACCACATTATTAATATCATGTTCGAATAGGGAATTTTCCCAAGCAAACTTCAAATAGCCAGAGTCTCGCCAAATCACAAAGGGAGTTCAGACCATTCTGTAAACAATTTCCGACCTATATCAATACTGCCGCTTTTTCAACACTTTTTGAGGTTGCTATAAACTCACGATTGGAAGTATATTTAAATAAGTATGCGATCATTAGTACATGACACTATGGATCTTAAAAAATAAATCATGTGAGGATGCACTCCTCAAAGTAAAACAGCAAATACTACAAAATATTGAATATCGCTTATACACAGTTGTCTTATTCCTCGACCAGCATATATCATTTGAGAGTGTGGATCATGGAATACTGTTATCTAAATATTGTAACTACGGGATACGCGGTACAACATTAGACCTCATGCGAAGCTGCTTAACGGATCGTTTTCAATATGTTTCACCCAATCAGGAGACCTCTCCGCAACTTAAAATAAAGACTGGCGTTCTGCAAGGATCTATATTTGGTCCTGTATTATTTAACATATACATTAATGACCTCTCAAGGATCTCACCTGCACCGAACATAGTCATGTATGGGGATTAGACTAATATTTTCTTCTCAAGTGCATCCCCACAACAGATCGAAAAAGAAATTAATTCTTATATACATTTTTTACCTGACTGGCTGAACTGAAACATACTTCAATTAAATGTTACCAAAACAAAGTATATATTGTTTAAAACTATAAGTAAGCCAATGCTTCTTAATAATACTGTTTTATTTAGAGGAATGCAGAGAGAACAAGAGGCAACGCAAAAGTTTTTAGGGGTTTGGTGTCAAGAAACCCTCTCTTGGGACAATCATGTCAATTCACAACTCCAGAAAAAGTGGTTCATCTGGCAACATTGCTGAGAAAAACAAAGATGGCTTCTATATCCAGGGTCACGGCCGCGCTTCCGCTTAGCGCTGTGCTCAAGTTTCTCGATTGCGGTTTCGAATCACAATGCTTCTTGGAATGCGAAAGGGTTCTTGCTGCCGAACATATTAATCGGTCTAAAAGATTTGAGCGGCGAAACAGCGGAAATAATTGCGCTGTGCGTTCAAACGTCGCACTTCTTCGGAGACCCGCATCAGATTTTCTTAAGGATAAAGAGCCTTCCCAGCGAGCCTGAAGTTGAAGAAGGCAGGTACGTGTTCATGCGTAGCAGGCCTTCCAGAAAAATGCAAGCGCTTGTGCGCGGCGTTGCTCCATTGAGTACAAATGCGTCGCTTATAAACGTGTTAAGAAAGTGCAGTTCTATGCGCGGTGCCGGAAGGCAAACTTAGAGGCGCGGTGAACAGGTCGAGGGCTGAGAAGTTGGAACGAGCGCAATAAATGCTGAATTGTCACCAGATGAACTCGAAATGCAAACGCGCTACGTTGAACGATCCTCCGTAACCACCAAACAAATTACGAGGCGCAGCGCGCGCATGGGACGAAGGCGGCGAACGAAGGCAAGCGCTCGCTTTATATCTACTTACTACAATGCATGAGGACAAAAGTACATACGTCAGCAATAATGTTACTGCGATTCAAGTTGAGCATAGGCACACTCAGAAAACGTTACACGTATACACGTATAAACGATGTCGCTATTTTGTTCACGCGCTTGCCTGAACTAAACTACACTCCGGCTCTTCGAAAAGCACGCATGATAATAAACGCGCACACACAATCTGTGTACTCGCCCCGCCACGGTGGTCTAGTGGCTATGGTACTCGGCTGCTCATCCGAGGGTCGCGGGATCGAATCCCGGCCGCGGCGGCTGCATTTCGATGGAGGTGAAATGTTGAGGCCCGTGTGCTGTGCGATGTCAGTGCACGTTAAAAAACCCCAGGTAGTCCAAATTTCCGGAGCCCTCCACTACGGCGTCTCTCATAATCAGATCTGGTTTTGGGACGTTAAACCCCACAAATCAATCATCAACAATCTGTGTACTCACCGGGGAGGAATAAATCGTCGCGAGTGAAGTGCCTGGACCAAACTAGCATAGTTCCCGTCACCTTCTTGCCGATGCGCAAGTTCCTAATCCATGTTGCTCTGCGCGAAGCGTCGTCTGCTTCTTTGGGGAACCGGTGAAACGACGTGTTGCTGTCTTTGCATCACGATGACACGCACTGAGGCACGCAACAAAAGTCTTTTGATGAGGATTCTTTCTTTTTCGGGATGCTTCGAGGCGGCATGGCGTCGATTAAGGAACTACAGAGCTGTTTTACAGCGCGCGGTAATGCGATACCATGCCGCGTTTCGAGGTCGACCTTGGATCGGCTGGTTCCAGGAGTGTCCGCTAGGTGGCGAGCATTTAGATGGAGTCGCGAATGAACTCTGCGGTGACTTTAGTAATGTAGTAGGTTCTATGTATAAAATTAGTAATCTTATACCATTACCACTAATGAAAGCAATGTACTACACCCTGTTTTACTCCAAACTAAGTTATTGTGCATTAATCTGTGGAAGAACTGCAGAAAACTATGACATATTAATAAAACTACAAAAAAGGGCAATAGGAATTTTCGAGAACTAGCGCGGTAGATCGCGAGATTTGAATCTTTTTGGTAAACACGCATTAATCCCAGCCAATCAAATTTACTATTATAGATGGCTGTTGCACATAAAAAAGCACAGGCTCCATGTTAGTAGCCTACCTATTTCATCGCCCCGCCACGGTGGTCTAGTGGTTATGGCACTCGGCTGCTGATCCAAGGGTTGCGGGATCGAATCCCGGCCGCGGCGGCTGCATTTCGTTGGAGGCGAAATGTTGAGGCCCGTGTACTGTGCGTTGTCAGTGCACGTTAAAGAACCCAAGATGGTCGAAATTTCTGGAGCCCCATACTATGGCGTCTCTCATAATCATAGGTGGCTTTGGAACGTAAAACCCCACAAGTCAATTAATCACTTATTTCTTCCCCTCCATATCAATTACGCCACCAAACGAGAATGCCACCATTCATACGAACAAACTACTGATGTCAAGAACTAGAATATCAAGTACCCCGGCTATTAAACATTCTTGAGCGTCACATAGATTTCTACGCACCCCACTTCAAACTAATTGTAAAAAACTTTCTTTTACATTCTCAGATATCTTATCAATAAAATAAACCTCGGTAACTTTTCATGTACACCGTTTTTGTATATGCACGTATGTATATATACGAACGTATGTATATATCTAGTTACAAGCTTGTTCAGTAATACCTGATGATTAATCTTATCGAAGGCCTTGGAAAAGTAAAAAAAATACTATCGACGCTGGAACCTCGCTTTAGAATGGCGTGTAAGGAATAGGTGAAACAGAGCAACTGCGTTTTGCAGGAGACTGATTTCCCAAATCCGAACTGTGACTTGTTGAAGGAGTTGGATTCGAGGAAGGTGACAAAATTAGAGAAGATTATATGCTCCATACTCTTACATAAAATGCAAGTCAGAGAAATATGTCGATAATTAGTGACAGAATGCCTGCTTCCTGACTTGTGTAGTGGAACAACCTTCGCCTCATTCCAAGCGCGAGGCACCACACCATTATCCAAAGACTGCTGAAATATGTTGCAGAAGAAGAAAGATGAAATAAACTTTGTTTCTTAAAGAAAACTTGAATTAATATTGTCAAAATATTGTCAACACCACAAGCAGAGGAAATTTGGAGGGATTTAATCAATTTTACAATATCATGAGCGTCGAACACAACAGCAGACATAGGTAGATAAGTGCGCGTTGGCAAAGAAACAGAAGTGCTAGTACATGAACCGGAAAAATTGCGAACAAAGTTCTCGTTCAGTGTTGCACGGTTCTCAAAAGGTACGGAATGGTCATCTGTGTCAATAAATGCAACTTCACTGTCATTATTATTTGATAGTGTTCTCCAAAATTTTTCTCGGGTTACTGGCAAGCATTGAAGGCAGAGGGTTGGAGAGGAAGTTAGCTTTAGCTTCTGAGACGGCTGAGGGATAAGCTTGTGCAGCAGATTCGTAGGCATGCCAACGTTCAAGCGCACCTTGGAATTTAGCCGTACGAAATAAACGCTTCTTTTTGTTAGAAAGTCGCTTCAAATATGTATTGTACCAAGGTGAGAGACAGCTCACAGGTGCGAACTTCGTTGGAATAAATGTTCGAATAAGTTCAATGACTTTGTGAACAAATAGTTCCCAGTTATCCTGCACGGTTCTGTGGTCGAAGTTCTCCAAGTAAGTGTATGAAAAGAGGGAGAGTTCCTGGTTGCGTGCTCGAAAGTTTGCAGCATTGTTGTTGTATATTACCTTCCGTCCATTAGCAGCAGTAAGCATGCTATTTTTTTACATAAATATGTAGCAGACAGTGACCACTGAGACCAGGAAGGGAAGACAATGAATGAATATTCTCGGGCATTGTTGTGAGGATCAAGTCAAGAATATGCCATGAAGAACAGGTAACTCGAGTAGGACTAGTCACCGTCTGTGTGAAAGAGGTTGCAGGTATCAAGAAAACACTGGGCGTTAGAAGAAAATGGTACAAATGCGGCATCGATGACGCACACATCATGGAAGGATAAAGTCTCCCAGAATGGTAATGGGAGCTAACAGGTACCGCGTAACGATCCGTTAATATTATCGTGAAACTCCTTTTTTCTTATTGCGAAATGGGCTTGCCCTTAAGGCATAGTTTATGGTGTGTTATGTTAAATGTGTGCTGCAAGTCCTGTGTTGTGTATGAACTGAAGTAGTGTTTTGTGGTATCTGTTGTCGTGTATCCAATAATCATAACTGGTCGAGGCACTGTAGCGGAGACCGTCTTGTTTAAGGAGACGAGAGCGCTACCGATGGTGTCCTCTGCACGTCCATATGAGATGGTGCGCATCTGCGTCCGTCACGGGAACAGAACAATACGTCTTCGGTGTCTGTTACCGCCCTCCAGATACAGACATTAGTTTTGTTCAGGACAGACAGACAGACAAAAAAATTTTATAGGTTCAGGAGTTTCACGATACGTGCCCGTATCGTGAAGTTCCTGAACCTATAAAAGTTCTTTGTCTGTCTGTCTGTCCTGAACAAAACTAATGTCCGTATCTGGAGGGCGGTAAGAGACACCTAAGACGAGCGTCTTATTGCGCACAATCGTCCCTCACCGAACCACTTCCAACGTGGATTTCACGTTTATCAGGAAAGACTTAAAAACGCTTTGATTAATAGCAAGCAAAATACCGCCGCCTTGTCTTCATCTCGATCGCAGCGATAAAGTTGCAGTAACTTGGAAATGCCAAAAATTTCAATGTCGCGAACTTGAGAATTCAACCATGTCTCTGTTGCGGCAATCGCATCGGCATCACAGGAATCGATTACAGCTTCGAACGCTTCACGCTTTTTCATTATGGTACGGATGTTCGTATAAAGCACCGAAATAGGACGCGACGCTTTGTCACAACCATTTCCTCTCGCTGATTCTTAAGAAGCACCAGAAGTTGCTTGTGCAGTGGGCAAAGGTTAAGTATTCGAAGTTGAACGTGCGCGAGGGCCGCTGTTGTCATCAGAGGAAGGGTGCTTCCCACCTTCGTTGCGGGTTCTGTTAGAATTAGTGAGGGCATGGGTACTAGTTTCACCAGTGCAAGCATCATAAGCATAGGTTTTGTGGTTAACAACAAGGTTGTCG
This sequence comes from Hyalomma asiaticum, assembly GCA_013339685.2. NCBI lineage: Eukaryota > Metazoa > Arthropoda > Arachnida > Ixodida > Ixodidae > Hyalomma > Hyalomma asiaticum. The sequence goes on along the minus strand of CM023481.1, from coordinate 112,327,208 downwards.
AAACAAAGCCGTAAAGGAGATCTACCGGTTAACGATTTTGCAAAATTCTGTAGCATTTTGCGCGTGGTTCTTGTCGCCTGACAGAAGTCTTCCGATACTAAGAAGTTATGGCTTTTCAACCTCGGTTGAAAACTTAACTACAACAGGGCGACATTTCCCACTTACACATGGGCCACCTAAGCGATGGGCTCTTTCTGTTGCATTTGTATCGAACTCTGAGCCAAGGCTGCTTGAGAACGGGGTAATAACGGCATGTTCGGTTGCTTGCCAGGCTTCATTTCCGTCGGGCATTCCGAAGAACACGAAGTTGTTTCTTCGTTCCCTGTCCTCTAGGTCGTTCAAACGCGACTCTGCCCCGCTACGGTGGTCTAGTGGCTAAGGTACTCGGCTAAGGTACTATCCGAGGGTCGCGGGATCGAATCCCGGCCGCGGCGGCTGCATTTCGATGGAGGCGAAATGTTGAGGCCCGTGTGCTGTGCGATGTCAGTGCACGTTAAAGAACCCCAGGTGGTCGAAATTTCCGGAGCCCTCCACTACGGCGTCTCTCATAATAAGAACTGGTTTTTGGACGTAAAACCCCAGAAAACAACAACAAACGCGACTCTGTTGCATAATTTGCTTGAGTAATACTGCCAATCACCGCCTTTGTAAGCTTGACGGCGGCCGCCGTATATTTTTACCCCATGAGACTTATAATGCTTTTGCATAGATGAAAGCACAGTTTCTCAATTGCGAACAGCACTTTTCTCATCATAATGGGGAGGCCGCGTGTATACCGCGCAATCCTGAGAAGCAATGCGCCGATCATAAAGACTAATGGCCACCTATCAAGAATAAATACGCGAGTGAGTGAGTGAGTGAGTGAGTGAGTGAGTGAGTGAGTGAGTGAGTGAGTGAGTGAGTGAGTGAGTGAGTGAGTGAGTGAGTGAGTGAGTGAGTGAGTGACCAACACCACAAGATGTGCTAGTCCCCTTCGCCGAAATTCTGACACCTATACATAGCGGCCAGGTCCCCAGGGCAGGCAGTAGGGCGATTTCTGAAGGGGGGCGGGGGAGGGGTGTCGGCATCGTCATGTCCTACGCAAACAGCAAATGCAGGACGTCTCTTGATGTACCATTACATTTTTTATTTCACTGTTACTACATTTTTGTGATGGCCGTCTTGGCCCTCTTCAAGAAGTCTTTAATATAGGCCTGCGAATAGCCTCGTCTATGCCTGCGACATCTGGCCTGAAGACTTGTCTTAGTATCTTCTTGGCCATAAAAGCATGAAACTCAGTGCGCAAGTCTTCCTCACAGTGCATGAACTGCCACTCATATTCACCATTGCTGTGCCAGATTGAGAGAATTCCCAGCATCACTTGAGCGGTACGGCTAAATATAGCTCACGATCGATGAGCAAGCTGCTACGACGCGTGTCGAACCGAAGGAGTTCGCTCAACTAAATTCAGCCTAAAAATCGACGGTGCTGCGTTCTCATACTGCAACTACTGACAGTCCGCGCCCGCTTTTGCGACGGCGCCTCATTGTAGGCTATGTATTTTCGTGCTGTTCAGCAATAACGATGAATCGTAGGTTGCGAAAGTGCAGCGCCCTTTGGGAGAAACATATACGGGCATTTCCAGGACATTTCTTTCTCGGTCGTACAATCGTAGAAAATGGTCAAAATTTGGGGAGTCTCCCGGGAAAATAGGGAGAGCTGGCAGGTATGCCTATATATGTGTCGTTTGGTACACAGCTTCGCTGGTCGTGCACCTTCACAGAGTGCAGTGGCTCCTGATCATTTTGCGTTATTTTCTTCGATCCGCGGTCGTTATCGGTTGTCGAATGAATATCATAGGGGTTGCCATTGATCGGCTACCCACGGAACGCTGGATGTCCGAACGTTTCCAGTGCCTGACGGAAATTAAACGTCCCCGTGTTCTTGTCGAGCAGCGCAGCCGAAGAAAAAGCTGAGGTACTGGCTGCACGGATCACACACGTACGTGTGTGCAGGCTGCTTAATGTCCGAGAAAAAACGGTTTCGATCGGATAATGAAACGTCACAAAATGCAATATCCCCGCTGGCACGCGTGCGCTTATTCAATGCGGCTTCCGACCGACTCCTTGTTTCTCATATTCGACACAGGGGAAATTGCGCCGCTAGGCTCGGAGATGAAAACACAAGACGAAGTAAGGGTTATACTTTAATCAAGACGAGCGGACGTGGGCGCCGCGAAAGAAACGTTCTTGCGCAAAAGACACCGGGCAGCAGTGGGAGGAATAGTTCCTTTCGCGATTTCGTGGAGGACGACGGATGTACGTGTTATCTAGAAGTTCGTTGCGTAATAAGCTGGCGGTCTTTGTGTGTCCTCGTGGCAGAATTCGGATGGATGCTGTCACGGTCGCGGAGACCTTAATGCAACTCGGCCTTTATAATGTGACTCCTTCCTTGCCTCATTACTGGCACTTTTGCGGTAAGGAGTTTCTGTATCGCTTGGTTTCGGAATATTTCAAGAGAATGTGCACATCCGGCACACACGCTCGTATCTACAACGAACCCTTTCTAGAGCGGTTAAAGGGACCCTGAAAGGGTTTTGACGATTTTGTACAAACATGGTGATCCGGTAGAGCGGGTCATTAGGATCATTAGAGGACAGATTTCAGCGCTCTGCATAAACTCTGCAATTGCAAAAGATCGCAGCGGCTCGCCAAAAGGCGTTTTCAAACGCCCCCGCCATCGAACGAAGGAGCAGGGGAAGGCGCTGATTGGCCCCCAACCAGTGACGTGCACGTAATTTTCCCAACCTAACAGCGAACAACGTGCTCCTACAACGTGCTCCTTCGTTTCAGCCAACGGTATCGTCGCGGCATCTGGCGGCGTACGCACGAGTCACCGGCGCTCTATTACAGAGGCTAGCACTGCCGAGGCCGGCGAACTCAGTAAAGATATCGGGGCGCTTTGTCGCTGCGGAGGGCTCGGCAGGGCGGCTGACGCGGGAGGCGCAGTCGTCGCTAGCGCGCACTCCGCTCCTGATCGAGTTGAGGAGGAACAGCAGTGATAAGGAGGAAGGCGACAGAAATAAGCCCATAGCTGCCTTAGCGCATGGTGCTTCGCTTTATTTATGGCGTGAATGATATCGCAATTGTGTGGACTTATCAGTGACGCAATGTCCAAAAACCTTTTCAGGGACCCTTTAGCAGAACCTTTCAATTCTGCCCTTTCTGCGATCTCGTGCCTGAGAGGAAAAAGAGCGCAGAAATGGCAACGGTATCAACGTGAACTTGCGCTGAATTGTTTTAAGCCTACTGTGCCACGACACCGTTTTTATGATCCGGTACGCCAAAGCTGCGCTGGCGTTTCAAGCCGACAAGCTTTGACTCTCTACGGGACATGACGGCGACAGTAACGGCGACGTCAAAAATCCGTCGAGACTGTCCATATAAATGTTATCGCAATAAAACGTGTGGATTTTCTTGTAGCTTTGTGCTACAAAGAAGTCGATGTTAATTTTCCCTCTCGTAGCCAATATTCAGCTTCTTTAAGCGTTAGCGATAATGCAGCCTCCAGCGAAGCAGACGAGAAAGTAAGACAAATTGAGCAACTAAAGGTTTTGGGTAAAAGAAGTAGCTAAGGACTTAGCGCTGCTAACACCCAGAATAGGTAGCTACTTATTTCGAATGCCACGTCTTAGTTGCGTGTGCGTGCATCCTGGTGACTTGACATGCAGCCTCAATGAGGCTATTGCAGGAGCGGAAAAAAGAAGAAAACAACAACAACAACAAATCAACATTCATGAACAGGCTTACAGAAATTCTTGAAGTGGTAGAGAACGAACACTTCCGGGCAGCAAATTCCAGGCTTCTATAGTTGAAGGGAAAAAGCTGTATTTGAACATGTCAGTGTGGGTGAAAAAAGTTGCAGTGTTAAGGGCATGGTCACTCCTCGTGGACAAAGATCTGGAAAAGTTCAGATATGATTCTAAAGTGCCGAAGCGAGAAGAATTTATTAAATTGTGCAGAAATTTTAGGCATTCAACATGGCGACGCTTCGCAAGTGTAGTGAGACCTAGCTGTGGAAGGAAATTCGTTGGCGAAAAATCCCTGTCATATCTCTTGCATATAAAGCGCACAGCTCTTTTTTGAACGGATTCTAGTTTCTTGGTATCATATTTCTTATGGGGGTTCCAAACCACAGTACCATATTCGAGAATGGGACGAATAAGAGTTTTGTAGGTGAGCAGTTTGGTATCCTGAGGAGCAAGACGAAGCGTACGATGTAAATAACCTAAACTTTTAAGGGCTTTGTTGCAAGTGAGATCAATATGTTTAGACCATGATAAATTATGCGTCATAAGGATACCAAGGTACTTAAATTCGGACACCCTGCACAAATTTACATTGTTAAAACCGTAGCCAAAAGTTAACGGGCATGAACGTCTGGTAAATGACATAATGACCGTCTTGGAGAAGTTAATATTCATTTGCCATGATTTGGCCCAGCTACAAAAATTAGAAAATGAATTGTTAAGAATGGCATGATCCAGTGGAGATTTAACAGTATGATACAGGACGCAGTCATCTGCGAAAAGGCGTATTTTCACAGAAGTGTACAAGGGGAGGTCATTAATATAAAGCAGGAATAAGAGGGGTCCTAGCACAGAACCCTCTTTTTTTTTCTTTAACTACTAAAGGTTGCCCCTAGGTGTAGGGGAACGGGCCTAAATATACATGGGCAGATTAGCTTCGCGCAGGAAATGTACCAGCGAATGGTGGAATGGCCCATGGAACCATCGATCAACATCGGGTAGTCGTGCGGCCTAGCCGGTTACGCAGTGGTGGCGACCTTTAAGACCGAAGCTGTTAGTCAACCCATAGAAATGGCGTTGCAGAAAAACTATAGTCATCATTAGGTCTGATCCCCAAGAGTGCGCGTGCACTTCTTTTCAGTGCCCGATGTGCGTAGTTCGCACGCACGCTTCTTTCTTCTCTTGCGCACACGCCCTCAGCCCACTACATCACTGGGGAAACTTCCGCTGGTGGGCACACGTGTTGCACGTGCAGGCGGAAGAAGAAGACAAAGACAGCGTGCGCCGAGTGTGTGAGAGCAAAGGCTACAACATATATTTTTAATCGTGATCTGAGTACGTGAGAACCAACCTCTATAGCGTTCGCGTCCTTTTTTTTATAATTATATACCTTCAGTCAACGCAGAAAACTATTCGTTGAACCTAAATTTGATTAAATTTGTATTACAATTTTTGTATTTTTTATTAGTAGTTCTCTTCCACAAAAATATCTTCCGGTTCATGGCCGATCCCCCAGAGTGGGTTGCGCCAAGGTACCCAAGGACCAACCAACCAACCAACCAACCAACAACGTCGATTTTTCCGGGGCACAGTGTCTCGCAGTGCACTTGTTCATACTTCGCGCAACGAGACCATGCGTACTCTCGTGGCGTCCCCGCAGCTCCTAGGATAGCATAGGCATGCACGTGTAGTATAGCAAAGCGGTGGGACAGCATCAAGTCGAGGCCACGCATGCCGCGTCTGCCACCGGCTCTGGTTCGATGCGGACGTCTTTACGCTGAGCTCGGTGCGAAACCTTGAGAAGCGTTCGCTGCTCCTCGCACTGCTTCGCAAGACATTTCCCGAAACCTCGGACCACGACGAAATGCGAGTGTGCCGGAGACAAACCCGGACCAGCCAAGTGCCAATCACCTTCGCTGTTTCGCTAGCCTTACGCCACTAGTGCATGCTTCGCTAATTTTTTTACGGGACCCATCACCAGTCGACATGATAAAATTTAGTTGTACACTGGAAGACAGTCCTGGCCGAGTACTACGGTATGAGCTAGATATGATTGCGTTATTGTTAATCGTGACATGCATCACAAATACATCGTGTAGTGCCGCCGATATCAACCATTTGTATTCGTCATACATTCATATGCTACCATGCTAGCTTCGGCCTACACCAAATGAACGATGCGACCAGAAGAGCACAAAGGCGTTGGTGGCCAGATAGATAGATAGATAGATAGATAGATAGATAGATAGATAGATAGATAGATAGATAGATAGATAGATAGATAGATAGATAGATAGATAGATAGATAGATAGATAGATAGATAGATAGATAGATACGGGAACCTGCAACACTTTTTGAACATTGCAAAAACACCGCAATCGTGGAGGCCGAATCGTGGAGTTTCAAAATACACCTGAAAATCACACGTACTTCTTTCAGCGAAACACGTCATAACTGGTACGGACTACGAAATAATTGGGAGAACTACCATTGGTCGACTTCCGTGCAGAGTTGCCGCGTGTTCCTTGGCGTGGCGCCACGTCACCGCAGTGACTTTGGCCGCAAGCTTGTCATCACTGCGGAAGCGCGAATACGTTCAAAGAAATAGAAAAGAGAAATGTTCAAGGTCATGGCGCGCTTGCGTGGCTTCTTGCCCAATTTTCACCCCCGCCTGTGTACCTTCCATCGCGCTCGTCGGGACGATAGGAGAGTGAACGCACTCGGACGGTAGACTTCCCCTCAGACTTGACACTGCAACTCCGCTGACAGCTAACGAATTTCAAAGATTTCTGCGACGCGCGATTCATGAGGCAATAAGCTCCTAGTGCTGCACGGCCCCTTTAAATTGTCCAAGAAATTATTTGCATTTAATAAATAAATTTAGAAAGAAATTATTCGGAGAAAGCGTGCGATTCGCGAGCCCGGTTGTGCAGAACATTTCAACCCGAGATAGAGTCGTCGTTTGTAAAACTTGCGGTGACGTCGTGCACGCACTTTTGTGGTCCGCTATCGGAAAATATCTGTTTGCCTTCGGGGAACAGCTGCGGCATTTAGCAATAGCCATTGTATGCAACATCCAGGCTGTCTGACAGAGCACTTCTTTTGCGTCCCGAATGAAAGAATTAACTGGATTCGTTGAAACACTGCAAACACAACCTTGTTAGGCCGTTTGGAGGTGGAATATAGAAAATAAAAGCAGATTTTGAAAATAAAAACAAAAAGACGAGAAAATAGAGGGAGAGAGTTTATCTACACGTGCGTTCACCTTCCTACCTACACTGGGGCAAAGCAGAGGAGGGCATACAAAGTGGAAATGAGAGAACACGAAGCGTGCCTCTTCATCCGAGATTATGCACAGACACCATAGACACTGAGGGCAGTTTCTGAAAATGAGGTATGTTATTTTGGCATCGAGCTGGGTGTCACGCGGAGAATGCAGGCGAGGTCCGCGAAGACATATGGAACATTTTACGATGGATGCTGCGCTTCAGTTCACACAGCGTTGGGCTTGTGCGTGCACCTGTTCTTGAAGACATTCGCAGCAAACGCTCCCGTTAAACCTGACAGGTCAGATGGCGACGCTTTTGCGAAAGCCTTTCGATGCAGTGCAGCGGAATACGAAACATGGTGCCCTCTGGCATTTCGCAGGTACATCACGACTTATGTTGAATTTGATTTGAACGGGAGCACTAAAAGCACGCGAACCATGGGTGTCATGCATCCAGTACCTGCAAGGCGATTTGAGCAGACGCTGCTGCCATGTTACTAGGAAGCATGTGAGGGGATGCCAGTGGCTGCACCATGGCGGCGAGCTGCCGACCTTCCTCTGGCGATTCATCTGGAATAAACAATGAGTTTAATGATCGAGTGCCTCGATGTTCAGAGGATGAACGGATGGAACTCTGAGAGGACAATGCATTCGTAGTGGATTACTCCACAGCCCCCTTGCCATTGCCTTCTTTGTCCTTGATCTGAATTCTGCTACTCGGTCCCGATGGCGGCGTGATACGGCATGTTGAGGTTAGACAGCGCCATATTTCCTCTCCTCCTGGGCAACATCATGGCGTAAAAAAAATTCCAGCTGAAAACGACGCAAGCACAAAGAAGAAGGAATGCACAGGACAGATGCTGGAATACAAACCCACCTTCTTTGTCGGACTGAACTAGGCTCAGGTCTCTGCTCTTCCTTCCTTCCTTTCTTCTTCTTTTTGCTTGCGTCGTTTTCAGCTGGAATTTTTTTACGCCATGAACCAGCACGCCCAACAAGCTACCCTACTCAACATCATGCCACTTTATTCTCGCGAACCGTGGCGCCCATTTATACACAGTAAACAGGAATACTTCCGCACACTCGTGACATCCGCTTAAGAATGGCGGCTGAATACACAGACCGAGTGTACGGGCCGTGTGGGTTTCACACCTACAAAGAATCGCACGATTACGTGGTATCGAGAGAAAAATCGCGTTCGCCTTGAGCCACCGAGCTGCATTAACTGGCGCACCGCATTCTCCACGGTGCGCTGCTGTCTCTCGCCCAAGAACATAGCTTCATCGCACGCTAGAGGGCGCGCCTGCATGACTCGAAAACGGCAACCGCCTTTTACGGCTGACTCTTAAGAGCCTGAAGCGTGTGCACCCGACTCCGCGAAAGGTTACGGCTCATTTCCCGCAGACAAAAAGAAACGATCACGCACGTACCGAACGACGGCAGCGCAGCCGAGACTCTGAGCGGCGGGACGCCTGCAGGGCTTGAGACAAAGAGAGACGTTGGGAAACGCCTGCGTGCAGCTCGTTGAATTCCCAATGGGCCACCGGGGGCGAAGGAATACGACGACGTTGCGGCTGGAGAACGTGACGAGTACGAATCAATACGTCTTTCCCGTCGCAGAAGCGTGTGTAACAGGGGTGGACATTTACGGGGACTGTTCTGGCCTGGAAGCGGGTACATGTGTCGTCACAAGGCGACTTCGGTGCATGTCGAAACGTTGTCTGGTTCCGACGTAAGTGCTCAGTACCCTACGATCACGATTTCTTTCTTTTCTTACTTTTCTTTAAACGCGCGAGGAAAACAAAAGCGCCTGACGTCTGTTTGAGAAATGGTTTTACAGTTATTCGCCTTGTCGAAATTCTATATGACAGTCCATGCATAAATGATTCGCAGAAATACCGTCAGTTCAAAGGGAAAAGTTAAGGTATAGGTCTCCCCGAAAGGGAATTAGCCAACACGTGCGCGGCTTTGTGAGTTAGTTTGGTTAGCTTCGGCTGCTGCATTGCGGCCGTGCCGGCCTTTCACTTTATATGCTGGCATTATCGCAAGGCTGTGAAGTCAGAACAGCTATAAATACACAGAACCACGCAGCATGTAACGATGGCATAGCTCTGTGATGTCGAGATAAGAGAGCCAGCGGTCAGGCCGGAGGGCTATGCGCGTGTGTGGTGGTGTCTAAGACGAGCGGGCACTGCGCAGTCGTATATGGATTTCCCTAGCCGATAGTGAAATTGGAGCAGTTATCATTTCTGCCTATGCCTCCACCCAGTTGTCAGACTAAATATCATGCGCTCATACGCAACAGGCGCGTCACCTAATGGAGTAGGTTTGCGCCGGCCCTCACTCTCTTGCATGCGTATTTATTAATTGGTTGATTTGGGGGGATTTAACGTCACAAAAACCAGCTCTGATTATGAGAGACGCCGTAGTGGAGGTCTCCGGAAATTTCGACCACCTGGGGTTCTTTAACGTGCACTGACATCGTACATGCCTCAACATTTCACCTGTGTGTGTGTGTGTGTGTGTGTGTGTGTGTGTGTGTGTGTGTGTGTGTGTGTGTGTGTGTGTGTGTGTGTGTGTGTGTGTGTGTGTGCGCGCGCGCCCGCCGTTATAAGATCCTGCTTTGCCTCCGCTGCTGATGGGTCCGGCAATTCACTATTCCCAAGACCAGCTCGCAGTGTTTCAAAAAGATTATCGTGTCGCAAGGACGGATGAAATCATCGCATCTACTCGTTCAATAATGCTGCGCATTACAGGACTTAAATTTTTGTTTAAACTTGCACTTGCCGTTTTAACTTGTTCACGAACACGGTAAATAGTCTGCAGCCTTTGCCTGTCATATATGTACTTCTAGACGTATCAACGCGTGAAATTACACTCGCGATGGTAATTGGCCTAAATTTCTTTTGAGGTCAAAGGTTCGCCTTACCTTCTCTAAAACCTGTTGCGTGTATTTCATTGAAAGGAGCACGCCCATGAACGTGAAGTGGCAGGGGCTGGGCAGCAGGTGCCGCGCAGGCAAATATTGCGGGAAAGACACATTTCCAGTGCACTCGTCCCTGACTACAAGGCACGATAGGGTAGTCCCTTTAATCAGGAAAGGTAAACAATACAAAGGGCGAAAATAACGAAAACCAAAGTGTGCACTGTGTACCTCGGAAGCAGTAGCAGCTATTCAACGAGTGCGGGCTCAATGGGGCCACATAACATGCGCAGAAAACCTAAAAGCTTCTCTGAGACGCATAATACCTGCGTCTCGATAAAATCAGTTCCTCGTCGTGAACAGCGATGGTCGCGTTCACGACGAGGAACGAGAGACACCTGTACTTGCCTTCGCAAGCCTTTTCATGCGAGCCCTTGTGCTAAGAGATCTTTGATTTGATTTTGTGGTGTTTAACGTCCCAAAACCAGCTCTGATTATGAGAGACGCCGTAGTGGAGGTCTCCGGAAATTTTGACCACCTGGGGTTCTTTAACGTGCACTGACATCGCACAGCACACGGGCCTCAACATTTCGCCTCCATCGAAATGCAGCCGCCGCGGCCGGGATTCGATCCCGCGACCCTCGGATCAGCAGCCGAGTACCATAGCCACTAGACCACCGTGGCGGGGCTGCTAAGAGATCTTAGTCTGGTAAACATTCTTAAAGGCGTGGTTTCGCAGTTGGTAAAACGACCCTAAAGGGGAAAAAAATTCGGCAGATACCACTCATTGCGCAATCGATGTCGCGCAAATCATTCAGCAAGGATATTGCCTATGCCGAATTGTTTTGCATTCAGCCAAGTGTTATAGGTAGGGTCAGCTTCTTTATGCAAACTGAATAGCTGCGTCCATAACGCGGGCCTCTCAGGTATGTCGATAGTACTGTGGCAACTAAAAGGCAGCTCATGGTACGACTTTACGTCGCCACTCACGTTAGTGCACAGACGTATGTTCTGTCAAAAAGAAAAGCCCGCTGTGGTGCGATGACACCTGCATTAAATACGAAACAGTTCTTGGCGAACTTGAGCTTCACATAATTCAAAACAGTTTTTCTAGTATTAGTAAATTACCTCTCCAAAGTACTGTGAGCACCGATCTTGCGACGAGAAGTGTGCTTGGCAAGTTAGGAAACGTTCAAAAAGAAAATGCAGATGGCGACGCCAATCGGAGAATCGCGCATCAATACCCGTGACGTCATCTATTTTTGACGGCGTCTACTAAGGCCTACGTAATCATTTATCGGTTAAAAAAAAAAGATATCCGTTGTGTTCTAACGAAGCCAGCGGAGACTTAACGTGGCATGTTTCAGAAAATCATATTGAGCCAATGAGGTGAGAATACGAAAATGTGAGGTAGTGTTTATGATGTGACTTCATCTAAATTCCAGCCCGGATTACAAAAATGAAACTTTGACCCCCCTTTTCTGCTGTAATATCGAATATAATACCACGAAATTAGTAGAAATGAAGTTCCCATACATCATGTTATGAACACCTCAGGTTTTCGGTTTATGAGTGTCCCTTTCATTGTGCTAGCTTGGGTTTTGTTCATACGCAGTTACTCTTCACTGATATATGTCAGCTAACCTACTGGGAACAACTCTGAACTAACGCCATAAAAGCGCTCGCGTCTTTCTTGTAATTTTCTTTTTCTTTTGAAAAAAAAAAGGGGGGGGGGGGCAGGGGGTAAAAAGAAAGCCCGGTAAAAAAGTATTTTTGAGGTAAGAGGTTCTCATCGAGTAGATAAACGCTAGCACACGGGTCAGCAAATCAGCAGAAAGGTCTTATTAGCACGATGATGAATATCGCGAGACATATTCACGAGAAAGTTATAAATACCCACGCATTTCAGCAACATTGCCTCAACAGTGAACTTACGCAAGTGCTCTGTATAAAAAGATTATTCGGAAAAGAAAAGAAAAACAAGAAGCAGAGGAAGAGAACAAAGAGAGAGAGAGAGCAATTAAAGCATCTTCAGAACAAAAGTAGTGTCCCGCTAAGCGCACGTCATCCAAACAGTTTTAAACGAGGATTAAAATCAGTGCCGGGGAAAGAGAACATTCGAGCACGGTGCGCTTGGCAGGTGGCATCAGTGTGTACGGCCTGGATATCCGCCGTTTACGCGGGAGCATGTCTTCCTTTATGCAAGTTTGTGAATAGCTTTTGAGTTGCACTGTGTCATTCGAAGACTGTCGCGCTTACGAAGACCCCCGTGTAAGATGAAACCTCACGAGCAGACAATACATGCGAACATTGTAGAACGACTGCGTTGCGTACTTAATACAGTGGCGTCAGCGTCCCTGTTTATGCTAAAAGAGGCACGCCTCGAACCGTGGGTGCTTGCGCTGACGTAGCTGGCGTCGAACATTTTATTAACAACAGAACTTTTGAGCTAAACCATGACGATCCTTTACTTGCATCTAGCACGACATTTTTTCCGCATCTCGTGAAGCGAAAGAATCAAGAAATTTTTTGTATGGAATAGAAAAGCCAGATTGCAATAAAAAAAAAAAAACTTAGATGTCTCTTCAAAAAGGTTTGTAGTTGCAAATTCTCTAAACCGGAAACGATGCGGCTTGTATACACTTGGTCGCAGCCACTCGGCACATTACCTTTCCCGCTGTGTTCCGTGCATAGCTGCCACAACACGTCTCACCATAATCTGTGCAGCATTTACGAAGGTAAAGGACGCGCTCTCGGCTGGCCACGTCAACAGAATTCATGAGGTTGTTAGCACACGTGTTGTTGGCTATGTTTCTTTTCCCTATGTTGGCAATAGGTTCTTCTCTTTCATGCATATGCCTATCCTGATTTGCCAGTCACACTTGATGGAGCCGTCGATGTAGCGTTCTCAAGCGTCAACGTCGCCGGTAGTTTACACAACGCTGCACATAATAAGGATGGCAGATTAAAGGAGACCTTCCCTCCAAGACCTCGCGTTTCTGGAATGAGTATATGAGGCATGGTTTGTCGACGCCCCGGTGCGCGAAGAAAACCGGAACGCTGATACAACGGCATTAGTGAAGATGTGAAATGCTAACGGGCGCATTGGTTTTCACAAACATTTCAAGCCGAACGTCGAGTTTCCGTGCCGTTTCTCAAGAAAGGACGACGACAGAGGATAAACGAGACCATTGTGCGCGGCGCGGAATAAAGCGCTCTTTTATGCGATTGTCGCCAGTGCGCTAGAAACTCTTTTTACTCTCGCTGTGGCGCCGCTCGCGCAGTAGCTCTTTCTGTTCGTCTGTACGGTGTTTCGCGAAAGATTCATGTAACTCTATCCCGTATAGTACAGGCATTTTTGTTGATGACTAGCCGTTTCTGCATCGTTAACTTCTCGCCTCTTGTATACGGCGACCTCACGGTCGTAACGACAGCGGCGGCAGATGAAATACTGCTGTTATATACAGTCTTACCCTCTGCATTTCACTAGCAATCATTTTTGAGCTGAAGTGAGATGTTAAGAAGTTAGGGAAGTGGTGGATAAAGGGAACCCTACAAAAAAAGGAGCGTGGTTAACAAGTATGGTATGCGTCCCGATGGCCACACGCATGCCGGTCCCCATGGAGAAGTTTCAATAAGGCATCGCGTAAACTATTCATAAACTGTACGATACCGTAGTGTCCGGACTATGTGTGTCACAGTTTCTATAAAAGCACGTCTTATATATCACTAAGACGCAATTATGAATAGATTCACGCTCGTGCTGGTCTCCAGTGCGCGATATGCTACAAGGGCAGTGCCAGTGACGTCCTTATGAAATCGCGTAAAAAGCTTCGAAGAATGCGACACAGCATCGCTGCCACTGGATTTGCTTTGGATGATGAGGAGCTTCTACTGAAGTTGAATGAGTGATGGTTTTCAGCGCCTTGGGAGGCAGAAAGTTTCTCACAACAGACCGACCTCACCACGAGTTGCACTGACGTCACCGCTGCCGCAGTGCATTCCGGTACTTGTGGTGCTCAGTATACATTCAGCTATATAGTTGCTGCATCGGCGAACGCGTTAACGAGCTCGATAGAGGCTTTATTGGGATAAGTAGCTGCCCTTTATTGGGATAAGTCACAGCCCTGCACTGACACGTCGCGGACCAGCTGGTGATAAGCCCCCCGCCCTTGATATACTCGGACGCATCGTGGGACTCAACCACATTTCGGGCAGCAGTGGCAGCAGACGATTCATCGGAGCACCGTCTTAACTATCTTCTCGCCTATGCGCAGAAACCCCGCAAAGTGCGCGACATCCGCGCATCCATGCCAGCCTGCATTGTCCCGGAACCGACCAACTGAAATCAATTGAAAGTTGGCGCCATCCGCGTATTCATCACAGCCCTGCACTGACACGTGATGGACCAGCTGGTGATACGTCCCCTGCCCTTTATATGCTCGGACGCATCGTGGGACTCAACCGACTCAACCACCAAGGTCAACCACATTTCGGGCAGCGGTGGCAGCAGACGGTTCATCGGAGCACCGTCTTAACTATCTTCTCGCCTATGCGCAGGTTGGTTACAGTTCTTTGTACGTTATTTATCGCTTTGCAACTGCTCCTGCTGCTACTGCTGCCCTCGTGTCTTGTACTTTTGTGACTGTTGTTGTTTGTTGTTTTGTGGGGTTTAACGTCCCAAAACCAGTTCTGATTATGAGAGACGCCGTAGTGGAGGGCTCCGGAAATTTCGACCACCTGGGGTTCTTTAACGTGCACTGACATCGCACAGCACACGGGCCTCAACATTTCGCCTCCATCGAAATGCAGCCGCCGCGGCCGGGATTCGATCCCGCGACCCTCGGATCAGCAGCCGAGTACCATAGCCACTAGACCACCGTGGCGGGGCCTTTTGTGACTGGACGAGTGCTGGAATGAGTGACATATGTGAATCCTGTAAACAATACTTTTCTGAAGATGAGGATGTCATAACATGTCCAGAATGCCGGCAATACTATCACATCGGAGAATGTATCAGTGTAAGTGAATGTACCTATAAAAAGAAAGCCAAAGAGGCAAAGAAAGCCTTACAATGTCAGACCTGCCGTGTGCCTTCATCTCGGAACAGTCAGATGAATAATAACCCTGATCAATCAGCTTTAACGGAAGCCTTAAGCTACTAACTTGCGGAAATCAACAAATGCTTGGCTCACTTGACCACCAAGGTCGATAACCTTAAAGAATTAAAGCGAACAGTGACCAGCATTGAACAATCCATTCAGCACATGTCAGATTTTTCCTGCATTTTTTTGAAAACAAAAGAACAAACTGACCTCATGAGTTCAAAATTTTCAGAAACAAAGTAAACAGGGACCTAAAGAAAGCGAAAATAGATTTATGTGCCTACAAGTTTTCTGCAATGATTAACTCAAAAATGGTTTGGTGTTCAGTTAATAAATTGATAGGAAGACAACAGGCTACTGTCCCTAGCGATATTCAGATAAACGATGTTCACTTCAGTGGCAAGGCACTGGCACACAAATTTAACCTTTACTTCCTTGAGGCAGGATCGTCAAGTAATATAACGCAAGCGAATGACCTTAAACCGGCTGAACGCGATATTGAAAGCCCTTTCACTAATTCTTTGTTTTTATCACCCGTTACCGAGGAGGAAGTAGCCATATGCTTACTAAAGAACAGTTCACCAGTCGAATATGGCATTACCGCAGTACCTATCAAGACAGTTGTTGATCTGATTGTCGCCCCATTCACTTACATATGCAACAGGTTCTTCTTGACGGGAATTTTTTCATGTACCATGAAAATAGCTCGCGTAACAATAACTTTTAAAGGAGGTAATAAAAATGAACTTCAAAGTTATCGCCCAATATCTATATTGCCGCTTTTCTGTAAGGTCGCGGAACGCCTGACATATAAGAGGGTATATTCTTTTATAGCAAACAGAAATGTCATTTGTGAAGAACAGTATGGATTTCAACCAGGTAGATCAACTCAGACAGCTCTGCTGCGTATTAAGGATAGCCTACTTCATAACTTTGAAAAAAATTTTTACACCGTGGGAATAATTCTCGATTTCCATAAGGCTTTTGATTCGATAAAACATGACATACTAAATAGAAAACTGCAAATGTATGGAATACGCGAGATTGCGCTTGATCTAATGAAAAGCTATCTTTGGGCCAGGGAACAATATGTACAGCTTCATAATTTTAAATCTGATTTGGGTGTAATTAAGTATGGCGTTCCCCAAGGATCGATACTTGGTCCTTCACTCTTTATACTTTATATCAACGACATAGTAAGCATTCATTCCACACCAAACATAGTCATGTACGCCGACGATACCAATGCATTCTTTTCTGGCTTCGATCTCCGCGACATTAAGATAACCGCAAATTCCTGGTTCGATAGACTAAAATCATGGCTTACAGTCAACCAGCTAGAACTAAACATAAAAAAAACCAAATTTATGCTCTTCAAGCAAAAAAAAAATAGGCCTGTAGATCATGCTATCTCTTTGATCTTTAATGGAGGAAACATTGCGCAGGTAAATAAAATTCAATATCCAGGCGTTTGTTTTCGAGGCGACCTTAGTTGGTCCTGACCATGTGGACAACCTTCGAACAAAAATACCAAGGTCGATTGGTCTAATTCGACGCTTGCAGCATCTCCTTCCAACGAGAGTTAAACGGCAGCTTTACTTTTCTTTTATCTACTCGCAAATCATGTATTGCATTTTAGTCTGGGGTACGTGTAACAAAACAAATACAGATAGTATAATTCTTCTTCAAAAACCTGCACTAGGTTTGATAACTACCTCGGTCCCCGCAAAAATGTCTCTTTCTTGTGTGTATAATGTAGTACTCCCATTCCCAAAGTGCTATAGGATGCAACTAGCCGTGTTAATCTTCAAAAAAATTAAAGATAATTTCCAGATTTTTTTTTTCTGATGCATACTTAAGGACAGATCTTACATATAATATGCGTACTGTTGCGTTGGTCGTGCCAATGTGCCGGACTAACTATGGTGTACAGTCAATTGATAACCAAATTGTTCTATTTTGCAACAAGATTCCTGAAATAATTGAATACGCTAGGGAGGCTAGAAACATTACACAATTTATTTATTTATTTATTTTATTTATTTAGAAAAAGACTGCCAGTCTGAGTGCCAGACTTTGGGCAGGGGTGGGCGATACAATGTTGTAAGATAGCCGATACAATGCTAAAAGATGGCCGATACAAGATACAAAGATAGCCGATACAATGCTAGAAAAAAGAAACATGAAATACGGTCCACAATCCCGTGACCGTGATATAGAAAATAGTACAAAAAAGCCATCAAAAAAAAAAGAGAGAAAAGAGAAGAAGAAGCGCACACTGGGTCAAAAAGTGAGAAGAAGTGGCACCAAATATCAACTGTAGTCGACATAAAATCAGCAACACTACAAAAGTACAGAAGCGAGACATTGAACTTCAAGCAATCAATCTGATCGAGATAGGCACTAAAATAAAGCGCACTGTAAATAAATGATGGTGTAGCTATGATACATATGGAGCAGGTAACGCACGGAGAAACGAGTTGAGATCGATGCTTTCAAGAATCTCTGATGGCAAGTTGTTCCACTCGCTGATTGTGCGGGGAAAGAAAGAGTACCTGTATGTGTTAGTATGGCAGAGGTGCTCAGCAACTCTTTTAGGGTGGGAGGCGCGTGTTTCGCGGCGCAAAATTGGTTCGATGTAATTACTCTTCTCTATTGCTAGCTTATTATTAAATATGAGATAGAATAGCTTCATTCTCTCGCGATAACGTCTCCATTCAAGGGTTTCCAGCTTAGCGCTTTCCAGAAGAGCGAATTGGGGATGTAATAAATAGAACACAATTCTAAGGTGAATGTGCTGAAAATATTTAATGTATGTAATATATTTAATGTATTCATTGTTTTCACATCACATTTCAACTTGTATGTATTTCAATATATGTTAAATGGTGCTGATCATAGTGTATTCTGCATTTATCGCTGAGGAACAGCTTTGTTTGCACTCTATCTTATATGCTATAGTATTCCTCGTTCATTTATTGTTTGTATGTATATTATTGTATATTTCTGTACACTGTCCTGGCTGTACCTGCCCGAAGTGCCTCACTAAGAGTGGGCCAAGTCAGGAGACACACTCTCCTTTTGTCCCCTTCGTGGGCAATTTGTGAAAATGCCCAAATAAAATGAAATGGTTCGGTTCACGTGCTGCGTGCCGAGATGCTACGACAACAGCGTGAACCAAAAGGGGTTCCGGATTTGACGCTTTCTCGAAGGGTGTGAAGCACCGAGACGAATGGGTTCGACAAATCAACAAAACCAAAGCTCCAGCTCTTTCCGGTTCGCGTGATAAACGGCTTGCCCGCTGGTGGGCCGATCAGCGACTACACACATCTAAATCCATCGCCGCTGGCGGCGATGGATTTATTACGGCTTACTTCCAGACTAAATAGTGTTTGAATGCCGTGATGCCTAAACCACACTCTAACCAAAATAGGGGACCAACAAGCTTCCACTACTATATATAACGAGACATCCGATACGAGTCAGCTGCAGTGCGCCGTCCGCGCTATAGGGCACGGCAAAAGCGCAGTCACACGGGCATCGCACCTCAACAGCGCCGCCGGCGCTTCCCGGTTCTTTCCAGTCTCTAATGCTATTACGAGAAGATAAAGTGGCTACAGCAGCAACAAAACTTAGCGTCTTGTGAGCATTGGCAACTCTGACTAAAGTTCCGTGCGCTGCAGCTTCGAAGCAGTACGTAAAGGATTATATCGCGATGAGCCATCGCGTGTGAGGTTGTCGGCTACCAGGGCGAGCTTCCGCTTTAGCTTTGCGCTTGCCGCCAATGTCACTCGAGGACTAAGCCACCTTTTTGTGTAGCAGAAAATATTCTGCCGTTCATGCGATTTCCCGGAAGTTCGCGGCGGCCTTTTTGCAAACGGCGTGCAGTGAGTCGACTTAAGACTGCTTCACGGCGATCATTTATCTCCAGTCTCGCTTAATTCCTCACTATGAGCATTGGCAACACATTGGGCTTGTGAAATTTTGCTTCAACAAAACAAAACTACAAATACCTTCTTTTCTTTGACCATTTATTCTTTCTAACACGAAATAGATTTATGTCTGGGTCCACCAAGAAATCGCTGACGTACTTTCGTCACGGAAGTGGATGCTGTTTGACGACGTAGAAAACTGCGTAGGCATACCACGACGACGGTTGAGGGACCGGATAAATCCAATGGATCACTGCACTGACAGCGAATTTCTGGCGCGCTATCGCTTCACGAAGTGCAGCGTGAAGAAGCTGCTTGACTGCTTGCCCCTTGAGGAGAGCTGCAGCAACCGTGGCCACGCTCTTCCACCAATGACGCAGCTTCTGATTGCGCTGCGCTTTTATGGAGCAGGCACGTTTCAAGTAGTGGCGGGCGACCTGGTTAATGTGTCTCAGCCGACAGTGAGCCGCATCATCGAACGTGTGTCGCGGGTGATGGCGAAGCATTTGTTCGCAGCCGTCGTGAAGTTCCCCTACACCGATGACGGGTTACGTGAGACGATGGTCGAATTCCACCGAATTGCCAAGTTCCCCGGGCTGACAGGGTGCATAGACTGCACCCACATCCGTATAAAAGCACCGCATCCGTATAAATGTTTCTCCCAGGCTCTGTCCTTAGCGCGCTTGGACACGTTGTCGGTGTTTCTGTCTTCAATTACCGATCTGTGGCGCGTCACCAAATTACACAGTAATTCGCACTCTTCGCGCGTGTAAACGAACCTCCGTGCGGTCGTCTTGCCGTCGCGCGTGACGCTGTCGTCCGTGCTCGTGTCGCCGTCTGTCAGGGCAAGCAGGACGCCACGAGAGAGAGAGAGAGAGAGAGAGAGAGAGAGAGCTCTTTATTGAAAGGCACAGAATTTAGCCGGCGTTGAAATACCGCTGACATGCTACTCCGCGTAGGGAGGGAGTTTGGGGAGAGAAAGATGAATAGAAAGAAGTACAAGATACAGTGGAAAAGAAAAGAGAAAAAAGTTGGGCTTTGTGTTTCTATGATGCCTAATTGCGTCCAAAGATAGTTAACGTTTTCACCAACCCACAGTGATGTGATAGAATGTGTTGCATGATGGGTGAGTGATGGTGACGACGGATATAAAGTTAAAGCCTATCGAGTTGACCCATACTTTTTAAATATGTAAACAAAAAGTCCATCGCACGTCTCTGTTGTGTGGGGCAAGCTAGAGGGCTTAAAACACACTGAGGTTATAAAGGGAGCTGTGTAAGTGACTGCATGCAATGTTCATAGAGTGCACGCTCATCACTGTTCGCTCGGCATTCAAACAAAATATGTTCTACGGTTTCAGTAGAGCCACAGCTGCTGCAGTGGGGGCTTGTCTCCTGATGGAAGCGGTACCGTAAGTCGTTTGAATATGCAATGTTCAGCCGTAGTCGATGATACAACGTTTCCAGATGTCGAGGAATGTTGGATGTAGTTTTGATTTGGGATCTGGGTCGACTGAGTATAAGAAAGGGTGATGATGTGTCGGTAACTTCCATAGCCGGTTCCTTTATTCGTAAGCGAATCGTTTAGCCATATGGGAAGCATCAGATTTGGTGAAATAGATTCGCTTATAGTTTTGATATCGAAGACCGTTACGTGCTGCTTCGTCGGCTTTTTCGTTGGGCAGAATGCCACATTGAGCTGGCATCCATTCAAATGTAATGCAGTGTCCTGCGGCCGTGGCGCACCGACGGGGGGGGGGGGGGGGGTTCGGGGGTCATACCTCCCCCCCCCCCCCCCGGAGGCTGACCTAACCCCCCTCCCACTCCGTAACTGCTCCTATGTCCTAGAAGATTGTGGTGCTAATGTCTCTGCAAAACGCCGAAAAAATAATAAAATGATCATCATCATTGATGTTACTATTATTTGGCATTTTATTTACTTTTTTTACACACGAAAACAACTGTGTAATCGCACGCCCGGCCCTTCGTGAAAAATTGAACCCCCCCTGGCAAAGATCCTGGGTGCGCTACTGTCCTGCGGTAAAAGCCAGGTGGTGTAAATAAGAAATGTCGGCAGAAACGGGTTGATGATTAGTGTTCTTCGGGTAGTTGTACAATGTTTGCAGCGCTCCTTTGGAGTCGGTACGCCACGATGCAACAAGCAGCTTACACAGTGCACCATGTAGCATCAAGATTAAATCTGGCGCGCGCACACGATACGCGAACAGTCGCACATCCGGACCTGTCCGGGCATGCTATCCCAGCGGATTCGGCTCTGGCGTGGCTTGGATGAACGTAGCATCGCCTGCTGTCGAAACTAGCTGATAATGTTTCAGATTTCACTTATAACTTCCAATACAACATGTATTTAATAATAGGTGATAATTCTTAAATTGTTGGCTAGCATTTCAACCGAAAATTCTCGTACTTGTAGTATTGGGCTGTACACCCTCGGTACCAGACGCGTCTTTCGTAACTCAAGTGAAAGAATGCTTCTCGAGCAGCCTCTTGGCGGAGGACCGCTCGAGTGGCGTTCTTGAAACCCAGCGGCTCCTTGAGGGGAGGAAGGCGCTGCACCTCGACTCGGTGAAGTCGAGGAGGAGCGTTGAGTGAAGGTGCGTTTGTGAATACGGGGGTAAGCCACCTTTTTGTGTAGCAGAAAATATTCTGCCGTTCATGCGATTTCCCGGAAGTTCGTGGCGGCTTTTTTGCAAACGGCGTGCAGTGAGTCGACTTAAGACTGCTTCACGGCGATCATTTATCTCCAGTCTCGCTTAATTCCTCACTATGAGCATTGGCAACACATTGGGCTTGTGAAATTTTGCTTCAACAAAACAAAACTACAAATACCTTCTTTTCTTTGACCATTTATTCTTTATAACACGAAATAGATTTATGTCTGGGTCCACCAAGAAATCGCTGACGTACTTTCGTCACGGAAGTGGATGCCTGAAAAAAAATCAACACTCAGATGAAATGAAAAATCACACCCACTACGATTAGAACCTACAACCGACGCGACGATAGAAGCTGGAAGTTCTACCCGTCATACCACCGCCACATTGGGCGTATACGGAACAAATGGGGTCTATGGCTTCACTACATCGCTTTACAATTTCCGTCTAACTGATGTCCGGTTAAAGCAAAGGTGTTAAGCAAGCAAAATTACTCTTAATTAACATTGCTTCCCGTCTAGTACACTAAAATTTGTTCGGCTAGTTGGTGCATTGCATTGGCGGAAAGACGTAATCCAGCCAAGAAAACAAACACAGTAAAACAGCAAGCCCCGCCACGGTAGTCTAGTGGCTAAGGTGCTCGGCTGCTTATGCGAGGGTCGCGGGATCGAATCCCGGTCGCGGCGGCTGCATCTCGATGGGGGCGAAATGTTGAGGCCCGTGTGTTGTGCGATGCCAGTGCACGTTAAAGAACCCCAGGTGGTCGAAATTTCCGGAGCCCTCCACTACGGCGTCTCTCATAAACATAACTGGTTTTAGGACGTAAAACCCCACAAAACAACAACAGGAAAACAGCAAGGAAGAGAGGAAAGCGTCTTCTGTCTTCCTTACTTTTTTTGTGCTCGTCTGTTTTCTTGGCTGGATTACGTCTTTCCGTCCACTCTTGGTTCGCTGCCGTGGCACCGCCAGCTAAGAACAATGGATCGGAGCAGAGTGTAGTGTCGATACGCGCCTAGATCGCAGCGTAGATTAGCGGCGGGGAGCCATCCTGCCGTAGCACAAAGCACAACCACGGTAGCTAAAAAAATTTGTCTTGTGTGGCCAGTTGTGTTGCGACGCGCTGTGCTCCGGGAACGTAAAGACGTCCGCCGGAAGCAAATGATGGGCCTTTCGCTGCACTGGCTTGTGTGTTCACAAAGCGATCCGCTGGCAACCAGTTCGATTTCGCTTGCGAGGTTTCCCAGTCTGCGGACGCTACTAGTTTATGGCAGGTTTGTGCAGGGCACTGGCGCGTTCAATACAGTGTGTCCGGATAAATGTGAGTCATTCGAGAACTCTCACAATTGTGTACAACTGTCGAGGCGCCGCTGATGTCTACATGCAATGGCTTCCCATGTCGAGAGTACCCAACCCATCTCCCTTCCCTCAATTCGCCAGATTGCTGCTTATGAATTCCACAGCTTCGCGCAGCCAAGTTTCACTTCCGTGTTTCACATTTCCGTCCTCTTGGCGACTCACCCCTGGACAAGAGGGACGTACGTACCTTCTCGTTTCTTTATTATTTTCTTAATTCAGCGAATATGTGTAAGGGCAATGCGAAGCGACGCAAGCGCACCAACTAAGGTCGAGACAGCCCGGTCACACGTGTCTGCACTGTCGACTGCTCTTTTTTTTTTCTTAACCAGCGATAGAATCCCGCATAAACAAAGAAAATACGTAAATAGCAGGTCCCGACACAAGTTTCCCACGGCGTTACATTGTCACCCACGCCGAGGATTCGTGCAAAATGCAGTTGTACATAAAGGTCAAACCCCATATGCGTGAAACTGCACGCGACAGCGAGGGGTGACGCGAAGCAGGCCACCGTCGCTCTAGCCTGTCGCTTGCATAACCAAACCTCATCCACGCGAAAACTTCGGTGAGCGATCTACAGTGTTGCTGGCATGAATGTATCGGTTTTGTAGTAAAACTGGCGCGTTGTCCGTGGTATGCAATGTAAAGTAACATATTTTGTTACACAAAGGTACACAAAATTTTCTTTTACTTCCTTGTAGTATTGCTTTTTTTTTTCCTGCGTAGATGCATGAATATCAAGCTCATGGCGGCAGCTGGCCGTGCGTCATTGATGTACATCCTGTTCCGGCTTTCTGCTACAGCTACAAGGGCATGGAACTTTCGGGCGACAGGCGATCGATTCCAAATTTCGAAAACCGTGAGATTTTGACTACGCGACACTTTGCGCGAATGGCACGTTTTGTGGGTCATCGCGTTGCCCATGGCTGTCGCGTGCATTTACGCGCACGTGAGGTTTGGCCTTATAACCAGCAGCCGCAACAACTAAGCTCAGAGTACTACAACTGGAGGTTCGCCACGTTGGTAGAATGCTTATGGTGTTTGACTGCTAACCCCAAGGATTCGGGTTCGATCCCGGCCTCGGCAGTCGAATTTTCGATGAAGGCGAGAATTTCAGAGGCCCGTGTACTGTTTGCTTTTAGTGTGCCTTAAAGAGCCCCAGGCGGGCAAAATTTTCGGAGCCCTCCACTATCTCATAATCATATCGTGTTTCTGGCACGTAAATATCCAGCATTACTTCAACTAGACGGCAGCAGCGCAGGTTCCGGCAACTCGCGCATGCGCAGATCGTGTGATGAGATCGGTGTACTACCTAGAGAGAAATATGGCAATACGACGCCTTCCAGCATTATTCAGCGTTAACTTAGACGTTATGCACTTGCGCATGCATCGCACTTCGCCATGCCCCCACTTCGGCAAAATGTCCAACATGCCCAGCAAGGCGCATTCTTGAGTTATGCGCATGTCTTACAATTCGAGCCAGCCCCACTGCCCTTGTCTGGACTTGTGCGAAAGCTTTCGTAAACATTTTGGCATGAAGCTCTCTTTTTCTTTAAAGAGGAGGAGGGGGGGGGGGGGGGGTCTTTATACGTCAGTAGAATGGCACAGGTAAAACGCTTCTCTTGCTTTCAGTATGTCATGCATTCTACTACGCTTCATTAGTACGACATGTAGCTGACCTTTCGGTCCGCACTCGGTTTTAATTCTCTGTTTTCCATCACTCCTTGTGAGTGTGTATAATTTCGGAAAGAAAAGAAACAACAAAGAGAGAAAAAGAAATCGTGGGAGAGCGAACGGGGGGCAGAGTCTCCATTTCACTAAGGCCTCAATGGCCGAATGCCTATAATTAGTGACGAGATTTCAAAGGGACGGGAAGAACTCTCCTTTTGACTTCATTAATTACCTGTGACATAAAAGGGAAAAAAAGAGAAAGAAATGCGTCTGTCGCTGTCGGCGAGTTCAAACGAGAGTGGGTGTTCTATTCATCTATGCCTTGTTCGTCGAATTCACATGTATAATGTATATGACAACCGGCCCTTTCACTAGCAGCGTGACCTAGGGCAGGAATGATTGAGATCAAAAGTAAATAAAACTTGCTCAAGACATATCTCACAGTCCATCTTCACTGACATTCCAAGTGACCCGCGCCACGCTGTATGTCATAAAGTGCGTATCACAAGAAAAGACGTTCGGCCTGGTGACTTTCAACGTTGCGAGTACTACTTTTACACTAGGCGCCCTAGCGTGTCGTCTTTTTGTTTTTGTTTTTTCCTTTCACTGTGTCCTTCTCTCGGCAGTTAAGCCTCTGAAACATTATGCAAGTCGACAAGGGACGATACAGTCCTTGAGCGCAGTAACCTCACGCAGTAATGGCGGTCCCTTTACAAACCGACGACAACGGTTCCTCCCCGGTTCGTTCACCGTGGTCCCTGCATGGGAACAAAGAGCACAATGAACGCGACATTATAGTTGCCCGTAACGGGTCCCCCCCGCACCGGGCGGGCCCGTAGTCAAACTGCTCGGAGCCATTCTCTCCCTCTCGTTTAATGCGCACGTAGATCGGCTTGGCGATTGTGGAACAAGCAGTGGGCGGTCGCCAGCGTCCCGCCGAGGCTCTTCAAGCGCCGGTGCTGTAAAGCGCGTGGCAATTGACGGCGCCGGCGGCCACAACCAACAAAGATGGCATGTGAGTAACAAAAGAAAGGAAAACAAATACACACACAAAAAAAGAAGACAACAGAGGAAAGCAACCAACGATGCGCCTTCCGCGCAGCGTAGAGGGACACTGTTTTGCCATTAGCACAGGCATAGAAGACAAGCCGCAGACTCTGATTTGTGCTTATCGTTCGATGAGTTTAGCGGAAGGGCGCACCGCGAGTGCAGCATTGGGTGCATCGTAACGGCGGCCGACTGATCCGCTAATAGAACAGAACAGGCCGTTCTCTTGTTTACGGTGTTTCGTATCTGACGTGAAAGAGATCGCGTCGTCCTTGTAGATTCAACAGAAACAGAGAATTGCGAGCAGACCTCGCAAGAGGACTCATAGAGAATGGTAGGAGCCGTTCCTTTGACGGTGGCATCTCACGAGTAGAACGAAACAAAGCAAGGTAGCGCACCAACATCCTGCAGCTATTACTGCTTCACGCGAGAACCGGTGGGCACGAAGAGGAAAGATTGTAGGTTTTGTGGTGATCGATAGGACAGTCTTTCGCTTGATTTTTTTTCTTTTTTTTTACTTTACCAATCAGCCAATATGCAGTGTTCGAACGCGCACTGCCTTGAGGAATTCGAACGTGTCTCCACATTTGACAAGACTTTAGTATGCTTCCATCAGTAACATCGTACGTAGTCACTCGGGTATACACAGCAGTGCATTTGGATAGCGGCCCACAACATGTTGAAGATTATGTCACAAGCTAAGAACTCGTCTGTGCGGCATATTGTCGGTCAGAATACAAAATTCAGCGTGCGCTGAAGATATAACCAAGGCGATGGAACAAAATCGCCGCACCAACAATAGAAATGACAAGTGACATATCATCCACAGCCTCTCCCGCGCCAGCTTTCACTAGTTATATTGCTAAATATTCGCGAGGCTATTTCTGGGAATGAAAGAAAAATATCATCAGCGATCAGAAAAAGTAACATTTGGTGCTCCGACGCCACCGTGAACAATCCACGAGTATTTTAACGTGGATTGCGTCAACGGCGTGCTGGGACTTTCTTGTGTTGCCTATTCTGGCTCAATTACTAAATGCTGCACTGCCAGACAAGTCCTATACTACGAGTATATTGCTACGGTGAGTATTATTGAGCTGTAGACGACTAGCACTTATCTAACCAAAACTGCACAGAACGCACAGGTTTCAGTCTGTCAAGCCAGCTTCAGGCTCAGCCCCACATCAACGTCTTTGTCGTCATCGTTGCTAATGATATTGTTACGAACCACGTGGGTTTCAGGGGCTTTTAATGCGTAAGCAAAGCCGAGGCACCGAGGCAGTCGCGATCGTCTCAACAACGCAACGTCGTCTTCTTCTCTTCTCTGCGCGTTTCTCTCGAGCCACTGGCGCCTGTCTCAAACCACTGGCGCGCTGTAACATTTCTCCTCTCCCAGACGAAGCCCTCCGGGCGAGTCACTCCTGTTGCCTGCATGTGAAAGGCTTTAGACGGGCGACATGCGTCACGTCGGTTGTAGATGAGCGTCTTCCGCTTGAAGTGAGGCGTGCAATTTTATAGGCCACCTCGCTCAGACGCTCTAGGATTACGAATGGTCCGGCGTATTCCGCGAGTAGCTTTTGGCACAAGCCACGCTTGCGTACGGGGGTCCACAG
The DNA here is from genome assembly GCA_013339685.2 of Hyalomma asiaticum. Taxonomy (NCBI): domain Eukaryota; kingdom Metazoa; phylum Arthropoda; class Arachnida; order Ixodida; family Ixodidae; genus Hyalomma; species Hyalomma asiaticum. The sequence goes on along the minus strand of CM023481.1, from coordinate 112,299,834 downwards.
CCAAACGAGGTCACCGGGAACATAGGTGACATTCCTGTGGTGACTGTCATGGCGTGCTTTTGAACAGTCCTGTGAAGCCAACGTACGTAAGCGAGCAAGTCGACGGGCCTCCTCTGCACGACACAAAACCTCTGCGATGGCCGAGTTGTCATGAACAACAAAGGAGAAGATTGCGATAGTCAATCTGCGATAGTCAACGCAGAATCTCCACGTACCATCTTTCTTTTTCACAAGGATGACGGGAGCGGCCCAGGGACTCGCCGATTCTTGAATTATTCCTTTCGACAGCATCTCTTGCACTTGCTCGTTGATAACCTTGCGTTCGGATGGTGCGACTCTGTAGGGTTTCTGCCGTATGGGGTGTGCTGACGCGGTGTTGATCCGATGACGTATTCGAGACGCTGGAATTGAAGGTGTTTTGCTGCTCTGTGAAAAGTCGAACACTTCCGAGTGCTTGGCGAGAACGTCCAGAAGTACATGACGCTCACTTGGGCTTAGTGACTTGTCGATCATTCGTAAAAGCTGCGAATCGTCGGAACCTTTGGGACGTAAACGCGCATTCTCTTCAGCAGCATCAACAAAGGCAACTAGGGTCGTAGACAATTCGGGTTTAAACAAAGCAAGTTTCATGCCTCGGGGCAATACTGCAGGTTCCATTGAACTATTAACAGTCCATACTCCTGTGCGTCCTTCAACTACAGATACCACGCAATGAGGTACTAAAATGTTCTTTTTTATGCATGCTGAATGAATCGGTTCTAGTGTGGCATCGAACATGGCAGGATGGTCACTGGAGCACGTAACTGGAACGCACATGGCAGAAAACGGGGGAACAACTGTGTCCTCAGAGACAAAGAAGATACAGTCGGTCCGGGGTGAATTCTCGAAGAGCGTAGCGGGACAACTACCATGCACGGAGATGTTCCCGCTCCTACAGTCAACAGTTGCTCCACAGTCCCTCAAAAAATCAAGACCCAAAATAACGTCATGCGTGGACCGTTTTATCACTGCAAATTCCGTGGGAAACACTTTACCGCACAAAAACACGTTTGCGGTACAAACACCCACAGGACACAACGTATCACCACTCACACCACGGAACGTCACACCACGACTTGGAGAAAACATCACTTTCTGACCTAAAATGTTCTTAAAACTTGCACTCATCACCGAAATGGTCGCCCCAGTATCCACAAGTGCCATTGTAGCCACTCCATCAACAAGTACATAAACTTTGTTCTTTAGTAATAACGCTGACGGGGGTATATCTGTCGGAAATGCCTGGTATCCTGCGGCTTCACCCCCAATGGCCGCACCAACTAGTTTTCCGGCGGCGGTGACCGGAAGCGTCGGCGCGGTGAGGGAGACCGTGGGACACGTGGAGCTGGTGGCGGCGTTGCGCTTCGGTCAGAGGCCGGCGAGGAGTATCGTACACGTGTAGGCATGTGTGGTGGCCGTTGCGGAGAGAACGGGCTGTCGAAAGGCTGGGAGTAAGGGACGAACGGGGGCTCTCGCTGGTATGACGAGCGATTATTGCAAAATCGTGCAATGTGTCCAGCGATGCCACAGCTGTAGCACACTGGAAAAGGTCGAGACACACGTTGCTGCTCATAATATCCAGTCCTCTCTCTAGGCGTAGGGTAGTAGCGCCGATCTTCTCGGACACCGTAGTCAGGAGGCGACTGCTGAGATAGACGAGGAGGGCGAAAGCGCCGTTCGAAATTGGAGGGCGTCCATTTTGAAAACCCCGACGGCAGTCGCCCTCGGTGTTCAGTGGCGTCTGCTACATTAACTGAAGGTTGCCATGGAGCTTCAGTTGCCGGAGCTCTCACACGTTGGGTTTCTCTCGTAATCGGAGGGACACTGAGAAATCTCCTCATGTCGACGCAATTCTTCTCGTACAATCTGCCGAATTGTCGAGGAAAGATCGCTCGACGACACTGTGTCGACGCTAGCCACTGTGGGGACGTTAGACAAACGTCCGAATTTTGGTACTATCCGGCGCGTCTTCAGCGTTTCAAACGTGCGGCAGTGTTGTATCACGTCGGACACGGAGTTCAACCTCTCCTTCCCAATGAGAAAATTGTACACGTCTTCGGCTATGCCCTTAAGAACGTGCCCAACCTTATCCTCCTCCGACATTCTGGCATTCACTACTTTGCACAGCTTCAAAATCTCTTCTATGTACATCGTACATGTCTCCCCTGGAAGCTGTGCCCTATGAGCCAATGTCTGCTCTGCCTGTTTCTTCTTTGCGTCAGTATCGCCGAAGCATTTTTGGGCCTCTTGAACAAAGGTATCCCAAGTGGTTAATAGGTCTTCGTGGTTCTCATACCACATAAGCGCGGTGTTGGTTAGCGAAAACACAACATTACTGAGCTTCGCTGCGGAATCCCAGCCGTTGCTTCTGCTCACCCGGTTATAGTTCTTGAGCCAATCCTCGACGTCTTCTCCTGAGGTCCCACCGAAATTCGGTGGCACTCTGTAGTACGCCATGGAACCCGCTGGAGCTGCCCTCGAAGCACCGGAGGTGGTGGTCTGATCCTGGGACATCTCGATTGACGAAGGCGAGAGTCCAGCAAGGCGGCGGCTGCGGCGAAGTCCTCGCAGTAGTGCTTCCGTCGTAGGGTTCGTGGTACCCAGCACCTCCACCAAATCTGTTACGAACCACGTGGGTTTCAGGGGCTTTTAATGCGTAAGCAAAGCCGAGGCACCGAGGCAGTCGCGATCGTCTCAACAACGCAACGTCGTCTTCTTCTCTTCTCTGCGCGTTTCTCTCGAGCCACTGGCGCCTGTCTCAAACCACTGGCGCGCTGTAACAATATTATATTCATTCCATTACGAAAAATGCAGGTTTCTTATTTATTTGTAATACGAATGTGCTTTATGCTGGTGTCCACCGAAAAAAATGACTGACGGACTTCCGTTACGGAAGTGGATGTCTGAAAAAAATTAACACACATTTGGCAATGAAAAAGTACCACACGCTGCAGGATGCAAATCTACAACCACCCAGAATGCAATCATATGAGCTGGAGGCTCTACCGATTACACCACAGACACACTGAAAATGGGTGAATACGCGGTCTTATACCTTCACTACACTGCTTTACAATTTGCATGTAATTGGTGTCCGGTTAAGCAAAAGTGTTTAGCAAGCAAAACTGCTCTAAAATTAACATCGCCTTTCTTTCACTACACTATTGGTTCTCAGCAGCCATCTAGGAACGATTGAGCGAAGCCGTAAATTATCGAGCTAATGCGCTCCAGCAGTCAACGCTTCGGTAGTCTCAGCGTCTCTATCGCAGCTGAGAGTTCGGTGTCCTGCCAGCGCGTTGCATGGGTGATGTACAACACAGTCGCTACATAATTATTTATTTGTCCTGTGTGGCGTATATGGTAGGCCCTTGTGTGTTGACGCGCTCTGCTACAAGAACACAAAGACGGCCACTGACAAGCAAATGATGTTTTCGCTGCAGCGGACTATGCGTCCACGAAACGATCCACTGAGAAGCAGTTCGGTTTCGCTTGCAAGGTCTCCCCGTTTGCTCACGCTCCTGGTTTATGGCAGGTTTGCGCAGGGCTCTGGTGCGGGCACGGCAGTTTCTCCGGAGAAATGTCAGTCGTTCGAGAGGCTGTCACTTGTGTGCAACTGTCGAGTAACCCTGTGCAGTGTCCAGGTGCCGCTGATGTCTACATGCAACGGATGGACACGTCCGGAGTACCCAACCGATCCCCCGTCCCCCGACTCGCCAGACTGCCGCTTATGTCATTGAGTCATTGAGTTACACAGTGCCTAAACTATTCAATCTACTCTTAAATGATGACTTCGATCCTTCAGTAGCATCTAATAAAGATATCAAGCATTACTGTATGGGCAAGATCACCACAGAATTACATAGCACGCAGGAATGAACTTACGCTCTATTTTCATTTTTTTTTGTGATGTGTTAAACGATGTGATTCTTATTTTTGCAATGTACCGATATATGTATCCATTCAGTTTCATGTTTGCGTCGAGTGTGTAATAATTCGTTGTTATTTTGTTAGCTAAAGTGTAGCTACTACTTCTTTTAACTATTGTATAAATGTCTACTTTGATTATCTATTGTATTTTAAGTGTTCGATTGCATTTATTTTTATGAATGTCCACTGCACTGCCATGTAATAGGGAGTCGGGACCCTTGTCAAGCCACCTGTGTGGCTTTTAGTCCCGTGCCCTCCTTTTTTGACAAAGGAAATAAAGACTCATTCATTCATTCATTCATTCATTCATTCATTCATTCATTCATTCATTCATGTACTCCGCAGCTTCGCGAAGACAGGTTTCACTTTCGTGTTATATCGATTCTTATGATAGTGGGATCAACCATTCTTAAAGATCCCTGATTCCGATGGTGCCATATTGCTGTTTTTTCAAGCGCTCTTTGTTTAAAGGGCCTTCAACACTGTGTAGCATTAGCTATACGTTGCTGCAACTCGCAGATTATTCGTAATGATGCTTGGATTCCATGAAAGGAAAAATTGACAACCACCCATTCGTTGCACAAGGCTGCAAAAAACAAAAAAGTCCGAGCGGAATATTTCCAGAAAGGAACGCTTTCTGCTGGATGAAAAAGTCGTCCTGGTCTGGGTACTGAAACACAGATCAACGCCTGTCTGGGTTCGCCGCTCCACCAGTTGAGCTAAATATGTGGCTAATAATTGGCAGCTCTAGGGTCAAGTAGTCGAGAATTCTAAGTGCATGGGTAATTAGTGGTACAGATCTACGCGTAACCCATTAATGCTATGGTGACGGAACGGGAGTTCTTGCAGCTTCCGTGGACGCCAGAATTCTTTGTGGTGTAAACAAGCATTGGAACGTTGTAGTGGGCCGTCCTCTCCAACGCCTTGCAGTGGAGTTCGCTCTTCAGCACTTTCGCGGAGAAAACGCCGCTCGTGGTCGAGGTCCGGCTCGTTGGGACAACGCCGTTGCCGCAGCGCTGCGTCTAGCTTCATTCAATAAACACCTTAATAAAGTGGTGGAGCGTGCCGGATACTTAAACCATCCACGCTGGAACTACGATCCCGTACACTGCCCTCTGCTATGCCTCAGGACGCCTCCCAGCAGATATCTCCTGCTCCGGCCGTATGCTCCGGTGTGCCTCGCCATCGCGACCCTCCTATTTTCACTGGAACGGATGACGTGGACGGAGATGACTGGCTGACTACCTACGAAACAGGGAGCGCTCATAACAACTAGGACGAGGCAGCGAAACTCGGCCACGTGTTGTTCTACCTCGCGGTGGTCGCAAGCCTATAGTACAGCAACCACGAAGCTGATTTACCGACATGGTCCGCATTCAAGACCTCGCTGGCAAATGTATTTGGCCGTCCTGCTATCCGTAAGCTGCGCGCCGAGCAGCGCTTCCGCGAACGAGCACAGCAGCCAGGCGAATCTACCACCAGTTATATTGAAGACATTCTGGACTTGTGCAAACGAGTGGACGCGACAGTGTCTGAATCGGATCGGACCATAAATGTCCTGAAAGGTATCGAGGACGAGCCGTTTAACATGCTTCTTGCCAAGAGCCCTCAGTCAGTTGCAGAAATCGTCACACTGTGCCAGAGTTACGAGGAGCTGCGCCGGCAACACTCGCTGACTCATCGACCTTCGTTGCGGAATGAACACCTCGCTGCGTTGACCGCCACTGATGGCCAGGCAACACTACTCGCAGAAGTAAAGTCCTTTGTGCGGGAGAAAATTGCACGCCAACTCTCCTTGATGGCCTTCACTCAGTCGCAACCTTCCCAACAGCCTTCGTCAACTCTTGTGCCTCTGTTGCACCATGCGATTGAGCAGGAAATTGCCCCTGCAATACCATCATCACCTTTCGGCGCCTGCGAAGCTGAGCTACGCCGAAATTGTTCGAGGCCTCAACCAATAAAGGTAGTCGCACCACTCAACTATACAGGCACCGTCGCTACGCCCCAACCCGTCGATTCAGGCGTGCCTCCTATTTACGCCGACATCACGGCCAGGCCTCGCCTGCAACCCAGCATGCAATCATACCAGCAGTCGCACCGTGCATCGCGTCCTGTGCCTTGGATGGGCCCGGCTCCAGCGGCCCGATGGCATACCTCTGACAATCAGCCGATATGCTTTGCGTGTGGCTACGCCGGCCACGTCGCACGTTATTGTAATCGTGTTCAGCCGCCTCGAGCTGCATCACCAATCAGAGACATTGGCTGTATCAGAGACATTGGCTCAAGTAAAATCCACGCAGTTCGCTGGTATTTCTAAGCACTTCGCCAAGAGCATCCAGAATCCTTTAAGTTTATTTAATTCTTCCTCTGGGTCCCAATCAGATCCTCCTAGCAATAATGAGCTATGGCTTTCTAATTCACAAAGGTTTGATCAAGAATGCTTGTCTCATTCAGGTTCACAAGGTATTCAGGATATAGACATGGATGCTCGAATTCTTAAACGCACCAGATCATTTACTAACAAAAATCAGAATTCCTCTAATGCTTAAACAAAAAAGTATGTGAAAGAGCCCTTGACCAGAACTGACCTTTTAAAAGATAGCATTTTCGATCAGGCAGTTCCGACTGCTCGCTTGTCATCAAAATAAAGCACCATAGGGTTCTTCCCCAGCTTCCCCAGGAAATCACCGATTGTCGCACAGAAGCATCGTTCAGGGCACTACTAGAGCACTTATACGTCTTCTCCTTTTAAATGCGAAGCATTTCTTAGTGAACTTCGGCGATTTTGAGCGTATCTATCTATCTATCTATCTATCTATCTATCTATCTATCTATCTATCTATCTATCTATCTATCTATCTAGCCGCCTATGATTTTGTGCTCTCCTGGCCATTTCGCTAATGGGATGTTTACGAAGATTGGTATGCCACAACATGACTACATGACGAACATAAATGACAGGTCATAACACGAAAATCATGACATCATGTCATGAGCGGCATGATTTACATGCCACGGTCTTGGTGCTCTCCTGGCCGTTTCGCTAATGGGATGTATGCGAAAATTGGTATGGCACAACATTATTGCCTTACGAACATGACTGACAGGTCAACACATGAAAATCATGATATTGATATACATGTCATGAGCGACATGACTTACATGCCGCGCGTTTCGTTAACGGGATGTATACGAAAATTGGCATGCCACAACATGACTGCATCACGAACGTAAATGACAGTTCATAACATGAAAATCATGACATCCATGTCATGAGCGAGATGATTTACATGCTACGGTCTTGGTCTCTCTCGGCCGTTTCGTTAGTAGGATGCATAGGAAAATTGGTATGCAACAACATGACTGCATGACGAACATAAATGACAGGTCATAACATGAAAAGCATGGCATGCATGTCATGGGCGGCATAATTTACATGCCACGCGTTTCGTTAATGGGATGTATACCAAAATTGCTATGGGACAACACGACAGCATGAAGAACGTAAATGACAGGTCATAACATTAGAATCATGACATGCGTGTAGGAGCGGCATGTTTTACATGCCACAGTCATGGTGCTCTTGCGGCCGTTTCGTTAACTTCATATGTACCAAACTCGGTATAGCGAGGGAACAATGCAAATCCATTTTACTTTCCTGATGCGTGCTTCACATTTCCTTGATTCCCACTACACGTGGCATCTGCCAATTTTTTTTTCTGTTTTTGTGTTATTCTTGTTCGCACAGTTATCCTTTTTCTGCACATGTGTATCCCCCCCCCCTCCCTGCAATAATGCCTTCGGGCGCTGCAGGTATCTTGAATAAATAAATAAATAAATAAATAAATAAACTGCCGTTCTATACTTTCTGCAGCCATTGATTTACTCTACCTTATATCTCAACAGTCTCCCGACGTTGCTTTACTGCAAGAGACCTGGTTGTCATCGAGTCAAAATTTTCAATTGCAAAACTATAAATGTTTTTCATTTGACAGGAACACACGGGGTGAACGATTAGCATTTTTTATATCAGCGAAATTTTGTCATAGAGCGAAAGTAGTTTATCAGGCAATATCACGGGATCACAAAATTTTAGTACTGGAGCTAGCACTCCCAGTCTATGCACCACTCAGCATTGTCAACAGTTACTTTCCATGTGGCGTACAAGATGAAGGAACTCTGGACATCATTCAGAGTTTCTGTAGAACAAACTCACTTTGCAGGTGACTTTAATTCGCATCATCTGTATTGAGGTTGCCGCACTGACTCGTCGAGTAAATTGTTGTGGAACTGGATGTGTAAGAACAATTATACATGTCTTAAATTAAAGTAACCACTTTTGTACGATGCAACGCGAGACCGGTCGCCAGCTCAAGCATGCTCATCTCTTGGACTGCTGTTGATGCTGCAAAAAATAGTGATCACCGCTCAATATTTATGGACGTTAATAATCCTGTGATTTCTTCAGATTCTCAGTCACTGACTTTTGTTAGCTACTCAAAATTTTAAAAAAGTCTACACTCAACCTTATCTTCTTTGTCGAGCTCTGGAAATGAAATTAAAATGATTAGTTTTTGTGGTGTTCTAAAATTCTCTATATGAGAAAAGCACAATTCGCTGTATCATCGGCAGAAAGTAAGCCTATGAGCGTCTGGTGCGACTCTGATTGTAAACGAGAATAAAGGCGGAGAAAAACTGCATGGAAAAAACTTCTTGTTAAACAGTGCCCTACTAATTGGACAAACTACAAGTATGCCTCAGCAATGTTTAAAAGAACTGTTTCCATAGCGAGAGCTAACCATGATGAAGACCAATATAGCTTTCTCTCACAAAGTGGGAAAGTGGAAACAAAAAAGCTCTTTTTAGATTTATTAGATTCGGTAGGATATTTCTGCACCCGTAACCATAAAATCGGTTGTTTTAGCCCCAAAAGAGCTGTCTGATGTATTAGATGATATTGCATTCGGATTATAAAAGCACTTTACCAATCAAATACAAGCAGTATTCCCCAAACATGTGCTGACGATTTCGTCAAGGTGTCTACAGAAGAACTTGCGCATGCAGTTCAGTCGCTCCCCAGTTCAGCTCCAGGTCCAGACGGCATTACGACAAGCGTGCTGAAAATTTTGTTTGATGTGTCTCTTGAGGACCTCCTGAATTTCGTCAATTACTCACTCGAAAGAGGTTGGATTCCTACAGATTGGAGACTTGCGAAAATTATCCCTCTGCTTAAAAAACGAGGAATAGATACACATATTGATAATGTAAGACCTATCGCCCTAACTTCACTTGTTATAAAATTAATTTAAAGAGTGCTCTACATTAGAATCATGGAATTTTTGGCAGATCACTCAATACTGAGCCCGTGTCAAATTGGCTTTAGACCTGGATACTCGACATGGTATGGACATGTAAATTTAGAGGACGAATTAAGTTTGCTCGCCACAGGCGACAATGTGCACCATTAGTAACTCTAGATTTAGCTAAGGCGTACGACAGTGTAGAACACGTCATCCTTCACAATGCCTTAAAGGGACACTGAACAGGTTTTGAATTCGCGAATTTATTGCGAATTCGGTATCCGCGACCTCTTACAACATGCCTACAGAGGTTTTTTTCGCGATGTTCGATTAAACAACGGCGCTATAAGCGAGCGAACTTTGACCGAGGGAACGCCCCCCTCGGCGCGCGCGCGCGCAGGGGCGGAGCTTGGGAGAGATAGACACGTGGGGAGGTGACGTCATCGTCAGGGTCGAGCCGCCTGCGTCGCTCAGTCAGCTCAGCTTGTTTCTGCTGCGATCTGCTGCCTAGCGAAGCATCAGTTCTGCCAGTTCGTAGGGATTTCTTGCCATTGCACCGTTCTCTTCTGATTGAAGATTTTCGCCATCCGACATTCACTACTTGTGTTTGTGCAAGGTTGAAGTGGACTCGCGATGCCGAGTTACTGCGCGGTATATGGCTGCCGCAGCACTTACAGTCGCGATGAGGTCGCTTTTCACAAGTTTCCTCGGGATCAGAAGATGGCTGCAAAATGGTCCGCTGCAGTTAAAAGAAAAGACTTCAAACCTACGAGATCAAGCGTGCTGTGCTCCAAGCACTTTCGTGACAGCGACTACGTACGAAACCCGGCTCTCATGCAGTCGCTGGGATTGACGATCAAGAGTGTGCGACTGAACAGCGACGCGGTTCCTTCTGTGTTTCCGCACCTGAAGGGGCCCTCGCCGCCACCACGACTTGCCTTCGTGAATTTTAAATTTCTTAAATTTTTTTGTTGTTGTGATGCACCTCGGATGTTTTTGGCGGTCGCGAATCTGCCGAATTTCGAGGCAGCAGCAGCAGTCCTCTTCTTTCCCCATTTGCACGCAGTGCACGCATGAGCACCTATGGCGAAAACACGTGTACACAGATACCAGCACGCAGCATCGAAATCAGCTACTCTACACGACAGTCGCATGCTTCCATCACTGTAGTACTGGGCAGAATTTAGAAAAAGCGGCGGTATTATAAAAAACAGAACTGCAATATATGAGCCAAACTATCCTAGCGCAATTTTTCAGCGCAGTTCAGAGCACATGTCACCACTGCGGCGAGAGCGGCACTCGTCTGGCTCTTTTTTTTTTTTTTTTCCTCGCGGTAGCATACTGACTCATCGCGTGCGCCTTGCCCGCTGCGAAGTACGATACTGACTGCATTAACAACGCTGCACTCTGAGCTGTGAAATCCACGAACAGCTGATGTTTCTGCACGATGCCCGCGCGTAGCGCGGACCGTGCCAATACGCGGCTAAAAGCGAGTGCCGATGCTGCTGTTTATCAAATTTGATATCCACGGATGAACGTATCATTTGTAACAGTTTACTACAGTGAAATTAAGCACTGACATGCATCTTATACGTACCAGTCTATGTTTCCGACGCGGGTGAAGGTGGCTGGTTGTTGTTATGTGGGGTTTAACGTCCCGAAACCAGCTCTGATTATGAGAGACGCCGTAGTGGAGGGCTCCGGAAATTTCGACCACCTGGGGTTCTTTAACGTGCACTGACATCGCACAGCACACGGGCCTCAACATTTCGCCTCCATCGAAATGCAGCCGCCGCAGCCGGGATTCGATCCCGCGACCCTCGGATCAGCAGCCGAGTACTAGACCACCGTGGCGGGGCAAGGTGGCTGGTTGGGACTCGCTTTCCTGTGCCGCTTCAGTCGTCGCCTTTACAGTGGCGACCGGCTCGAACATGTACGGATGTATAGAGAACTCGTTCCGACTTTCACAGTTCGCCATACTAACAGCAACTACCCGATTTCAACAGATAAACACGGCATTGCCTGCCGGCGAGCGCAGTCTGCTGTCCTCACCTTCCTGACGATGATGTCATGGAGCTTCGACCAATCACAGCGGCGGCGAGACTCGCGATGGCGGCCGCGGCGCCTGCTGCTTGTTTTCGGCAAAATAAAGTTATTTGCGTTGGTTTATGCAAATTTCCGACTTGATTTTCGAGTTCGCCGCACGAAATTACGTATCATGACACTATAATCTCGTTTTTTTTTTTAAAGTGGTTCAGTGTCCCTTTAAAAAACTTGAATTTCCCGCGCTATATTATTAACTGGTTTTATCAGTTTTTAAGGGATAGAAAATTTTATTGTTCCCAGCGTGGATTATCCTCACCGAAACATAATCATTCCAGAGGAGTCCCTCAAGGTTCTGTTTTATCTCCTGTCTAACGTTCTGTTAAGCTCAGTACCGTTGCGCAATAACATTCAAGTGTATGTATATGCAGACGACATTGCGTTCTTTGCTTCTGCTGGTGACATTCACTCACTGCATGCAGTCTTACAATCTTATTTAGGAAGACTGAAGTTATGGCTCACTCAAATTAGCATGACTTTAAAAGTTAACAAAAGTTCTGTTATTGTTTTTCCTTTGAATGCTCCAGTAAGTATCTCCCTTCAGTATCGCCAGGAAAGAATTCCCGAAGCCGAGTGCGTGAAGTATTTAGGTGTATTTTACGATCATAAACTGGAGTTGGCGCGACCATATCGATCACATTAAATGTAAGGCAACACGCGCTTTTGGGATGATACGTAGATTTGGCCGGCACCTCTCCGGGTTACGCAGAGACACTCTTATGATATACCGTATGTATTGTTACGGGGAAGAAAGGCTCTGGTAATATATATTCACACGCTTTGTACAGTGGACGCAGGCATACAAGATGGAGCCCTGTCCGCGCGAACATCATCGAACGTCGTCTTCCTCGGTGCTGTCTCCATTGTCTTCTATCGCAGCGCTTCGTCGCATGACCCCCGGCGGCGAAGGCGCCGTCTCGGTGCCTGGCAGGTTCGGGTGAAATCGCTTCAGGCGCACGACGTGCACGATATCAGAAGTAGGTCGCGCTGAGGTGTCGTCAAGAGGTTGGATCTCGTAGGTCACATCCGTCACTTTTCGCAAGACACGGTAGGGGCCAGAATATGGCGACATCAACTTCTCACAAAGGCCAACTCGCCGTGTTGGTATCCAAAGTTGGACCATGTCACCAGGGTTGAAGTGGGCATCGCGGTGGCGAGCGTCGTATGCGCGTCGTTGCTTTTCCTGCGAAGTCTCAAGACGACGACGAGCAATTTCACGTGCCCCTCCAGCTCTAGATATGGCATCACGGGCGTATTCTGACGTCGCGTCGGGAACGGTTGGGAAGAGCGTGTGAAAAGGGAGGATGGGGTCTCGGCCGTACAAAAAAAAAAATGGAGAGAAACCAGCAGAATCATGGCGGGACGTATTGTAGGCAAATGTGACGAATGGTAGAGCAGCATCCCCGTCATGGTGGTCCGTAGAAACATACATGGCGAGCATTTCTGTTATAGTTCTATTGAGCCGCTCTGTGAGTCCATTTCTCTGAGGATGATACGCCGTTGTGAACTTGTGTTTTGTAGCGCAGGAGTGCAAGACGTCTTGCACAACCCGTGAGAGAAAGGAGCGGCCGCGGTCGGTAAGCAGTTGTCGAGGTGCGCCATGCTGAAGTATCACATCTTCAAGGAGGAAATCTGCGACGTCAGTTGCGCAACTGGTAGGGAGAGCCCGTGTGATTGCGTATCGGGTGGGATAATCCGTAGCAACCGCTATCCATTTGTTGCCACTGAGCGATAAAGGGAACGGGCCAAGGAGATCAAGTTCAACCCTGAAGAATGGTTGCGATGGTATGTCAATGGGCTGAAGGCGGCCAGCTGCAAGGGCGGCTGGTTTTTTGCGGAGCTCTCAAGATCTACACGAGGCGACATAACGGCAAACGAAACGGTAAATACCGGGCAGGAAGAAACGACGACGAACACGGTCATAAGTCCGCGCCACGCCCTGATGACCCGCGGTAGGAACATCGTGCATCTGAGCGAGGACAGCCTGACGCATTTGTCTAGGAATGACCAGTAGCAGTTCAGGGCAGTCAGGGTGCATGTTATAACGGTATGCCATCTTGCAGTGCAAACATTCGCAAAGGTGTTGGAGTGGTCGGGCCTGTGCGTTTGGCAATGACGTCTTTGAGGTAAGGGTCACGGCGTTGCTCATCGGCGATGTTGCTAAACGCGGTAAGAGCTAGCACACAAGTTGACTCGCCGGTCTCGGGGATGTCGGGAGGGTCTACCGGATGGCGTGACAAGCAATCGGCATCTCCATGTAGTCGACCGGTCTTATACACGACTGTGTACGTGTATTCCTGTAGCCGTAGAGCCCACCGACCGAGCCGTCCAGCTGGATCTTTCAAAGACGAAAGCCAGCATAAGGCGTGATGATGGTGATTACCGTGAAAGGCCGTCCATAAAGGTAAGGGCGAAATTTACTCACTGCCCAAACGAGGGCCAGGCATTCGCGTTCTGTGATGGAATAATTGCGTTCAGCCGGTGACAGAAGTCGGCTAGCGTAGGCAATGACACGGTCGCATCTATGTTGCCGTTGCGCCAAAACTGCACCGATGCCGTGGCCGCTTGCGTCGGTGCGTACCTCTGTTGGAGCCGACATGTCAAAGTGGCCGAGAACTGGTGGCAAAGTGAGACACATCGTCAGCTCAGCCAATGCACTAGATTGTTCAGGACCCCAGACAAAGGTGACGTCTTTCTTCAGAAGTTCCGTGAGAGGGCGCGCTATGTGAGCGAAATTGCGCACGAATCTGCGGGAGTAAGAGCAGAGGCCCACGAAGCTTCGCACATCATTTGCGCAGGTGGGCACAGGGAAGTCCTTGACTGCGCGAACTTTTTCCGGATCGGGACGAACATTCGACTAATCGACAAGGTGTCCGAGCACAGTAAGCTGGCGGCGGCCGAAGTGACATTTCTTGGAATTGAGCTGAAGCCCTGCCTTCCGGAATACTGAAAGAAATGTTGAGAGACGCTCGAGGTGTGTGGCAAAAGTCGGTGAAAAGACGATCACGTCATCGAGGTAGCATAAGCAGATTGACCATTTTAAGCCGTGAAGGAGCGCGTCCATCATTCGTTCGAATGTAGCGGGAGCATTGCATAGTCCGAATGGCATGGCTTTAAACTGGTAGAGTCCATCAGGCGTGATGAACGCAGTCTTTTCACGATCCATTTCGTCAACTGCAATCTGCCAGTACCAGGAACGAAGGTCGATGGAAGAAAAATATTTGGCACCACTGAGACAGTCAAGGGCGTCATCTATCCGTGGCAAAGGGTACACGTCCTTCTTGGTTACGCGGTTAAGATTCCTGTAGTCAACACAGAATCGCCAGCTGTTGTCCTTCTTTTTGACGAGCACGACAGGAGAAGCCCAAGGACTTGAAGAATGCTCGATGATGTCACGGGCAAGCCCCTTGTCAACTTCCTCCTGTATGACTTGGCGCTCAGCGGACGAGACGCTATAGGGCCGTCGGTGTATGGGTTGAGCATCGCCGGTGTGTATTCGATGCTTGACAACAGCTGTTTGAGCCAGTGGTCGATCATTAATATCGAAAATGTCCTGGTAAGACATGAGCAAGGAACGAAGCGCGTCTACGTGATGGGCCGGAAGGTCAGTGGCGATCATTTTCGTCATGCTATCTGCTATTGTGGAATTCGAATTAGTGGCGGCAGGAGACACTGCAGGATCAGTTAACACAGAAATATCGTGATCGCAAGCTGGAGCTAGTGTAGCAAGAGAGATAGCGGGGGGTAGTACTTGAGGGAGTAGTCCGAAATTTACAATAGGAAGACAAGCCGCATTGTCTTTTATGTTGATTACAGAGTGTGGGAACATCACACTGCGCGAGCAGAGCCCGGTAGCGTTGGGTGAAACGATGTACGCTCCGTCATCAACAGGCGGATCAGAAAACACATCGATGTACGTCACGGCGAGATGCGGGAGGCGAACGTAATCCGTGGAATGGAGCCGACTGGGCGCTCGATCCGAAGGCTCAGCGGCATGCGGTAAGGCGAGCTGTATAACACCTGCGGAACAGTCAATAAGCGCTGAATGTGCTGATAAAAAATCAAGCCCCAGGATGATGTCATGTGGGCATCGGTCCAGGGCGTAAAACAAAAACAGAATTATGGTGTCCAGCAAGAGTGACACGGGCGGTGCACATCCCAGTAACAGCTGGTGTCGCGCCATCGGCTACCGGGACTAGAGCGATCGGAGCAGGGGTGAGAACTTTCTTCACTCGAGCACGGAGGTTTGAGTTCATGACTGATATGTGGGCGCCAGTGTCAATGAGTGCGATGACAGGTGTACCATCTACGTCGACGTTGATAAGGTTGTGATGTCCAGGTAGTGTGAGCAGAGGAATTTCGGGTCGGGTCGTCGTGGTAGGCTCACCTCTCGAAGCCGCGCCCGTCAGTTTTCCGAAGAGCGGCGTGAGCAGGAAGGAGAAGGAGAGCGACGGCGCATTGGCGAGCGGGGCCGGTGCGAGGATGGCGAAGGAGAGCGGTTTGATCGAGCTGGCCATGACTGCAGAGCGCTGTCGTCTTCATTGTGGAACGGGTCGCGGTGTGGACGGTAGTCAGGCCTGCCAACGGGACAGAGCGTCTGGAGTCCTGCGTTTGCCAGTTCCTGACACACAACGGTCTGAATGAGCGAAACAGTTGCGCGCGAGTCATCGGAGGAACCCACTTGGAGAGGAACTGGAGAGGCCGCTTATATCTCGCGGCGCACGATGCGCACAAGGTCGTCGGATGCTGCGGGAACTGGTGGGGAACGAAGGTCCTCGCAGGTTGATGTCGCAGCCGTATTTGGAAGACGGGTAAAGGTCGGAGTAATGCGGCGGCTTTTTGCTTCTTCAAATGAAAATAGCCATTACAAAATTTCCCTGTCGTATCCCTGCTTTGAATTTTTATTTACACAGGTCTGGTCTAGTGCCATCTCCACTATGCTGTTATTGTCAGGAGCCTGAAAACATTGATCATTTTAATTACCTGTCAGCGTTACATTAGTCAGTCCTTATATTAACGGCCGGCTTAATGGCCAATCCACCGTAGTGGGCAAGTGCCACATATCAAGGAACACAAAGAAAGAGAAACGCCTCCACGGACGCGCTTTTCCAGGACCAGCCCCCTCAGCTACCACTAAAGTTCTGGTCAAGAAAGTTATGGTCAATGTGTCAGGCTGTCTAATGTGCATGCTTGACGGATTAGTAGTCTTACACAGATAAGTGGCGTAATTAAGTACCTTAGTGGAAGTACCCTGGGGCAGTGTCAAAGTGGTTTTCCTTACCATTAACGCGGTCCGTCACCACGGGTACTTTCCTCGCAAACTTCGCGTATGTGGCTGCCGAAACTATTGATCTTCGGGAGCGCTAAGCCTTTGCGGCCACCTCTATATATGAACCCGTGTAGGACATCGTTATTTTTTGTTCTGCTGACACTTAAAAAGAAAAAAAAAAGGAAAGCGCTCTCACATTTCGGCCGGCTGAAAGCGCGTAGCAGCGAACTGCTGCGAAAAGCCCGCCCGCGTTGAGTTCTTTCCGCGATTGTAGAACGCCTTAAAGAGAAATATGGCGCGGAGATATCATGTGACGCAAGTGAGCCAATCGCAGTGCCAGCGGTGCGCGGAATACAAATGCGACACTGAAAATTTTTCCAGTGATTCTAGCCGCCTATATCTCTCGCACAGCACTTCTTACTCTCGAAGCGTCGGTCGTGTGAGTCGGCGAGGGCGTCTCTTCCGAGCTAGCGGAGCGCACTGATCATCGCTCTCGCGTCTCGCGTTTCATCGAGCTTCGCCAAACTTTGGTCGTGCTGAAGCAAACGCGCTCGAATGCGTTGCCACAGTAGCACAACATGCAGCTACGCATGAGGCATGCTACAAGTCAGCAACCGGACAGAATACAGTGGTTGGGGAGGAAAAAGCTGAAGCACATCGCCCCTAAAAACTTCACATTACTTTTTATAGTATTCCAGTGTGTTGCTAATAGATTTGCCATTCTGGCGAAACTTCGGATTTTTTTTTCCATGCACTGAAGACACACAGTACATGGTATTCTCCGATTTCGCCTCCATGAAAACGCGAGAGTCCCGGCTGGGTTGCAGGCCGTGCCTTTCGGGTCAGGAACAGAGCACCTTAACTACAATAATACCGCGGTGGCACAAAAATTGAATAGCAGAGTTTCAATAATACGTGACGGAAAGTTATAAGCGGTAAAATACGCCCCACCTTAAAATTTACAATATTTAGCCCCGTATAACCCGCTGTAGGACCTTAAAATAATTTCTGTCGTGCCGGAATTTCCACATTTCACCCTGAAGTGTGGCTTCTCGGCAGTGATAATTCTGTGCCGTGGTTTTACGGCGCAGTACCTAAAGCTGACCTCTACAGATCCGTTACACCGTTTTAAAAAATGTAGCGAATATGGGACCTGGGGCAATCAGCTCGCGGAATCCAAAAGCGGGGCTTACGGGCACCCCTGGCTTCAGCAGGGTTCCTTTTGAGAACCCATGCACTACATCATCGCCTTGAAAATGTCTGACCAACTGTGTTTTTATAAACGCACAACCGAGCAGTACACCAATCGTGACGTGGAGTCGTGTGCACGAGCGTCCACGAATGGCCCGCTCTGAGTTATGTGCACATCAGTGCAACATAAACCTGCTACAAATCTGCACGGTACACAAAGAACGTGAATACCAGCAACAGAAACGTGTACCGCCGCGCACGAGCTCTGGAACATCCCACTTAGAGGTGCTCCTCTCGTGCACATGCTCAGACGCCACACACAATGTTGCCGAACCATGAGGATGGTCTTGGGAAATCATTAGATTTCCTTTGTGAGAAGTCTGAGCATCTCTCGAGCCAGTTATTTGTCGTACATGACAAAAGGGTGCAGAACTACATGCCCAGCTGATTTCAATGACATCCAATGATCTCGTAAAATCGCCGGAGTTGGTCTTTGAGCGTGTTCCAGTTGCGCTTTAAGCCTTTTCACCATCACCACCACCATCATCATCAAAGGCCTCCCCACTACGCCGTAAAAATATATGTAAATAACATAAGTTTTACATGCTCTCTTCTGTTTGACCAGTACGACATGTCTTTGATTAGGAAGAACATGTATGTACCTCGTTTTCCGAATGATTTAGTTTTCCAGTTTCACTCAGTGAAAAAACAATTTTGTAATAATTACAGGCTCTTGGTAATACGTATTGCAGATCATTAATACATTTTACATGCTTCTCAACTGCAAAAAAAAATCGGCCCTTTATGGATTTAGGCGCTTTACACCAAATCAATTCGGCTAAAAGGTTGCTATCATGTTGCCATGTTTCATCCGTAAATCAAGTGTACCTAAAATGGCTGAACAACATTCCAAGGAAGGACGACATTAAACACTGACAGCTTTGCAGGTTGTCACTGCAGTAGAAGTTTTCTGCAAAATGCCAGAAAAATTGTGCATCTAGGTATTCTGCAATTGTAAAGACAAATTGAGCTACTGATAACGTGTCAAAAGTATGTCAACAAAATTGCCATTGTTTTATTGTTGTAAATAATTTTAACATTGTAGTTCTCCAGTTAACCCGGTCCTTTGCTGACTGTGGCCACGTTATGAGAAAGGCAGGTATCCGCGGTCAAACTTAACCATAGTTCAAGATGCAAAAAACGCCAGTGCATATTGAATTCACGTTGCGGACACCGAGGTGGTCAAAATGATTCTGCAATCACCCATACTATAGAGTGAGCCTCATGAGTAATTACTAAAAAATAAAATTTTTTGACGGCTGAAATGAAGTGAATGCTTTCCATCTACTCCAGGAAGAGAAGAAAGAAAAATAAAACAGCGGAGGGGCGAGGGACGCTCAGTTGTTTGCGAACGAGGGCTCAACTTTACTTGCCGAGCCCGCGTATAATGAAGGAACAGAGTTTATTCGATATCACCCCAGTCTTGTAATAAAAAGCACTGTTGTTTCCGAAGAGATTCAGTTCTTTGAAAATCCCACTGTACTTGTGAGCCTGATCATGTTCAGAGGTTTGAATAGAGGTGCGGAAAACCCAAAAGGTAAAAGAACGTCATCCTCGGGTCTTTCCATCTCGTTGAATGGAATGAGAGCTTTATGCTCCTCGAGACCCTTGTGTGATCATCCGTTCAAAGCTAGCATAATGAACAATTCATAATAATTGAAAAAGAAATAGAAAAGAACTGTGTTCCGTTCGTTCGTTCTTCTTCTTTTTTTTTTTTTCATTCGGAGTGCGAAAGGAATTCGTTATCATTGTAAGCCGAGTCGGTTGTCGCGCCTGAATAGAGAATTCTAGATGGCGTCGCTTCTGGGATCACTCTGTTTGGCAATAATAATAAAGAAAAGCGGTGACCGTTCAGCTCTACTTAAACGTTTGTTTGTTGGGCTAACTCGAGTTAGGGAGCGCCGTGTCACGTATACAGGGTCTGCAGAATTGTTATCGGATAAAGAAATTACCTAGACGTGATTCAGAAACATGCTTTACTTTCTCTCTGTTTTTGTTTTGTTTTGTTTTCTGCGGGAACAAGTTTCAAACGGATAGGGGATCGACGGAGAGCTCCTTGAAAAGACACTTCAACGGGGTGAATGAAAGCGTGGCGTAAATTAGATAACGCTGTGTTGGGCACTGTGGACACAACTGTAAGGCTATATTTATTATTTGCAGGAGTTCACAGACTGCGTTCAAGAGGGCCCTGCAAACACTCCTTAAACATAGTCGTAAAATGGTATCGATCTGTCGTGGAGGCTGCTATAAACATGTGAGGCGAATATTATGGCACTGAGCGCACTAGGAAATTTGCTATTTGTCTGCAAATACAGCTGGAAATCGCACACTCTCCTTTCAACAAACCACGTCACAAGAGGAACCGACTACCTCGTTTGACTCAGAACCGTAATTGATAATTTCATAACCGCAGAAACATCCTCAGGTATAGTTTGGGTGTTCGTATTGGGCTCAACAAATAAAGAAAATATATCTCTCTTGTTTTAAGAAAACACAGTGAAAAAAAAAGCGACGTTGTCGGCGCAAAAATGCAAAATTCCAAATAACGGATCTCAGAAATGTGGAACTGCTACAGTACATTACATTTGTCAAACATGCACTCTTAGGCTGGGACACTTTATTCAAACCAACATACGCCGGCTATGAAGAAAAATGACTGCTACTTGCAGCGCCACCCATCGGTCTACAAACTTTTGTTCGTGGTTGCACATTATGCGATCTTTGTAGCCATTAGTGTCTTTTCGTCGTCGCATGCACAAAGTAAGCCTTAATATTTAAGGTAACATATCTTAGTTAGAAATCCAAACTAGAAGATAAGATCAGGGGGAGATTGAGGCTTGAATCGATGAACAGATCGCTAAAAACAATGTAGAACAGGGAATGTTTCAGGAGCCAACGTTTCCACAAGTGGGCCTGTCTTCGTCAGGGCTTCTATAAAAATTGTAGCGCAAAGGAACACACGGACAGACAAAGAGCACAGGACGGGCGCTCGTCCTGGATCGCTCGTCCTGGCGCTATCCCGTCCGTCACGGACGGGATAGCGCCCGTCCTGTGCTCTTTGTCTGTCCGTGTGTTCCTTTGCGCTACAATTTTTATAGAAGTCATGAACCAACTAGCCCAAGAAAACGTTTTGCTAAGCCATATTTCGTCAGGGCAGCGACGACGACTACCCTGTTCTACATCGTTTTTAGCCAATGTTCATCGATATCTTAGTTAGGTCCACCCTGTTACCCTTAGTGACCAACGGTTGTCTTATTTTCGTATTACATGGCCCGCTCAGGCCCATTTCTTCTTCTTAATTTCTATTAATATGTCTCTAACACGCGTTTGTTCCCCAACCCACTCCTGGCAGGGGGCGGCAGAAAGTTAGGTGGGCGGATGAGATCAGGAAGCTTGCGGGGATAAACTGGGCCCAGTTAGCACAGGACAGCGATAATTGGAGATCTATGGGAGAGGCCTTTGCCCTGCAATGGGCGTAGACAGGCTGATGATCATCTGATGATGCTGAGTAAACGCGGGATAAAGTAGAAGCTCGTTGCACCTCACCAGATGCACTCGAAGTCACACTTTTCGAGTCCGTGAACTTGATTGATTTAATTGATTTGTGTGGTTTAACGTCCCAAAACCAGCTGTGATTATAAGAGACGCCGTAGTGGAGGTCTACGGAAATTTCGACCACCTGGGGTTCTTTAACGTGCACTGACATCGACTTTAACGTGCACAGCACACGGGCCTCAACATGTCGCCTCCGTCGAAATGCAGCCACCGCGGCCGGGATTCGATCCCGCGACCTTCGGATCTGCAGCCGAGTGTCATAAGCACTAGACCACCGTGGCGGGGCGCCGGTGAACTTGTTAACCTGCTCAAATTTCCTCTTTTCTTTCTTTTTTTTTGATAGGAGGATCAAAGACAAAGGATCAAGGAAGTGACCTCCGAAATGTAAATGAAAAGTGCTTCAGAATATCATGCATTTGGGCTGATTGGTTCATAATACGAGAGGACGAAATAGCACTAAACAAGAGGACGAAGGAAGAGCACAGGCACGGGCGCTGACTGACAACCATATATGTTTATTGCTTGAGTCGTCATACAAGTTTCCACGCTTATGTTTCTTCCGATTTGTCTACTATCGAAAAAGGGAGGGGGGGGGGGGGAGGGGGGCGGTGTAAGGAAAATGTCCAACTTCTGCGCGTGTGCATTTGATTCGAGGTTCTAGCGAATAAACAACGCTCGTTTCTTATTGTACCGTGAACAGAGCGCAATCTAGTCGGCTTGGTTAGCTGAATAAGCGGACGTAACTATCACCGGAAACAGGATTTTCAAATTGACTAAGCAGACCAGGTTAACCTAGCAACATATTGGTTCGAACTACTTGGTACTCTATAATCATTTACCGTTAAGTTCAAGATAATTGACAAACAATGTGTACAAGGCAGCCCGAATGAAGTGTGAATGCAGTAACTGTATCAGTATGACCTTCTCATATCTGTAAATGACGAAGCTGGCTTTTCTGAAGGGCGTACGTGATCTTAGTGGCTTATAAGAGGGTGCAAGTACGTGTACTTGCAGTTATGTAGGACAGACTGCTGGGCTAGTTGGTTATGCATCGCGGAATGATCAACTTAGCGCGAAAACACACGGACACGAGAAGAAACGAAACAGACAGGACGGGCGCTACTACCAACTGTTTATTGTGAAAACACCCACCGACATATATATGCGTCTTAACGCATGCGCAAACAAACACTTCAAGGAAGGATCGAGGAACTAAAAGTTTAACAAGGATAAATCAGGCAACAGTCTGCATGAGACGATATTCTGATGAATGCAAACTTATCGAAGCGGCGCTGATACAGATCTGCTCATTTTTCTTAATATGAAAGGCTTCTAACGCCAGCCGAGCTGTGCAGCTCCTGCTTTTGCCTAGGATTCTTGTCTCCTTGAATCTAGGCTCACAATCGCATGCAGTTATATGCGCAACTAAATGTGCGTGCTTGTCTTCCTTCTTCGTTACCTTTAGAGCATGCTCCCTAAGACGGTCGTTCAGGCATCTTTCTGTTTGGCCGATGTAAATCCTCCCGCAGGACAAAGGAATCGAATACACGACTCCTATTGAGCACTTTGAGAGGGGAGACTCGTGCTGCGTCGTGCACCCTTGGGGTCCTCTAGCACAAATGCGAGGACAAAGCTTCTGTAGCTTATTAGGCGCGGAAAAAACCAGAGGGACGTTGTGTCTGCCAGCCACCTTCTTGAGATTATGCGAAAGTGCATGTATATAAGGCATTACCTCTGGCCTGGCTTTCACGCGCTCGGTTTGAGTGCAATCCCTTCGTGCTCCAGACTTCAGTCTTTGCAGGAGGGACTCAGCCACAGCCACTACAACCATCGAAGGGAAGCCCGCTGCCAAAAGGCGGTCGACTTGATGCATAAAACTATCCTGCATGCGATGCGAGCAAGATTTCCGGAGCGCAGAATCCATACACTGTAACGCTATACCTCTTTTTATCGTCTTAGAATGAGCGGAGTCGTAGGGTAACAGTCCTTTCTTGACGCGTGGAAAATATGCCCAACACACGTGACCAACACTGAATGCTAGCTGTAAGTCTAAAAACTGCAAAGTGCGCGCTTTCGGAAGCTCATGCGTAAAATGGAGGCCTTGTCCGAGCTGATTAAAAACATCTAAAATCTTGAAAACCGAGGCAGGGGATGTAAGGTCACCCTGCTTCGTTGAAAGAACTAAAAAATCGTCAACGTATCTAAAAACCTTTAAAACAACCCCCCCATTAAAAGCTTGCTGCAAAGCTTTGTCAACGCCTGATAAAAATATATCACATAAGACAGGGGCCACGCAAGACCCTATGCAAACCCCTTGTCGCTGCAAGTACGGTTGCTCGTTAAAGACAATAAAAGTGACCTTAAGATATGCCTCGAGCAATATTAAAAAGTTGTCCGTTGACATCCCTGTAAAATTGCTAAAATCGCACTCTCCATTTTCTTCAATACAGGTTTTTACCGATTGCATGAGCTTATCTTGGGGTACTGAATAGTACATATCCTCTATATCGACTGAAATCGCGCTGCCTACGTTGGGGGCGGACTGTACAAACAGCGCAACCTCGCTCGAATTCTTGACGCGGAAAGGATCATCTACATTCAGTTTGCTTAGTTTCTTCAAAAGAAACTGGCTGACATTATGTTGCCACGCCCCCCTCTCGCTCACTATTGTCCTAAAGGGCACTTCTACCTTATGCGTCTTTGCAGTAAAGAACACATTCAAGCTATTGATCCTACTTTTCTTAATGTCGTTGGCTAACTTACACAGGTCAAGGCTCTTACAAAATTCAGCAAACTTTGTTTTAACCCTAACAGCGCTCTTCTTAATCGGGACAAAGTTCTTCTTCACCGCAGCTAGAGCTTTTTCTTGGAACATTCCTTTCGGCATCACCACGAAGCCCCCTTCCTTGTCGGCTTGCAGTAGCGAAAGGTCATTGCTCTTGAAGAAGTATACTATGTCGTCTAGTTGCCTGTCCTTCCGTGCAAGAGTCTTTCGTGGGAGGCACTTCTGCAAACAATCCACTCCTTCTAATAAACATCGTTCCGAGTTTTCCTGTGTTGCTCTCGAAGATAGGTCACGGTTTATCCCAATTAGCTCATGAGTAGGAAGACTTGTCGGGACAGCGAATTTCTGCCCTTTCTCCAGTAGATCCATACATCCTTCTGGCACCTGAACGCCTCCAAGTACTACGACCTGCTTGTCTGCGCGGGTTGTCTTGTTCTTCAGGTACTGAAGCAAAATAGTCAGCATGCACTTCCACCTGCATTCAATTAGCCGTGCTGCTAACCTCTTGTATTCTCCTAATTTGATGCCTGCCAGGCGTTCCGGGTACTCTTCAAAGCAGGCAAGACGCAGGCAGTCCTGGAGTAAACGAACCTGGCGCCACAGTTCTGCATGCGATAACTGCATGCGATTGTGAGCCTAGATTCAAGGAGACAAGAATCCTAGGCAAAAGCAGGAGCTGCACAGCTCGGCTGGCGTTAGAAGCCTTTCATATTAAGAAAAATGAGCAGATCTGTATCAGCGCCGCTTCGATAAGTTTGCATTCATCAGAATATCGTCTCATGCAGACTGTTGCCTGATTTATCCTTGTTAAACTTTTGGTTCCTCGATCCTTCCTTGAAGTGTTTGTTTGCGCATGCGTTAAGACGCATATATACTGTCGGTGGGTGTTTTCACAATAAACAGTTGGTAGTAGCGCCCGTCCTGTCTGTTTCGTTTCTTCTCGTGTCCGTGTGTTTTCGCGCTAAGTTGATCATTCCGCGATGCATAACCAACTAGCCCAGCAGTCTGTCCTACTAAAGTATATTTCTAGTACATTGGGCCCATCCTTTTATGTGCAACGTTCTTCATCACTCACCGAGGTATTGATCGCCCACATCATCGAGGCTACGTGCAAGGCGAGATGTTACGCTTTCTGCATTCGCAAAGGTATTATACTTCAGGAGGTCATAGAGCTTTTTGGTGCGGTGAGGCCTTCTTGGAACCACGTTAAGAGACTGTCAAAAATCTTAAGATCCGAACTGTGGCGCCAGGTTCGTTTACTCCAGGACTGCCTGCGTCTTGCCTGCTTTGAAGAGTACCCGGAACGCCTGGCAGGCATCAAATTAGGGGAATACAAGAGGTTAGCAGCACGGCTAATTGAATGCAGGTGGAAGTGCATGCTGACTATTTTGCTTCAGTACCTGAAGAACAAGACAACCCGCGCAGACAAGCAGGTCGTAGTACTTGGAGGCGTTCAGGTGCCAGAAGGATTTATGGATCTACTGGAGAAAGGGCCGAAATTCGCTGTCCCGACAAGTCTTCCTACTCATGAGCTAATTGGGATAAACCGTGACCTATCTTCGAGAGCAACACAGGAAAACTCGGAACGATGTTTATTAGAAGGAGTGGATTGTTTGCAGAAGTGCCTCCCACGAAAGACTCTTGCACGGAAGGACAGGCAACTAGACGACATAGTATACTTCTTCAAGAGCAATGACCTTTCGCTACTGCAAGCCGACAAGGAAGGGGGCTTCGTGGTGATGCCGAAAGGAATGTTCCAAGAAAAAGCTCTAGCTGCGGTGAAGAAGAACTTTGTCCCGATTAAGAAGAGCGCTGTTAGAGTTAAAACAAAGTTTGCTGAATTTTGTAAGAGCCTTGACCTGTGTAAGTTAGCCAACGACATTAAGAAAAGTAGGATCAATAGCTTGAATGTGTTCTTTACTGCAAAGACGCATAAGGTAGAAGTGCCCTTTAGGACAATAGTGAGCGAGAGGGGGGCGTGGCAACATAATGTCAGCCAGTTTCTTTTGAAGAAACTAAGCAAACTGAATGTAGATGATCCTTTCCGCAGTCAAGAATTCGAGCGAGGTTGCGCTGTTTGTACAGTCCGCCCCCAACGTAGGCAGCGCGATTTCAGTCGATATAGAGGATCTGTACTATTCAGTACCCCAAGATAAGCTCATGCAATCGGTAAAAACCTGTATTGAAGAAAATGGAGAGTGCGATTTTAGCAATTTTACAGGGATGTCAACGGACAACTTTTTAATATTGCTCGAGGCATATCTTAAGGTCACTTTTATTGTCTTTAACGAGCAACCGTACTTGCAGCGACAAGGGGTTTGCATAGGGTCTTGCGTGGCCCCTGTCTTATGTGATATATTTTTATCAGGCGTTGACAAAGCTTTGCAGCAAGCTTTTAATGGGGGGGTTGTTTTAAAGGTTTTTAGATACGTTGACGATTTTTTAGTTCTTTAACGAAGCAGGGTGACCTTACATCCCCTGCCTCGGTTTTCAAGATTTTAGATGTTTTTAATCAGCTCGGACAAGGCCTCCATTTTACGCATGAGCTTCCGAAAGCGCGCACTTTGCAGTTTTTAGACTTACAGCTAGCATTCAGTGTTGGTCACGTGTGTTGGGCATATTTTCCACGCGTCAAGAAAGGACTGTTACCCTACGACTCCGCTCATTCTAAGACGATAAAAAGAGGTATAGCGTTACAGTGTATGGATTCTGCGCTCCGGAAATCTTGCTCGCATCGCATGCAGGATAGTTTTATGCATCAAGTCGACCGCCTTTTGGCAGCGGGCTTCCCTTCGATGGTTGTAGTGGCTGTGGCTGAGTCCCTCCTGCAAAGACTGAAGTCTGGAGCACGAAGGGATTGCACTCAAACCGAGCGCGTGAAAGCCAGGCCAGAGGTAATGCCTTATATACATGCACTTTCGCATAATCTCAAGAAGGTGGCTGGCAGACACAACGTCCCTCTGGTTTTTTCCGCGCCTAATAAGCTACAGAAGCTTTGTCCTCGCATTTGTGCTAGAGGACCCCAAGGGTGCACGACGCAGCACGAGTCTCCCCTCTCAAAGTGCTCAATAGGAGTCGTGTATTCGATTCCTTTGTCCTGCGGGAGGATTTACATCGGCCAAACAGAAAGATGCCTGAACGACCGTCTTAGGGAGCATGCTCTAAAGGTAACGAAGAAGGAAGACAAGCACGCACATTTAGTTGCGCATATAACTGCATGCGATTGTGAGCCTAGATTCAAGGAGACAAGAATCCTAGGCAAAAGCAGGAGCTGCACAGCTCGGCTGGCGTTAGAAGCCTTTCATATTAAGAAAAATGAGCAGATCTGTATCAGCGCCGCTTCGATAAGTTTGCATTCATCAGAATATCGTCTCATGCAGACTGTTGCCTGATTTATCCTTGTTAAACTTTTAGTTCCTCGATCCTTCCTTGAAGTGTTTGTTTGCGCATGCGTTAAGACGCATATATATGTCGGTGGGTGTTTTCACAATAAACAGTTGGTAGTAGCGCCCGTCCTGTCTGTTTCGTTTCTTCTCGTGTCCGTGTGTTTTCGCGCTAAGTTGATCATTCCGTGTTGCAGTTATGTGATGATATTTTTTGTCAATGTCTTTGTTTCACTATATACGTCTCTGTGGCTCTAGCGTTGGATCTAGCTAACATCCCCTGTTCGCTGTTCTTCATCGAAGAATAACATTGCCTGCTCTTCATCGTTTTGAGGATCTCTTTATCGTTGTTCTGACAAGAAAATTCTGTTGAGTGTCTTGCATGTCTTGCCCTTCGTCTAAAATATTGTGATTAACATTCGATCATTAAGACGAGTGAGCACCCTATAGATGGTTCTCATGTGCGCATAATGAACGAGCGCTTGCTTACTTTTCGAGAACATATTTTGGCTAAAGCTAGTTGGGAGGTCCCGCTTACCATCAAGTGCATGATGATTAATGACGCGCTAGCAGGGAATTATTTTTACAGGAGTGACGTCGATTGCAATATAGATGCGAACAGCTTAACAGTGCCCTTTCTGCAAGATGGACGACGTTTTGCGCGGAGAAGTAATGGCAATTTTGAGCGTCACACCTTTGACGACGGACGGCTCAGCGACGACCAGGCACAATGACTAGCGACACGAGCTGGAATTCTTCACGAGTTCGTGCAGCCAGCTCGCGCTGAAAATACATCTGCGAAATATTTTATTAATTGGACGCTCTAAGCATGGCTATATTAGCTGGTTTGCCTCCTAGGTAAGAGGGAATTCTTTCGTGATCGCCTGTTTTTCCACCTGCGCCAGTTAGGCCACACTACCAAGTAAAAAAGCAAACCGAAACAGCAGTCGTGCTGCCATGGCAACGCTTTTGTTGATGCACGAGGGAAAATTTTCCTCTTAATTGAAATACCCTGTGGGGTTTTACGTGCCAAAACTGCTGTATGACAAAGAGACGCACCTCAGTGGAAGGCTTCGGAAATTTCCATCACCTGGGGTTCCTCAACGTGCTCTGATAACGAACAGTATACGGGCCTCTACATATGCAAGTGCCACGCCGCTTGTTGTCTACTACGCGCGTGACGAGTGCGCGACTGTCTTGGCAGGTGCGAATGGAAACCGACAACGGCTGCACTTACTATACTTCCAGAGTGTATTGCATGCTCTTGAAAAAACTCAACAGCTTTCAGCTTTTAACTTTCTTGTATTGGAAACATGGGAATGAAGCCTCTGTTGTAAAACGTATTTTCCGTCTCAGTATGTGCAAGTCAGCACGCCATGGCACACAGAAATCGTTCCGGCAAAACATAAGTAGTCTGAAAAATGTGGTTTATTCCCCGCTTTTATTACCAACGTATTGGAAAACAAGACATTCAGCATACCACACAGAAATGTAGAACTGAGTATCTCGCATATTCGGCACCTCGACTCTTAACATTCAGCCCACCATTCACCAGCGCGTCTGTAACTTCAACAGCACGGTGCGTGGCTGAGTGGGCACTTTGTTAAATGCGAAGGATTTCTTGGCGAACGTGGGCAACTTTGACTGTATCTGTATGTTTATTTATCTACCTAGTCGCCTACGTCTCGTTGCTCTCATGGTTACCTTGTTCTCTTGGTACAGAGCAAAATTGGGATAGTAGGATGTATACGACGAACATTAATTACTGATATAGACATCGCAAATGTGATCTGTTTGTTGTGCACATCACGAGTAACAATAATGAGACCACGTGTCGCTCATGCCCGCACTGCTCGGCCCGGCGTATGCGTGTATGCGCCACAGGTGATTGAATGTTAATATTCCATCGTCCATCGAGCACCAACCAAAATAGATATTGAATATTACAGACTATGTCGATCGAATGCCAACCAAAATAGATATTGAAAATCTGACGAGAGTGTACTTTGCGTGCACTGGCATGAAATTTCAGCCTTCATCAAATTTCGTCCTTCAACGCGACCAACAGTTGACGAAGCTTGATGAAAAGCGACACGCGGAGAGCGAAGATTTGTGCGCGCTACATTACGCGCTGTTAACTCGAAGATACGCCGTCGCCCACTCACGCGACCAAACACTTCGCTAGCTAGGCGGCGAGAACTTTGCGCCATGTCGTGATGATCGTTGTCACTCCCCGGCGGAATTATGTGAAAAGTTGCACATATCCCACCATTACAAAAACGGTCCAAGTATGAGAGGCTCAAATTCCTTTCCTTAGCGATTTATAATAATGTAAAAAAAAATCAGCGGCAAGTGCGTCCAAATCAATACACAGGAACCATCGAGGCGTTGGCACAGTGGCTACATGCCGCCTTCCACAGCGTGTGACTGCTTCAGGTACAGCTACTTTTCCAAGCCTTTCTAGCGGTGGAATTATTTGTCAGATGCAGTGGATTTTCGGGAGCATTAAAGGCATTTTACACCCTGATGCTCTGCACTAATATTGTACTAAGTATCCAAACTATATGCTCTGTAATTATATTGTTATGACATTTGCTTTTCAGTAGTGATCATTCATTGCCTTGTTTCTCTCCAATGCATATCTCCATTTATAGTTTTACACTGCACTCCTGTGATAGACTGTCAACGGCTG
This sequence comes from Hyalomma asiaticum, assembly GCA_013339685.2. NCBI lineage: Eukaryota > Metazoa > Arthropoda > Arachnida > Ixodida > Ixodidae > Hyalomma > Hyalomma asiaticum. The sequence continues at coordinate 112,269,530 of CM023481.1, read as the reverse complement.
ACAGAATAAATAAATCGATATGTGACTGGGATCCCTCTGTCAACGGAATCGGTACAAGACGAAAGCGAAATGTGTCTTGTGTTCTTGTTGCTATCACGCTCGAAGAGTGGTCGGCGGGGAAAAACGCTGCCCACGACGAAAGGTGACCGGTGCTCTACCACTGCGCTGGCGGCGCACATACGCTCGAAGCTATGCGAACGCAGCTATGTTCTTTCTTATCACGCATCTTTCCGACGCCCGCGCGGATCCGCACGCGTGCACAGAGGCGGACACTTGGAACGCACCTGGCTGAAGTGATTAACTTTGCCTCTCTTGGATGGCGGCACCGTTCCAGGCAGTGTGCTGCATGCGCGCGCGCTGAGCCGGCCGAGAGTTTCGAATAACGAACGAAGCGTGATAAGCAGGAATACTAGGCGCGTTCGTACAGCTCCGAGTATGCGCGGTGTTAGCGCAGTGGTAGAGCGCCGGGCACCTCTCGATTCTCAGTGCATGAACGGAAGCTTTTCTGAGTATTTTTTTGCATATTTATTTTACTGCATCATATCCGTTGCGGTAGTGACGTATGGGGTCGTGGTGGACCCCGGCACAAAACACTTTCGTGTAAGTAAATAAATAAATAAATAAATAAATAAATAAATAAATCTGGTGCTTCCGGGAATAAACTTCTGCTAGTAGGCTGTGCTACTCCTTTTTTGGTTGTCTCCATCCCACTGTGTTACATAAAAAGAAAACGAAGCGCTTACAGTACAGCAGCGAGAGCGCAAAGAACAGCAGCTGTGGCACAGCTGGTGGAAGACCCACAAATATCTGTTGAACTGACTTTTTATGAATGATTGCCCAATGTAAACACTCTTAAGCGGAAGTAAATACTACACGTGCTTCTGTTTCGGCGAGCCTTTGATGTGCTTTCGTGAAGCGTGCTCTGCCTCAAGCGCACTCCTGCGTAGGAGAAGCCAACAAAGCGTCGAAGGTCGTTCAGGGCTGAAGTTCTGCGGCCAATATTAGAGGTTGCGCTTCCGGCAAGAAAGAGGAAGCGTAGAAAAAGGACCAGTACGTTCCCAACAAAAAACTTCAAATACAAGAGAAATGTTCGGACGTGTTGGTGATTCCCTCAAATAAAAAATAATAATAGTAAGTGGCTGCTTGTGACGCAAGCACACAAAGGATAAATGAGCAAAATAATCGAAAATGTCGTTGCAGCGTAACCTACCCAAGACGGACGCAGTTAGTAAGCAAACTAAGTGGATCTCGGCAGAAACGCTCTCAGGTGTTCAGTACCTTAACTTGCGTAAAATAACAGAAGTGTGTGTGTGTGTGTGTGTGTGTGTGTGTGTGTGTGTGTGTGTGTGTGTGTGTGTGTGTGTGTGTGTGTGTGTGTGTGTGTGTGTGTGTGTGTGTGTGTGTGTGTGTGTGTGTGTGTGTGTGTGGCTACGGTCACCCAACGGTTTACAGTACATGTATTCAGTGAAAAATAGAAGTACAGGATATATCATGCGGACACACATGTGAAATATGCACTGTAAAACAATCATCATCATCGGCATAAGCCTGTCTACGCCCACTGCAGGGCAAGGACCCCTGCCATAGATCTCCAGTTATCCCGGTCCTGTGCTAACTGCGATCTTAATAGAATTGAAAAGAGGGCGAGTTCGAAATTCATACATTATTGCTTTCTTTCTTTATTTATTTATTTCTTCTGTCCTTGTAAGAAAATTCAAGGGATTCACACGGCATAGATATACTCAGAAGACTCAAAGTGCAAGGGAAGTGCGCACACTGCTTTCGTGATGGTGATAGTTTTCGCGTAAACGTCCCCGTCGCCAAATTGTGAGGCATCACGAACGTCTCTTCAATAACGTCCCCACTGCCCTGCCTTTCAGATAAACCGAACAGAATCAAAACTCCCTTTGGATTCCCTGTTCTCAGTGACCAGGGCTCGCATTCCCAAGAAGCTTCTGGCGGCGACTCTGTTCGCAATATTTTAAGCCAGACAACTGCGACTTCGCATGGAGCATTAGTAGAAGTGGCCGGTCAACGGCACAAAAAAAGAAGGTGCGAGGGACTCAAGGTGAAGACATCCATTATATGCTACCTCAGGCCCATTACACAGGAGAGCAGTATGCTCATCATTCTTTCCATTACACGACTCCTTCACCGTATTTGCGACTTTCTCTAACCCAATGCTATCTTATTCGCTAAGAACCTAAATCACGAGGTGTGCCAGTACCCAACGACTGAGCTGTGTGGGAGACTATACAAATCCTCTTCCGCAGGCAACTACACCCATGCCTCGAAGGGTTACCATGAGCAAGACCGAATCTATCTGACCACAACGTACACACCGGAATGAGGCTTGTCGCGTTTCGTTATCTAGTATCTATGGCCCTCGATATTATACATTCCCTCCGGTCTACCTTCGACCTTTAACGTGCTGCTATGCTAAAAGGATCTTTAACGGATGTGCCCTTACCAAGCCCTCTACCGCCTCTCCACCCCACCGCCGCGCTGTAATGTGCATTCAACTGCAGCAAAGCCATTGCCAACAAGTCTGTTCGGCACGTGGAACCTTTCTTTCTTTCTGTTCAAACAAAATGTACGATATGTAATGCTCATAGTGCCTTGATGAGCTCAGGCACACACTTAGTAGCCGCATTCATCCGGCAACTAAATAATACATTGCATACGCACGACTACATAATACAACAGTGAACGCTAGTTACTTCTACAGCGAAGCTGCATATCGCTACGTTTTGACCTAAAGTGCGTGCGTCGACGGGGTGTGTAGAAAAATGTCGCGTAGAGAAAACGGAGTCCGAAAGCGAGGGGCGTTGAGAAGCAAGACGAGAAAGAACATCACGCTCTTTCGCGTTAGAGCGCTCCACTGTACACGTGTCAGTGGCGTAGCTCCGCCCCCGCAACGAATCACGCGGCTCTGCGGGGGTCATTCTCGATGCAACGTTAGAGTGTTTTAGCACTGATTACCCGAACGGCTGTGCGTACTCGCGGTCTTGTGTTGTATACTGTACTCCCCTTGGGTGTAGGGAGACAACCGAAAAAAGCAAGAACGCAGGGACGCTAGCGCTTGCAGTGCCCAACACTAAAACTTTGTTGTAATCTTAGACGAACGGCCGTGGTATCACCAAGGAAAAACGATCTTACGAGGAGACTCGTCGAGAGCAGCGCGGAGAAAAAAAAAAGAAACACGCCCGAGTAGGCGAGAGTAGGAGAGGATAGGACGACCAGCACGGAGGCCTGGAAGTCAATACCATTTTATTTTTGTGAAACCTGCTTCTTCTGCGTTTCCCGACGAAACACATAGGCGCAAGCAGAGCTTTGGTGAGCGTGGTATTCTTACATGAATATCGAAGCGTCAATAAAAAAGAGAGCTCACTCCGTATATGACACTGGTTTGTTTACTGTGGCAGCACATGAAAGTTCTGAACCATGGTTGCTGTACCCGTCATTTCCTTCCGTTGCGCCATCAGAGACCCTCATCCCGCCTATTGCGGCATCACCACGTAGGACAAACCTTTATCGCCTGCGGTAACTTGCGGCTGGCCCTGGACACGCTATCGCGAATCTTTGGCGTAACGCCCGCTGTTTTCCGTGTCGCGCTGACGCCCAGTTATACGGGGCTCTTGTGCACGTATTTCGGAGGCCGCGTCCACCATCACTGCAGCGGAAAATGCCGGCGTCGTGTGCGTCACAGAGATAAGCGTATTAACGTGTCTCTATGGTAACATGCCGCTGCCATTGGGAGAAATGAATCCGGAGCCTGGCTAATTGGGCCTTGTAGCCCGCTGTGCTTAGGCGGTCATTGTCAAACGAGAGGTTCTGCCCGCGATCAGGTAACGCAGCCCTCGGTCAGGCGCGGGCACGTAATCGCGAAGCACTTCTCGCGTTCTTTGCTCGATCAGTACGAAGTGGTGCACGAAAGAGAACGAATGACGTTTGGTGCCCGAAACATCTAGATAATATCTTCCCTCAGAATAACGGTTTTCTTATTAAAGGTGACGCAATTGTCTACGTGTAACAATATATACTTCGTGAAATATTATTTTCTATCTAGACTGATAATTCTGTTTCCCGTAATCGTACGTTCAGTCTTAAAAAACAACTAAAATCATTATATTCCAGGTTCCAGGAAGAACTTAGGGACGTGACGCTAAGATACAGCCGCGGTGGCTTAGCGGCTCAGGTGTCGGACTGTTAAGCTCGGAGACGCGGGTCCGTTTCCCTCCCGCGGTGGCTCCATTGTGATGAAGGCGAAATGCAAATACACCCGAGCACTTAGATTTAGGCGCACGTTACAGAACCTCAGGTAATCAATACTGATTCTGATTTCCCCAGTCCTGCAGCCTCTCGATCACATCTCGATTTTAGCACCTAAACCCATATAGATTGTTATTATTCCATCTGGGCATGCAAACGACACCAGCAAAGAAACACGTGAATTTTCTAGAATCCACGTTGTACGTCTCCTAATTCACTTCCGATAGCTTTTTTCTGGACTCTTGACTCACTCACGGCTTCCAATTCACTTTCCCTTATTAGCTATAGCTGAGGAACACCTGTTACTTAAGCTGTATCGTAAAGCATCGTCCACATCCCATACCGTTAGGGAAATACCGTTAGGTTGGACGAGCAGGAATACACGTCGTGTCGTGCTTGCCCGAGGATTGGAGGAAAGACGAAAAGCTTCGTTATATGTACAGTCTAAACTTGCGCGTTCAATCGGCTAGATTTTATATATTTACAATTAACACCCTGTGCAAATTTATGCACTTGTATTTCTTAATGTCTAACACAGCAGCGACTGCTTCAACGAAGACAGATTTCGGCATTGTGCCATAGCTGGTTCCTATCAAAAGCGTATGAACCGTATTTCAATGCCTCAACTAAAGTTAGGATGTGGCTAACAAATAACCGTGCCTTTGACCCAGTCCTCTAATTTCATTATTAGACTAAAGTCAGCTTAGGAGAATCGAATACATCAAGTCCGTAGAATCTTGTTGTACACATAATAACTATAGGTTTATTTTGCAAGCATTACCACTGTTAAGGTGTTTATTGAATGAAGCTAGACGCAGCGGCAACGTCCTTGTCCCAACGATCCCGGACCTTCAGCACGAGCGGCGTTGTCTCAGCAGAGCACTAAATAGCAAACCCCACCGCAAGGCGCTGGAGAAGACGGCCCACAACAACGTTCCAATGCTCCTTTACTGTATATATACATATATAGTTTGGCGAAGTAGGGAGCTTCGGCTACCGCATGAATATAAGTACGAGACGTAGCACTTCAGTAATATTTCATTTATTGGTCGACGTTTCGGTCAGAGCCTGACCTTTCTCAAGACAATATTTGTTGTTGTTGTTGTTATGTGGGGTTTAACGTCCCAAAACCAGCTCTGATTATGAGAGACGCCGTAGTGGACGGCTCCGGAAATTTCCACCACCTGGGGTTCTTTAACGTGCACTGACATCGCACAGCACACGGGCCTCAACATTTCGCCTCCATTGAATGCAGCCGCCGCGGCCGGGATTCGATCCCGCGACCTTCGGATCTGCAGCCGAGTGCCATAACCACTAGACCACCGCGGCGGGGCAATATTTGTTGTTATCCTGTTCGTTTGTATAGAGATAGGAGAAAGGGCGGAAGCTATTTACTAAGTGGTTGGCGAAAGTGAGTGGGGAAAGATGGGAGGGGGCAGAGGGGCACCAACCCTTTTTATCTGAATATATATATATATATATATATATATATATATATATATATATATATACATAGGGCACGACGCCGATGACGAAACCCGTTTCAATTGTCCATATAATTGCTACCGCAACCTATCGAAATAAAAAACCTTAGCTATTGATATTCCCGGAGCGTCGTGCACCGTGGTTTTGGCACACAAAACCCCAGTGATTAGCTTTATTATTGCGATAGCAATTATATGGATAGTCTCGACGGATTTTTACCGTCGCCTTCTACCCGCCGGTAAAAGCACGCGAGGGGGGCCGCCGAATGAGGCTGAAGCAGATATCAAACGAGCCCGGCCTATCTCCGTCGCTCGGAGGGCGCGTGCGATAACATCACCCCGCTCGGGAGGCCTGCGTCGAAGCGGTGGGGAAACGCTCCGCCCGTCTTTAACGAGTTTGAAAAAGCGCGAGTGGATGAAGGGGGGGGGGGGGGGGCGCCTTCCTCGAGCAGCCACTGTGGACGTTGCACGGTCGCCATTACTGGCGCCAGCGCTATCTCGGCAGCCATCAGACGTGCTGCGTGATGGGTAGCAGCGTCTTGGTCATGTGCTCCGTTCCAGGCGTCTCGCGCGCGTCTACGAGTGCAAGAAGCGCACTCGCTTGATGCCGCTGTGCTGGGCCAAGTATTTTGATGGTGCAAAGTCCACGTTGCAGCATGCTTAGCGCGGTCGCGCGGTTTTAATCACGTGGCAGAAGACATCAAAACAACATGACTTACCTAGCTCGCAGCTCTGTTGCGCCGTTGTCTCTGCCGCTCGACCCCCAAGTGGTACTTCTTTAAGCACCTGCATGCTTATTTAATAAGCACGCGTTCACTACAATTCAGCCTGCCCCTAACGTTGCTATAGTCTTACATCGCATATCATATCGCGCATTGCTATCGCATTCATTCCTTCGCGCTTCTGTGGAAGCTGTGATTTTTTATAATATTCAATTTTCCTTCGATGTTTTATTACTTATTACTATTCGGTGCGACATCTGTTTCTTGTGGACTCCTTGGAGCATAGCAATATTCTTTTGGATCAAGTTGCTTGAGAACCATGGGTGTAGTGAAACGTCGTTGCTCTATTGTCACCTTGGTTTAGCAGCATATGTTAGAGGTAGACGTGCCAGACATTAATTGTATTGTAATATGAAACTCTGACTCTTGTCGTTAGTGGGGATGCATTGTGTTTTCGGGCACAATGCATCACCGCTAGCGACAAGAGTCAGAGTTTTATACTATGGCTCGAAGTGAAAGTAATTGAGGCAAAGCAGCCCGCTCAGTGTTTTTGTAATTGGTCTTTCGTCACATCTTTAAGGCTGCTTAGTCTTAAAGATGTGACGTTGTGCACTACTTTTTAAGTGCATGTTGTGCACCTAAAATGGTGCTGTCTTCTATAGTGAGCTGCGTGTGAAGTAGTTTGTTGTACTACATGTGCTGCAGCACCTGCTTGTCAGATTCAGTCGGCGCCTGCCAGACAAAGTATATTGCACCGCGCCTCCTATGCGTGCTAGCTTGTCGATGAATTGAACAGATTGAATTATATCAATTATATAAGAACTGGCGCTTTTGGCATGCAGAGGTTTGTTGATCAGCATGAATATTACGCGCGAAAGCGGTCATGCGGTATGCGTTGCGTTCGCTACATAATATTTAACTAAAAAGAACAGCCGAATCTCACTGGTGAGCTTTGAAAGCCACGAACACGAATACCCAAAGTTAGGTTGTAAAAACGTTAAAATAGTTTATTTTACCAAGAAATGTGCACGAGACTCACACAAAGCATACAACACGGCAGCTTCGCTAACCACAATAGCAAAAGCGAGGGGGCTCATGCTGCTTCCAGGTTCGGCCGATGCCTTCGTCGCGAAGCAAAAGGTCCAGTGATCTCACCTGCGCCACTGAAACCAGACAGCGGTGATAAAGAAATTCACCACAACGTCTCAAGGTGCAAGCACGAAGACTACACGAATCCCGCCGTCGGCACCCATCGCACTCACCATTCTTATCGTCCATAAGCGATCGCAGCGTCAGAGTTAATTTTAGCAATTAGTGTGGGAAACACTATTGATAACTATGAAGGACTTTTAGAGATACTAAAGCTTCGTGGTTCAGAACTTTTTCAAGCCCACTCCTCCGCGTTCAGGAATTACACTGCTATGCAGCATAAAGCCAAAATAAGTCGCGAGACAGGGTTCTACATAGGCAGAACTTGTCCTTGAACTGGTCGGTTCACAGTCGGAAGAAAAGCAGCCAGCAGCGTTTAACCCGACAGACGCAATAAACTCGGCAGGATGAACGCCACGCGGTATTCGATTTGGCCTCTTTCTTGTGCACGTCATGTTCACGAAGCGGTTGATCCTCCATGTTTTGCCTCTAAATGCTCTCAAATCAGTTGCAGCCCACACTAAAATGTTACTCTCGCATTGAGTAAACGACGGTATTCACACAAACACGCTTAAGCAAAGCGAAAAATGGCGGCATTGCATCGGTGCTCACAATTCTGCGTAAGGTTCTGTGGCATTGCTTCTGCTACACTTTCCCTGCCATGACCTATATTCACCGAAAGCAAAGCGTGTGGTACAAGGAATGAAAACGTCACAGTGAACTGCGTCGACTTGGCACGTTCACTACCGGGGCATCGCAGTATTTCCGCATTCCTCCTCTCGCGCAAAGTTTCCCTGCGAGCATTTCGACCGTCTAAACAGAGCGTAAGCTTTTGTTTTTCGTCCCGTCTCTGGCCATGTGCCACAATATCTCCAGTGCTGAGCTCCCAGTCAACACAACCTTTAGTGCAGTTTCTTTTTCTTTTTTGAAACTTGAAGCTCCCTAGCATGCATCAACGTGAATGGAATCCGGAGCATGCTGCTTCGCTTGCTTCTCGGCGATTACGGCTGCTCCACTGATCTGGAAAATACGACCCGGCGATCGATGTCTGTTTGGACGGGCAAGCTTTATGCGAAAGCAGTACGGCCGTTGCTTTCACACTATGCGCCGCTATAAAGTGCACACCAAAGGCTCTTATGAGAATGTTATAGGAACTATGACCGCAAATCTCGTCAAGCTGATTCCAAGCTTTCAGGGCTTCTCCGCAGAATCGGCTTCAGCGCTAGGGCCAACCCAGTACAGCCTTCCGTTCGAGTCACGCGATTTCAGGAACGCAGTCCGCTATAGCCTACATTGCTTCTTCATCGACCTCCATTCTCGGCCCAAGGTTACCTCCGATAACGGAGGCCGAATGCTGCCCGGACCACTGGCAGGACTATCGAACCCCAGCCGCGGCGGCTGCATTTCGATGCATGCGAAATCTTGAGGTCCGTGTACTGTGCGATGTCAGTGCACGTTAGCAGGAGTATGCTTCCTCTGGTGTCAGGACAGAACGTTGTCAACGGCATATCAGATCACAAAATGTTTCCCTTGCAATTAGTTTGAATTGTGGCGCCAAGGTCGAACATGAAAAACGTTCAGTGTTTGAGTTCAGAGCACACAATCTACTGGTGTTACATGCACTGAACTTATCTTTTTCCTGCTATCTTGCTCTTTCCCAGGCTGCTTCATGCTCAGTAGAGGATCTCTGACAATGCTTAAAAAATCTGATACTAACGCCTAAATAAGGTTGTACCGACAGAAGTAATTGTTGTCTGCCAAACCTAACAAAAAAGAGCCAGGCCTGCGCGGAACCGCAGGACAGTGACAGCGTAAGCTGGATGAGCTACTTTCTTAGAGGCCACTTTAAACGCTTGAGGAAACTAGTGCAAGTAGAAGTGGTAGGTATCTCCTGCGCCATAACTTACCATTTTGCCAAGTAGGGAAGTACCCACTACGCCATAATTACCAGTGCCTCCGTAATGGGTTCAGAGCTACAAAGCATGCAGCCCTGTGTTCTTTCAAATGATCCCTCGACCTCGTTATACAATCCATTTTCGCGTCGTGTAGCGGCGTATTACTATTTTTCAACGTAACATTACGTTTGTTAATGCGATTCCGCGGCAGACACAGCGCGCAGCATACTTGAATGTTGTGATCATTCAAACAGTCTGGTTGCCGTCTTGCAGATTGATCTCGAGAAAGCTTCTGATTGTGTTGATCATGAAATTTTGTTTGCTGTTTTAAACCATGCTAACGTTGGTTCTGTTATTAGCGAGGGAGTGGCCTTGGCGCACCGAAACTGCACGACGATATTGATTGTTAATAAGAGTTTGGGGGCCCCCATAAACGTGCAACGTTCGGTGCGTCAGGGATGCCCCCTTAGCCCTCTCTTATTTTGTATTTATATCGAAACCCTGTGCATGAAAATAATGCAAAACAACAACATAAATGGCTTTAGGTTACAAGAAGTCGAAGTGAAGCTATTAGCATACGCAGATGATGTGGCTATTTTCACAAGGAATCAACACAGTATAACGGAGGCCGTCGAAACTGTGCGGAGATTTAGCAAAGTCACGGGGAGTGGTGTTAACTGGTCCAAGTGCCTTGGGCTATGGCATGGCCTGTGGCCAACGAAGCCAGACCATTTTGCAAACGTGCCTTGGGCGACGACACCTGGCAAGTATTTAGGTGTCCCGCTCGATGCCTATCGCGACAGTGAGACGTACTGGAAAAAGCAGATTGAAGACACACGGGAGAAAGCGGGGAAGTGGAAAGGGGCACACTTATCCATTTTTGCCAGAGCCACTGTTTGCAACCTTTTTTTGATAAGTAAGCTTTGGTATGTTATGCAAGTGTTGCACTGTTCGAGGAAAAATGTGCAGAAGCTTCACAGAATTTTTGCCGTCTTTGTCTGGGCTTCTGAATGGGAACGCTGTAGCCGTACGAACTTGTTCCGACGTGTTAAAGAAGGGGGCCTTGGTCTCAGTCACCTCTTTTTGCGGCAAATGGTTAACAGGTTCTTTTTTCTGCGAGATGTCACAGACCCGTTCTTGCGTACAGTGTGTCAATTGAGGCTTGGCAGACGGCTACCCGACTACGTTGTGTCAACTGCAGAGTGTGGTGGATGGTTGAGCGGTTACTATAAAGAAATTGTATTCAGTGTTAGATTTCTGATGGCCCGATTTTCAAGAGACTACTTGAGCACTGTGAAAAGAAAAGAACTGTATTTCGCGCTGTGTGATGTTGTTTTTCCTGTGCCTCTGTATAGGTCCTTGTACAGTGGAGGTCCTGGCACAGATGTCCTAAAGATAGTTAAGAAAATGCACGTTCAGCCGGGAACTAAAACCTTCTTCTTTAAACTCCACTCGGGAACATTGCCCGTTAAAAGTTTTTTGGAAGGGAAGGGTTTATTTTTGCCGTGGGGTTCACACTGTTTAATTTGCAAGCAGCCAGAAACAATAGACCATGTTTTTCTACACTGCTGGGAGGGAGTTTACTTTTGGGACGTTTTACAAAGGACTATGAAGAAAGATTTCCCCCTAGACCCGTATGGAATAAGGTTCTTAAGCATTGATAACGAGGACGGGGTACCCTATGACTTGATCATGCTCATGGGCCTCCACTGTATATGGCGAGCAAGAATGGCAGGTTACCACTGCGATAAGGACGCGCGGCCTGCACGTGCTTATTTCCGCGAAAGTGTGTATTGGTTCGTTGAAACTCAGAAGGCGTATGCGGAAACCCCTGAGTGGCTTTCAAGAGTAGAACCGCTCACTGCTTTGCCGGAATTTTAATGTGGCCAAGCCAGCACTCGATGATGGAATTCTATGTGTGACACCCTGAAAATTTGCTTTTTTGTATGCCTTTGTTGATATGAGCACTTGTACCAAAGACAGGTATTAAAGAAAAAAAAAACAGGCGTAGCTCAGTGGTAGAACGCTCGACTGCCACGCAGAGAGCCTGGGTTCGAATCCAGTCAGAGGACATGTTGGAATACTCGTCGGTCCTGGTTATTTTTTCTAAAATTTGCAGCGATAGTGGTTACGGACACCGGCGGCGGCGGCGGACAACTACGGCGTAAAAACGAACGTTGTTGTGATCTCATAACAGCTTACGCTGTAAAAAAGCTTCTGGTGTCGATGACATACCCAATACATTTCTTTTCCGGTATGCCGAGTGGTGTCCTAAATTATTATGCTTTATTAGAGCGTAAGCTGTTATGAGATCACAACAAGGGTCGTTTTTGCGCCGTAGTTGTCCGCCGCCGCCGCCGCCGCCGGTGTCCGTAACCACTATCGCTGCAAATTTTAGAAAAAAATAACCAGGACCGAGGAGTATCCCAACTTGTCCTCTGCGTGGATTCGAACCCACACTCTCTGCGTGGTAGTCGAGCGTTCTACCACTGAGCTACGCCTGTGCTTGAAAAATCATAGCTAAAAGACCTAAACAGGTATAACGTCTGCCGAGAAATCGCATTAACAAATGTAATGTTACGTGGCAGAATAATAATACGCCACTACACGTCGGGGAAAGTGGATTGCATAACGAGTTCGAGGATTCATTTGAAAGAACACAGGGCTGCATGCTTTGTAGCTCTGAACCCATTACGGAGGCACTGGTAATTATGGCGTAGTGGGTACTTCCCTACTTGGCAAAATGATAAGTGATGGCGCAGGGGATAACTACCACTTCTACTTGCACTAGTTTCCTCAAGCGTTTAAAGTGGCCTCTAAAAAGGTAGCTCCTCCAGCTTACGTTGTCACTGTCCTGCGGTTCCGCGCAGGCCTGGCTCTGTTTTTAATAAGTCGTCGTCTCTCTCTGAACTGCCTCATCATCGAAAATTTGGAAAGAGTGTTCCCGTGCCGAACCAAGGAGACTCATAATTGTTTTCTTTTTGTTTTTTTGTGTCGACCTACTTCTATACTTTCCACATTTTCCAAACTCTTTGAGCACATTATTTTTAAGCATATAACAGCTTTTCTTTAACTTCATGTTTTTCTTGACCCGAGACAGCCCCGCCACGGTGGTCCAGTGGCTATGGTACTCGGCTGCTTATCCGAAGGTCGCGGGATTGAATCCCGGCCGCGGCAGCTGTACTTCGATGCAGGCGTAATGCCGATGCCCGTGTCCTGTGCGATTTCAATGCATTTGAAAGAACCTCAGGTCGTCGAAATTTCCAGAGCCCTCCACAGAGCCCTCCACTGCAGCGTCTCTCATAATTGTGTCCTGGTTTTGGGACGTAAAACCCCTAAAATCAATCAATTGACCCGATACAGCATAGATTTCGTAAAGGGCTTTCAACTACTACCAAGCTTTTGGAAACTAGTCACGATTTCCGCTGCTGTGGATGATCAAAGGCAAATTGATAATATTTTCTTAAATTTGAGAGAGCCTTCTACAGGGTATCTCACACAAAGTTCATGATAAAATTGAAACCGATACTTAAAAATGAGACCCTACTCCCTCGGATTCAGGGCACAATATCTTCAAGGCAGCGGTCCTTACGCGTCGACAGCAACAAATTCCCGTTCAAATCCTGCGCTATCCGGAATCCCGCAGTGATCAGTGCTTGGGCCCTCATATTTCTTAATTTTCACTAATAATATTGCGCATGATTTATCAATTGTACTAACATTGTTTGCTGACGATTGTGTTTCATAGAAAGTCAACCGTAGTTCCGCTGACCAGTTGTTAAACTCCTCGCTGTCTCGGTGCAGTCATGGCCCATGGCAAATGAAAATCAACGCGAAAAAGAAAGAAGAAAAGCGGTTGCAATGATCGTGACGCAAAAACGACGCCCTCTAAACTATCAGTATTGAATTGATGGGCAAGTTTTAGACTATACTTAGTGAAAAGCTACAAGTACTTGGGAGTAGTGACTAGTTCGGACCGGAATGAGCACGTGCCATGCATTGAAAAGAAAGTCATGCACTTAATCATTTGAGGCGTCGTTTGAGAAATTCACGCCGTGAGATCAAGCTTTATTACGCTAAGCTTCATTCACACCGTGAGATAAACGCGAGAGGTACACGAGCTATCTTTTTTTTTCTTTCTGCGTGATTGCACGCGTGTGTTTTTTCGAGTGCGTCCGCCACCGCTAGGCGTTTTCATACACCTTATTAGATTGTGTTTGAGTCATAGAAAGCCTGTTGTGAAACCGTTTGTAACGCACCGATAACCTTACACATTGCATGACGCTTTGTTCCTCTTGTGTTTAACCCCTTTTGCAGAGTTACACGCTGTGCATATTTGTTTAAATCTGTGCAGTTTCATTTCGTGTAACATTCGACATTTTACATAATGTATTCTTGTTACTCACATTTGTGACCACTGCTGCTAAAGGCCTCTCATGAGAAGCTGGCGGTACTTTCGAAATAAATAAAATAAATAATTAAAGAACCCCCAGTGGTCAAAATCTCCGGAGCCCACCGCTACAGCGTCTCACGTAATCATATCATGTCGTTTTGGGACGTAAAACCCTAGAAGTCAATCAGTCAGCCACTGGAAGGACTATAGCGATTAGACCAATGAAATGACAGTGGAATGCAACCGTTACCGTAAGCAAGCCCGCAGTAACTTATACGATGCCGCGCTGCTAACCTCAGGGACGCCGGTTCCATTACCGGACACGGTGGTCGCGTTTCGATGTGGACGAAATCCAAGAACACCGGTGTGCTTAATTACGGGAGCACGTTGAGCCCCGGGCGGTCTAACTTAATCAGAAGTCCCCAACTAAGGCGGACATCATAATAAGGTCGTGGTTCTGGCACGTAAAGCACCGGCAGTTAATACCGTGTCAAGCAAATAGTATAGCTTGTGCCTCTATATGCTGATGCTTGTATCTTGAGACACCACACACGAATTCTTTGTGTATATCATTCACATAATTAGCGGGACAGAAAAACGAGTACAACTACTCCTCACTATCTCTCCATGATAGGCAGGTCTGCAAGGGTACGCTAACAGCGCTTGTGTGTCAAGTAATGCAAGAACATCTAATCACGTAATAACTGCTTAAGCACAATTAGGTAGAACATGAGAGAAGTAATTATTCTGATAACACATGTTTTTAACCATTAGGTCATCGCCATTAGTCAGGATGTCTTAGTCTGCGCTAAGATAGCCTGCTTGCCATGCTACGCCACAACACCTGGAAAATTCACGACCTCAACGTGACCTCTACGCGGGCAATATATTCAGTGACACTATAATGTTGGTTTTTATACGTTTCTTATTTTAACAACCGTGAGCTGCTGCTAGCGTTGCGAGCCACCGCATGATAAGCAGCAGGAATGCGAACCGAGCGATGACGCAGCGGAAACCTCCATCACCTGCTTTAGTTCTGTGAAGTCATCTGAACTGAGCCCTGTCCACTTATCTGTGTTCATCATGTCATGTCAGCTCGGTAGATGGTAGAAAGTAAATCCGTTCTGAGGCCGCAGCACTGCACGCTTTTTAAGGAAGATAAAGGGATTTCCGGTAAACAACAGGAACATCTCATTGGGCTTTCCAGATGTTGCTGGTTCCCGTTGGTGCTTGCGTTGGCGTCGAGGCAAACTTCACCGTCAGGCAGAACGGAACAGAAACCGTATGGAATAATATGCCCCCCCCCCCCCCCGCTCCCCTTCATTACATTAGCCATGCGGCAGTAGGAGTTGCAATAATTTCAGGGGTTTTAGATCCCGAGACCACGATGTTGTTGTGGGAGACGCCCTAGAGGAGGGCTCCGAAAATTTCGACCACTTGGGATTCTCGAACGTGCACTAGCATCACACGGTACCTCCATCGAAATGCAGCTGCCGCGGCCAGGATTCGATCCCGCTTCCTTGGGAACAGCAGCCGAGTGCCACAGCCACTAAAACACCGTGGCGGGGCAGCAGGCGTTGTAAGGCGCTGTTTGTAGACGCAGAACCTGTATCTTCTCACAGAATTTGTGGGAGCCAGGCGCACCCGGCTATCTTGAAATCGCCTCGCGTGGTGCCCAGTGGCGATGCGCGCGGCCCGATTGTGCCCTAGAAAAAAAAAAGGACCAGCTAAGTACCCTGTGCACAAACCGGGGTCTAGGGTTTTGGCGGGATGGGATATTGGTCCTCGCTGCAGCAGTAGTCTGGTCGTGCTGCTCGCAACACCGCCCACAATACGTCAATATCTATCTATCTATCTATCTATCTATCTATCTATCTATCTATCTATCTATCTATCTATCTATCTATCTATCTATCTATCTATCTATCTGGTTTCTCCTGGCTTGTTACCACTTCCCGTGTTCGAGTCACTCTTGTCGCTGTCGCGAAGCTTTGGCGTGAGTGCGTAACTCCTCGTTGTTAAATGAACTTTTCATTGCTCTTGGAGGCCTCTGTCGATGGTCACTGCTTTAACTACCGACGGGACACAGCAACCCCGAAACTTACAAAATTAAATATAATAAATACGTTTCCCTGATACTGCACTTTATATGATATGGCACCATATATCCCCACAATTGAGTCAAAAGATAGCGTTCTGTCGCCTTGTGGCAAAGCCACAGACCGCATGCATCTCTAATTTGGTTGCTACGGCTTAGAAACATATTAAATGGTCAACATATATGCCTTTCTAAACATCGTCTGTCCGAATGAGTGCGTACTCCTAAGACCTAGAAGTCGCGAATAACTGCTTAGTTAATATTTCTACAATGTTCTATTTATGCTCCCATAAACTATGACAATGTAATGACAGGAACTTAACCATGCATGCTACAAGTACCAGAACACCAAAATTGTCTTACGTTAATGATGAGAAGGACTGCACGTTATTCGAAACTATTCGCAAAAAAAATATATTTTGTTCGATTCGATTCGCGCATTTTACTGTTCCACTCGCATTCGAATCGCTCTTTGGTCCTTCCAGTTAATTTGGTTTCGGAAACTTATAGTCACGTCCCTACTTAAAATTACTACGCGAGGACCTTGGTACACAAACACGCGATTTGCACAAAACGCAGAGCGGGCAACACTCGGCCACAGGATTCTCGCTCTTCTAGACAGTATGAAACCGCGAAAGAAGAAGAAGAAGAAGAAGAAGAAGAAGAAGAAGAAGAAGAAGAAGAAGAAGAAGAAGAAGAAGAAGAAGAAGAAGAAAGAAAGAAAGAAAGAAAGAAAGAAAGAAAGAAAGAAAGAAAGAAAGAAAGAAAGAAAGAAAGAAAGAAAGAAAGAAAGAAAGAAAGAAATGCCTCTAACTTCTGACGAAAATGTTGCGTGTCGCATATACGTTTCGGCATGGAAAAAGGCCGGAAAGAAGCATCGTTTGAGTGCTGCTGTCGAGGCAGTAAGGACAGCCTCTTATCAAAGAGAAAACTCCGCTCGCCTCCTCACATCATAACCTCACATTTAATTCGTTTGCTTATTTGAGGTGCTTCTCAGAAGTCTGTTTCTTGAAATTATTGCGTACCCGTCGTACCTGTAAAGCAGCAATGGACGTTAGTAATTCCGCGATAGCAGCTCCATTATTATTACCAAAATTTCAGTAATTTAATACCTTATTAATCAGTCTTTAAGACATGACACTACAAATTCAGCCAGCATTCAGAGCACAATATCGGCACAACCTCTTGTCAGAAACATCGTGCCTAGAACTCTACAGATCTGAGAAGTGCGGATTTGCAATGCACCATAAAACTAGTTTAAGTTTTCCGTATTGCAATGTTCACGGGGATGGAACCATGGAGCATTTTAAATGCGAAACATTCCTTGGCAAAGTTGAGCGACTTTGACCGTATCTATCGATATACCTATCTATCTAGCCGCCTATATTCGTCTCGGTGCTCTCGTCTCGCTCGCCCTATATACACCAAAATTTGGATGGTACTGTACGAATGTATGACGATCATGATTCATTTATATTTTCGTCGTTAACATGATATACTCGTCACGTACGTCACGATTAACGAAACTGCAATCACGTGTGGCTAATACCCGTGGTACTCGGTCAGGGAATACCGATATTTCCTGACGAAGGCAGGCCGTCCTGCCGGAACGTTGGAAGAATAAACATTTGCGCACGCTCGCCTGTCATTTCGTAACGTATATATGTATATATATATATATATATATATATATATATATATATATATATATATATATATAGATATATATATATATATATATATATATATATATATATATATATATATATAGATATAACTTAATGAACCACAAATGCCCCGCCACGGTGGTCTAGTGGCTAGGGTACTCGGCTGCTGATCCGAGGGTCGCGGGATCGAATCCCGGCTGCGGCGGCTGCATTTCGATGGAGGCGAAATGTTGAGGCCCGTGTACTGTGCGATGTCAGTGCACGTTAAAGAACCGCAGGTGGTCGAAATTTCCGGAGCCCTCCACTACCGCGTCTCTCATAATCAGAACTGGTTTTGGGACGTTAAACCCCACAAATCAATCAACCAACAAACATTGCAGACGAGGGAAGGCTTTAATGTTTGTTGGTTCATTAAGTTTTTCTAACAAATAAACGAGCCCTTGACCCATTCCCTTTCGTTATATATATATATATATTCCCAACCCTGTGCCACTCAACATCATGGATGAATCCTCATAGTGGTTCCGTCCGGTCGGCTACGGCTGCAAATTACAGCGAACGGGTCGGCGATTCTAGTGTCTGCAGTGGGTAGCCACTTTTGGGAGCAATGTTCCAACGTTGGTGTGATCAGTACCACTTTTTTGTACGGGTTGGATATGGATGCTGGTGGTGTACCACCAAGCCTCGGTACTCGTGATACTGTACGGTACGGCACGGCGTCAAAGTGGGCGCTCTCAAATTCCTACTGTTTAGACAGAGCTGCCGTTCTCAAATGGCGCTACTGACACGCTACGTGGCTGGTCGCAGGCGACTCATTAGGGGCCGAACTGGTCCTCGAGATACTGCTGCTCGAAGTACCGGTTGGCTCTCGCACACAGATGAGACACGGTGCAGGGAGCCTACGTTTAAAATAGCGCTGGCCAAGTGTTGGAAAGCTCTAACTATAACGCAGACTGCCAGATGGTGTTACAAATAACAACCTCAGAAAAGCATGCCAAACACATCCAGGTCGGCCGTGGCACATTCCATGATATCGCAGCTTCGTGCTCCATACTTTTCTTTGTCGTTGTTCCTGTGCAGCATCCCTTGGTCGAGACCCCTTTACACTTTCCAGTTTACAAACAAAATATCTTACAGGGCCCTTTTTTACACGGCTCATGAAGTGACGTGTCGCAAACAACCTGCCTCGTCGTTCGAAGGGCGCTGTATCAACCCGTTGTTCTAGCTCTCTGCGCGGTTTCCCCTAACGCAAACTTCCACGAAATGCCGCTCCCTC